>JACVBY030000523.1:600000-1109762 GCA_017589505.3 Metroxylon sagu
GCTAATAAAATCCACATATTAGAATAAATACCAACTATCAAGATAACTACATCCACAATCAAACCAACCAAAATAAAATGACCACACTAAGCAAAATAACTACAAACTAAGATAACCACAATCACAACAAAATCATCTATGTGACTACAATCACATTCAAACCATTTATGTAACCACAGCCACATCCAAACTATCCACGTAACTGCAACCACATCCAAATCATCCATATAACCACAACCACTCATCAATACATACTATCCATCCATGCATCCATATGCGAGACATCACTAAGCAAGTCACCCTCCCTTAGTAAGCAATAAGTCCACTAGGCCCCCTTACCACAGCACATAAGGCATAACTAAATGAGTCGCTCTTTCAGCATGCAAGTGTCACGTGATAGTATGTATGCACAAGACAGTATTGCTGATACATACTGTTACTTCTAGAGCCAACATTATGTGTCAACAACTTACCCTAGCGATACTTCTCTCGCTTAGATTGGTTTATATACTAATGCCCTGCATAATGAACCCAGCCATGTCACGCATTATGACTTTGTTTTACACCGGCCTCCTACGACCCTACGCCTCCAATCTTAGGTAAGGGCTTCATCTCCCACCTAGGTGAGTAAGGGATGCACCAACAAGCATTCTTCATATATACCACATCCTTTAATCAAGTCACACCATACCACATCCATCATAAGTTCACCACATATCCCTCAACCAAGCCACACCATACTCCTCCATCATAACTCCACAATATATCTCTTAATCAAGTCACACCATACCACCTTCAAAATACCCAAAACTCATGATCTCGAATCAAAATCAAAACCATTTATAACAAAATAATATACCACCATATATATACAAATCCGCAATAATTCATAATGCTCAATTCAAATTATACAGAGAAAATCAATAATAAAATATGATATATGCAAATATGCAATACATTAGTAGGGTATATAATTCTTATCTCAGATCTCTTTCCAAATGCTCCTTAATGTAAGATAATAATCAATAATCACCTATAATTCAACATAAATAATTAATTAATTCATCAAAATTCATAATTAAAGAAATTACCATGTTATCCCTCTAGCCTAAAATTCAAAAATAACCATTTTACTCCTCTAATGCAATGATTACTAACCTTTATTTACTATTTTTAATCCATATTTAATTTTTTTAATACTGCACATTTTCATCGACCTGACTATATTTACAAAAATGCTCCTACTTACTTATGCTTAATAATCTTAAAGTATATAATAATCATTTTTCAAATGAAATAACCACTAACTAATCATCATTCCAGTCAACAATTAGCCTTACCTTAATTTAGATCACTAAATAATTAATTTAATTAACCCATGACTAACCCATCAATTAATTTGTGCAAAATAATAAAATTACTTGGGCCAAAACTAGTTTCCTGCTTTAATAGTCTAGCAACTGATTCAAACCCAAGCTCAAATAATATGATAAGCTTTGAATCACTCCCTGAATTTGGACCTGATTAACTGGTTAGCCCAACTAACTAAGCCATCAGCCCACCATCAGCCCATGCAGTCATAAGCACAGCCCATGATCCACCAGGACAGCCCAGCCCGTTAACCCAGCCAATAGCCCAGCCCGTTAAACCAGATGTCCCATGGCCTATCCAGCTCATTAGGCCATGACCCACCAGGCCCATTACTATTTTCAAAGGCCCACCCATTTTCAGCCGAACAGAGAAGGCTTGGTGTCTTTTATCTGAGTGAACGGTCCCCATGACCAAATCACCACAGCCAGACACCCTACCTTCGCAAAGGTGTCGATTCCACCGACGGTTGCCAGCCACCAGGGAGGAAGGACGACGAGACAGAGGGACTTGGGGAAGGTTTACCGTGACGATTACAGGGATTTGGGGTAGCGGTGGACAACGGAGAGAAGGAAGGAGGTCGACGGTGAGGCCACGGCGGCAGCAGAGGACGACGACAACGAACGGCTGAAGACGACGGTAGAAGATGCAGGGAAGCGCGGCTGCGGCGGCGATGGGAAGAAGGAACCGGAGTCGACGGAGGGAAGGCGAGGGCCGGCGGCGACGGGAAGAAGGAACCGGAGTCGACGGAGGGAAGGAGGGAAGGCGAGGGCAGCGATGAGAGGGGAGGAGAAGCCGTGAGCGGAGGCGGCCGCCATGGCGACAGTGGTCGGCAACGGTGATGGTATAGAGAACAGGGAGGAGGTCGACGGCGACAGAGGGAGCCGGGAGGTGGTGGCAGCTAGCTAGGGTGTCGGCGAAGAAGGAAAGAGGCCGGCGGCGAACTTCGAGGCCACGGCGGTGGACGAGAGAAGAAGCCGTGGAGAGGAAGAGGAGGGGAAGCAGCAGCAAGGAAGGAGACGGAGGCAGTGGACGGGTTTCGTCGGGGACGAGGAGAAGCCGTGGGTGGTGAACTTCGCCGGAGAGGAGGGCGACGGCGGTTCTTGGCAAGGGAAGAAACAGGGGGAGAGAGAAGCGGCGGAGAGGAAAAACCATGGACGGAGGAGGGAGATCGACGAGGCATTTGATGGTGGCTAACACCTATGAGGCACTTCTCTGTCTCTTACACTCAATTACATGCCCACTCTTTCGCTCCAAACCTAAGCACATGGCCAATTTCTCTCTCTTGCATCTATTATGTCATCTTGTGGTTAGGCTTTCTCGTGCTCTGTTAGTTATACGATCACAGTAGAAATCATGCTTAAAAATGGATGGTCTCTATTTCAACATCATCTTCTTTTTAAAAATTAAGTGCATCTTTTTTTCTCTATTGCTTTTTCATGATATTTTTTATTTTTAATTTTTCTTTATTTTGATATTATGGATATCAAGGAATGTGATTTGTACTAACACTTTTCATTCATGCTGTTGGAGTTTTTTTTTAAAAAAAAGTCCTGAATGGTATCTTTGGAACTAAAAGAGTACTTTACACAATCTCTCAGTGTTCTGATTTTTTAACTTTTTTATATATATCATGTTTTTCAAATTCAATTACCCTATCATAAGAAGGCTCATTTAACAATTTCAGTAAACTATGGGAAAAGGCACATCCTTCGCGCTTGAAGAGATCAAGCACCACGATCGTTGCGCGTGGAGGATCTCCAAACTATGAACTGATACGAATCAAAAGTCCTTGAACCTCGTGCTCTCGTGACACAAAAGCGATCGGGGTTTTCACACGGATGCAGAGTCTGGGTTCGTCGATCGTCTCGGTGCGTCCTTATAGAATATGGATGGTGGATTGATTTAAGAGAAAGACGAGCTGGAGCAATTCTAGGATCGCCAATGCTTCTGTCCCTAAAGGAGCCATGAGCCGCCGCACGGCCTCGGATGTCGTGTGAAGGCGAGCCTAAAGCCCAAAATCGGGTAAGGGAGCCCTTGTCGACATTCGATTGAAACTTTACCAAGTTTTCATTATAAGCAAGCCGTATCTTTTATTCGATATCAGCGCGTTCACATGCGCAAACCTTGCGAACCAGCGCTCCACCAGTTTTCTCGTTTTCTTTTCAAAGAGTAAGTTGGGATTAAACCACATAAATTCATTGACGTAGCATGCTATAGGTCTAATACGAAGGGAAAAAAAAAAAAAAAAACACAAACAAAAGAAAAAAAGTCTCGGAGAAGAGATGCACTTGCTTTCATCAATATCTTCTTCTCCTCCTCCTCTCTCTTTTATATATATATATATATATATATATATATATATATATAAGGGAAGTGGAGAATGAAATTTTCCTAATGGAATATGAGTTATAGGTGGCAAAGAAGGAGATTAAATTACAAAACTTGTTATAGGGCTCCCTCTATTTCTTAGAATAGAGATTGCCCCATAAAGAGAAAAAAATACACAATCTTGTAGATAACCAAAGATGAAAGAGCAGATTTGTTATGAAAGATTCTTACATTTTTTTGTCCATCATTAGTTGATCCTAACATTTTCCACTTTAATCTTTCTAAAGGCACGTTACACTTCTCAATCTGTAATTTTTTCTAAGATAATAAGCAAAAAATGCCTGAATCTCATGGAGGAAAGGATAAGTGATAACCTATCTCCTAGTTAGCACAGCATAATATACAGCCAAAACTCACAAGCTATCCTTGTTGAGAAGACCTAACCTCAAAATACCTTTAATTTCTTCGAGATAAAGACTCGCCATATTAAGCTGTGAAATGAGTATTTAACTCCTTCAAAATTAATGAATACGATAAAAGTATTCATACCATATTTACCACTCTTTCACCACTTCCACACTAGTGCATTTGCTGAACTCGATGAACAGAGGGGTGACAAGAGGCTCGGAAGTAGTTGAAATTGCCTGGATTCAAAGGCTGAGAGGGAGCCATACAGCCTTACCATTAAATCCTGCATGCTGCTACTCCATGCTAAGGCCATTGACACGTGCTTCCTTCTGGCTCAAATATATAAATCCTCAAACAAGTAGGCTAGGGGCATGGAGGCTTAAGAAACCTAGCAGCTCCTTGTGATTTCACAGAAGGAACTAATTATGTAGGAGCCCCAATACCATAGAAGCAACTGTTGATTCAAGAACCTTTCGTCGAGAAATGCTCTTGAGTTTCTTTCTTTCAAACAAGTTCATGGAACTGCAATGATGTATCTTTAGCTATAACTCTTCACCTCTAATTAGATTGCATGACTAAGGTACTCTTTAAAGGCTTTTGAACTTTGGAATTCTCAACTTTGTAATTCTGCATAAGTTCCTCTCTTAGTAAAAAAAAATTAATGAGAAAGTTACTGACTTCTCCATTCTTTCATAAAAAAAAAAAATAGAGATTTATAACCCACGCATAGACTTGGCATTGGACTGACTGTGTTCAACATCCCAGTTATGTCACCTCGTCAAAGTTTTGGTATTTCTTGTGTGCCATTGTGTTGACCGTGTCAACGTTGGGGGTGTACCACAGGCTTACTAGATTCATCTTGTTAATGTAAAATCTTCATGATTCTCTCTTCTATAATCTTCATGATTAGAGATGGTAAAAATCTGATTCGATCCATGAATCTGATCCGAATCCATTCAAAATAATAAGGCTAAGATTTTACTCTCTCTCTCTCTCTCTTTTTAATCCAAAAGCAAAATGACCCAAAAATTTTAGGATCGGATCAAACTGAGTTGTGTCATGGCTAACCCGAATAACCCAAAAATAGTACAGAAGTAAAATATATTTTTAATTTTATTTATTTTAAATTTTAAAATTTTATCTAGATGACATTATATAATTCTATAAGTTATAAATTAATTTTTTTCATGACTAATATTTTAATATTTTATATTTTTTGATATATAATGTAGTTGATAATAATATGACTCAATAAATAATAGGATTAGAAGTGTTCTTCTTCAAGTTGAATGTCATGATCAATATTTATTGCTTCAAACACCCTTAAGAAGGAGATAGTAGATTAGAATTAAGCATGACTTTACTCTTTTTTTTTAATTTATAGCTTTAAGCATATTTTCAATATTTGCTCAATTTATTTTATAATTTTATTAATAATTTAATATTAATAATTATTTAATTTTAAATACATACTTTTATAGACCATTACTTAATTATATTATTTTAAATTTTTATTAATTTATAATTATTATTTATATTAGTATCTCATCTAGCTATAATTTTGTCTATCTATTTCAAAGCATTTAGAGTAATAAATGGGTAAAAGAATAAAAAGAAAGGATTGAATTGATTATTTGGTAAATTACTTAAAAAGAACAAGAAAGAAGTGTGTGTTGAATTCTTAAAAAAAAAAAAACTAATCCAAAATGATCCATGGGTTGACCTTTCCTTGATTATTTAAAATTAGGGTTTAACTTCAATGATCCGAACCTGAAAGTAATTCGAATATGAAAATAATAAAAATCTAAAATAATTCAACCCAGTCCGATTGCCACCTTTATCCAGGATCCTCTCTTATAATCTTTCTATATTCTTTTATAATTCCTCTTATAACAACATTGAGATATCATATAATATTCTTTTACAATTATCTCATAAATGTCAAGTTATTCATAATTTATTTGTAGTTTTATCATTTATTTATAATTCAACATAAACTTGAAGCAATGATTCGTTCCAGATATTATTTGTTTTGCATAACATCTAATATTTGTTTTCCCATGAGCAATACATGCATAAGGATTGCAATATTTTTATTTTTTTATAATTTTTAATAGGAAACTTTTTTAGTTACTGATCTTATAAGAAAAAAAAAAAAAAAAAGTGTATTCATATCTCTATAGAGCCATATTTTGCTCCTAATCTAACTAATCCCAGAAAGTAAAACAAAACTTTATACATTTACTAAACAAAATTACCAAACAATCGATACATATTTTCAGCGTCTGAAACATCTGTTTAAATAACTGCCTATCTTATACTTAGATTTAGAAACAAAATCGTCAAAAAAAAAAAAGCCATATTATTTATTTTTTAAAATAATTTTTCGGCCATTTATTGCTAAATCAATAATCAAGCTAATTTTTAATAAAATTCATTAGATTTTATATAACATAAATTATTTGAATATTTATCATATTTCAGATAAAATTTTACGAGTTGTTGGATCCTTGCCGTGATGTAGAAGGGCCCTTGATACGGAAGCCCACGCGGGATGCACTGCCATGCCGTACCTCGGATACCGATCGAACGGCTCCGATCCCACCGATCTTGCCCGCGGAGCCTCCAGAGCGAAGCCCGACTCCGCATCCAAATTCCACGCAATCCAGTTTCCGTCTCCGTTTCTTCTCTACGGGATCCCTCTGCCAAGCCCCCGGCGCGGCGGCGGTGTAGTGCAGCCTTTGCCTCTTCCGGCTGAGCTCCTCGTCCGCCGGTGCCATGTCCTCCGAGCCGGCAATGAACTTGAACCGCTAGATCTCCATCCTCCGCTGCTCTCGCAGCGGGGAGCTTGGCTCACAGGCGGTGCCGGTCGTTGCCTCCATCTCACAGAAAATCTCCGCCATCTCCGGAGTGGTGCCATCTGCCGACTCTTGTTCATTGCCAGTGTGACCTCGAGTCAGATCGAGGATATTGACACTTGTGGTCTCTTGATTCCTTTCTATACGTTATTTTTATTACATTTATTTATATTCTTTGTGTTTGACCACTAATCTGTCATTTGGAACATATGCACTCCATACATGTTATTATACATTTACCTATCAATCTATTAAAAAATTATTACAATAATTTAACTGCTAAATATTAATATAATTTATGGAGATATGAATGCCTTTCAGTTATAATATGGTTATCTCGTGATGCAAAATAAAGCTTGATGGCATATAGGAGCCTGAGAACTTTATTGAAAGAAGTATATGGATACGTTTTAAACCAAATAGGCTTGTTAAGGATCAGTGACTCAGATCGGAGAAAGAACTATGTAAAACAACTACAGCCAATTATTCTCTGACTGCTGTCAATGCAGCAGGGACAAAACTTAATACCGTTTGTTAGATGTTTTTCATCCGGTTCCACTTAAGAAGCAATATATGTACAATAATCACACTTAATAAGTAGTAAATATTGTCATCATGGAGTGAAGAAAGAATTACCATCATGAAGTCAAAAAGAGAGATGGTTGCGCATATATTATTTATTAATTGGAAAATTAAATGACAAGCATGTAACGGGGGTTGATAGCAGCAACTTAAATTTGCCTCTGAATGCCAAAAACAAATAAAACCAAATAACAACTAAAATATATCACAACAACCAAATGTTGCGCTCATACTTTTATTCTCAAGGCTCTCTAGTAATGGCCTTGTCTCTCATATACGTTCCATGACTAGAAAACAACATAACTTCGTAAACAACACAACTTTATAACCCATCTTATGTTAGGTATTAACATTACAGATCGTTCAAGGAATTGAGACTGAGAAACGTAGACTTCACCATAGAGTCGCGTTTCTTCTCAGGAGCCATTCACAGTCAGACCTCCATCAACACAAATAACTTGACCCGTAACATAGGAAGCAGCGGGCAGGCATAAGAAGGACACAGCAGATGCCACCTCCTCTAGTTCTGCCATGCGTCCGATAGGTATGCGGCTGACTAGTCTTGCAATAATCTCGTTTTCAAGTTCCTGAACAAATACAAAGGATGAGAAATTCGAGCAGATATTTAACCTACCAAGCATCAACCCATCATATGTAAGTGTCCCGTGAAGGATGGAACACAAAATACATCAGGTTTAATTTCAATAAGTGCAGCCAATGCAAATTTTGCTTCAAACTTTAATCGGTGAAAAAAGGTGGAGTCCTGCTAGGCCAACTTGATGTACTTGCACAAAAGGGAACAGAAAAATGAAAGAAAAAAAAAATGATCAATATATCTCAATGTAATAAAATGCTAATGACATGAATGAGCAACTTGCAACTGGTATTCCCACTTTATTTTGAAAAGGCAGACACAAGTAGCTAGTTATGATAGCTTGTTTTCTTTTTCTTTATAAACTTGATGATCTTCTCTAATAACATGGATTTGCTTGGATTAGGGATCTTCTTCTTGAACCCCATCGCCTCTCTGGATGGCTTTGTAAATACATAGAAAATGCAATACTATAATTCCCAGGTTTTCTATGGTAGATGTATGATCCCCAAGGTGAAGGGTGCTACCCATAATTACCGTACAAATATAGCTTCTCTACAGTGTCTTTATTTTACTAATGGACTGAGGGTTGGGTTGGATTGGGTTGGGATTTGCAGGAGGTTCTCACTTTTTTCTTTTATTTTTGAGAAGAAAAGTTTTAGAGAGTTATGAAAAGGCCCTTACAGACATTATGAGTGGGGTCCGAGTGGACCCTGGAGCAACACAGTTAACTCGGATGCTGTCTTTAGTCCACTCACAGGCCAAGCTCCTTGTGAGCTGATTCATTGCTCCTGAAAAACATAGTAGCTGAATGGGGATCCATGGTTATTGGTTACTTATGCTTCATCAAAAAAAAAAAAAAAAAACAGGCCTCATCAAAGTTTTTGGAATAGGAGCAAAAGATATTTTCTTATTTTATAGACTTTTTCTTCTCACATACAGCCTTTTGCCGCAAGGTACCTCCTTATATAAACATGAAGGATGACAATTTTAATATCTTTGGATTTATCAAAGATTCCTGGGAATACATGTATTTCTAATATTACCAAAGTGACTCTTTGGATTCCTAAGGTGACTCTTTGAATTCCTAAAATGACTCTTTGGATTCCTGATATGACTCTTTGGATTCCTGAAAAGTCATTAATTGCAAATTACTTCCTAACACTCCTCCTTAATTTGCAATTGATTCTTAAATTTTCTGAATTTTTCTATGGTGATAGCTTTGGTAAGAAAAATCATGACTTGCTCATTTGTGCCAACATACTTTAAAATGATTTCTTCTTTATTTACCAAATCCCGAATGAAATGATGTTGAAGTTCAATATGCTTGGACCTTGCATGGAAGACTGGATTCTTGGACAATGCAATTGCCGACATATTGTCACAATAAATGATAGTCGGTTGAACTTGGGTTTGTTGTAGGTCCGATAAAACTCTTCTTAACCAAACTACTTCACATGCAAGCATTTGTAGTCAGCTATGTACTCGCTTTCCGTCGAAGATAAAGCAATTATTTTTTGTTTCTTTGAGCTCCATGAAATCATCTTTGAACCAAGACAAAAAATATAACCGTACGTGCTTTTTCTCGTCATCAATTGAACTGTACCGATCACTATCGAATAACCAATGAGCTCGTTATTTTCTTCTTTAACATATTTTATGCCTTCCCTTTAACTTCCTTGGAGATATCTCGTGATGCGTTTTACAAAGAAGATAATGCGCTTTGCTTGGTTCTGCATAAATCTTGAAACAACATTCACAAAGCATGAATAATGTCGAGCCGTGTGTTGGTTAGATATTTTAATGAACCAACTAGTCTTCAGTAGAGCTTTGCATCAGCTTTTTCAACACCATCATCTTGTTTCAAATTTTTCATTTAATGCCATTAGAGTTAAAACTGATTTACTTTTGTCCATTTGAAATTTTTGCAACATGTCTTTAATGTACTTCTCTTGTGAGATAAAAATTTCTCCTTTGGCTTGCTTTACTTGGATGCCAAGAAAATACTTCATTAATCCGAGATCTGACATCTCGAATTCCTTCATCATGCTTTGCTTGAATTCTTCTACAACTTGCATGGTAGTACCCATGTAGATAAGATCATCAACATAGATACAAACAACAAGAAAGTTAATGGCATCAAATATCTTTATATAAAGAGATGGTTCACTTGGGCTTCTTTGGAAATCATTTGAACAGAAGTATTTGTCAATCCTGCTGTTCCAAGCTCGTGAAGCTTGCTTCAAGCCATATAGAGCTTTGTGAAGTTTATAGACTTTTTGAAACTTCGGCTGCAGTGCTTTTATAAGATTTTTTTTTTTTGAAAAACTAACTTTCAATTCCATCATTCAAAGTCTACGGCGCGAGTGTTCCTTTGATAATTCTGGAAAACGGTATTTGTTTTGTGCAATGTTACATTCCATACCTATCTAACATCTAGCTATATGATGGATCAACTAGTTTGGCAATCACTTCAGGAAAAAAAAAAAACTTATGACCATTATGAGCAGCCGCCAATGTCCTGGATCTGGCCATAAATCATTGGCTGCAGTCTAGCAGTAGCCATAGGCTCTACGATTAGAGGCTAAGGTGGCAAATGGGTTGTGAGTCACAACGTAGTACTTAGGGACATGCACTTACCATCTCCATGCGAACACTTCTGGTTATTATAGAGGGGTATCATGTTTTGCATTATTTATGATAATAGGGTGCTCTTGGTCAAGTGGCGAATAGGGAAAATTTTTTTGGGCTTTTTGCCAAGAAATTGCTTGCACTTCTTATTAATGTGCTGCCCAAAGGTTATCCTTTGGAGCACTGAAATTTTATTTTAACATGACACTAACTAAGCTTATCCTTAGATAGTATGATGTTGTTGGCTATAATCTATAAAAATGTTAAGAGAAGCTGAGATCATTAAAGTTGCTAAGTATATATATTATTATTATTATGAACAATGTCATATATCTTAGTTTAAAAGAATTTTATAAATTGATATAAGTACTTGGTTGTCAAAGTAACTTACTCATTAAGGCTTGTGCAATTTTTCTGTATTGGTGTTATAATATCTTATATTACACCATACAATTACCTCCTAATGGACGCTATAGTGTATTGTAATTTGAAGATTGGCAAAAGCTTTAGGGCATACTTAAGAAAACAAATTTTCTGATAGTTTTCTCTTTATTCTTTTATAAGCTTTGAATTTTGCATTTTTTTGTATTGGTGTTATAATATCCTACCAAATTTTTTTGTATAAGCTTTAGGGCATACAATCACCTACCAAAGAAGGTTATAATGTATTGTAATTTGAAGATTGACAAAAGCTTCAGAGCATGCTTGAAAAAATAAACTTTTCATTAGTTCTCTTTCTTCTTTTATAAGCTTTGAATCTTGTAAAATTTCTTGCTCTAAAAATTTTGGTAAATTGTGCATTATTTTTCCTGTTATGATTATAATGATTGAATGTTATTGAATATATTTATGGATGACAAGATTATATGCATTTGTTTAGGACATCCAAAAATAAATAAATGTACAAATCAATAATTTATGGGCATAAAATTTAATTTTAGTTCTAGTTAGAGGGCTCTTGGATCAATGTGGGTGGTAAAACCAAAGCAGATCATCCATTGAGATTCATAAAGGTTTTTAATAACGATTTTGGGAAGCACTTTCAAGTTTTAATATTCAATTACCTACCCAAAGGAGGTAATTATATGTACTAATTTTGAAGGTAGCATCGGTCATTAGTAAGGAGATTTTTATTTGCTCTAAGGGAATCTATCTATTTAAAGGAGATAGTTTTTCTAAGGGATCATTCTTACTAATTGACTTGTTAAAAGATAATAAAATGTATCTGATATATTCCACTCAAAAAATGTTTATATTGTAATGCATTTTTGAACCTTTAAGAATATTGCTTCATGTATTTTAATTACTAGCCATATTGTTGTAAATAATCAACTTTGCACCATTGAGACTTTAATTGATAATAATTTTATGATATGGAAGAAAGAAAATAAATTAGCTATGAAATTAGTTGATCTTAATATTATTTCAATTAAGGATAAGCCTACTGAGCTTTGTACTATTGGAAAGAATGCTTTTATCATATATAGTAAAAGCGAATAGGCTTAGTATCAAGATTATAAAGAAGTTGATATATGGCCTCAAGCAAGCTTCTAAGCAATAGTACTTAAAATTTCATCAAGTTGTTTTATTACTTGATTTTGTTGAAATTATAGTTGATTTATAGATATATCTCAAGGTCAGTAAGAGAAAGTTTGTTTTCTTAGTTTTATATGTTGATGATATCTTACTTCCTAGTAGCGACTTGAAGTTGTTAAAGTATATATTATTTAAGTATTTTGACATGAAAGATCTAGAAGTAGCATATATACTAGGCTAGAGACACTGGCTATCTAGTTGATTTGTTGAGGAGAGACTCCTCAAATCTAAGTCATTATCACTGGATAGTGGTAAAGAAAGCTTTTAGATACCCACAGAACACTAAAGGATAAATGCTTGTTTACAAAAGACTTGACCATCTTGACATTACTGACTGTATTGATGTAAACTTTAGGGCTCATTTGGTTCATAGGAAGTGACTTTCAGATAGGAATAAAATGTCTGAAAATTAGATTCCCAGGCATAGATTGTCTAAACTATCACGTTTGGTTGACCATGGGAAACAGATATTTTTCTGAAAAAGAATGAAGCTGTCACATTTGATTGAATAGTTTCTTTTCCAAAAAAATAGTGCAAAATATTAATTATACCCTTTAGTTATTAAAACTTTTTTTTGCCATCTAACTTTGTATACCAAAATTCTGCAACTCTCTAAATAAACATGCCCAAAAAAAATACAACAACAAAAAAAAAAAATTCAGGATCAAAAATCAAATTGACACAACAACAAGCATCAATTTGTATAAAAGATCTCAACTAATTCTTACCTCGCATTTCTTCTCTCCTTCTCTCACCCATTGATTTAAAAACTGATTTGGGAAAAATGGTATATAACGAAAAAGAAGGGTATATTGGGAAGAAAAAGAAAATACGCTGCGGTGGAAAAGTAAATTCCAGGGTACCGATGGGATTTTATTTTTCATAAAATGTAGAAATTTAAATCACGTGGGAGTAAAGAATTCCTATGGACGAGTCCTAAAAGCGCGAACCAAACATTCTAATTTGTGGAAAATGAAATTCTGCGATCTCTTTTACCATGAGCCAAATGAGCCCTTAGTGGATGTTTGAACGATACAAAGTCCACTAATGATTGTATAGTTATGTTAGTTAGAGGTATAGTGTCATATAAGAGCTCTAAACAATCTTTAGTAGCTTCTTTCACTATTTAAGCAAAAGTGATAGCTTGTTTTAAAGTTAGGGCTCAAGCAAATTTTTTCTTAAGGCTCAAGGTTATTAATTCCATTTCTAGGCCTTTAAAGATTTATTGTAATAATATGGTTGCAATATTCTTTACAAAGAATCCTAACAACTCTGGTGGTGCTAAATACATGGATCTAAAGTATTTCAAAGTTAAAGAATGAGTTAATAATGGCCACATAATTTATAAATATATTACTACAGAAAACATGATTATTGATCTATTAAGGGGCTTTAGCCTGTTGTCTTTGATGTGCTTGGTTAGTGAGAGTTTTCTGTAAGCTTAGATCTATGGATATTATTAAGTGGTTATGTGCAATGCTTTAAAGTTAATAAAGTTTACATTCCAGTTATTTAATTTATTTCAGTTATATATGTGGACGTATGAGCATTGCTTGTTATTTTTATATTTGTTTTGAATGAGCTCATTTATTTTGTTTAATCTTGAGATGTAAAGATTTTTAATACTTCGGTTTAGAAGTGTAATACCCCAAAAATAGTCTTACATCAGATGAAAAAGTAAAGTTTGAAGTGCTTATAACTCTAATTCACCTACTACCAATTAACATGCACTCAAGTTTTTAAGGCTATGTAGTTTCAGCCCACTTATAGGTTAATTAGACTAGCAGGTGAGCTGAAAAAGTTACAAAGTGGTATCAGAGCTGACCCAAGTGCGCAAAAGTCAGTGAGTAGGAGGAAAGGACTATTTATGGGATGGTAGTAGAGTTTTACCATGGCGTAGAGCCATTCTTGTAGCACCAACAATCCATCTCAAGGTACATTCTGGCTAGCTTGTGGTGTCTGACAAGGACATCACTTAATGGAGGAGATTGTAATACCTAAAAATAGTCTTACATGGGATGGAAAAGAAAAGTTTAAAGTACTTATACTCAAGTTTACCTACTACTAATTAATTTGTAAAGAAAAATTTGAAGTACTTATAACTCAAATTCACCTGCCACCAATTAAGGCCATGTGGTTTCGGCCAGCTAATAAGTTAATTGGACTAGCAGATGGGTTTGGGGTGTTATAAGAAGCATAAAAAAATTCATACAGTTAGATGCTTCAAGTTAGAGGCATAAAAGTTTGATGCTTCAGTTTAGAGACATAAAAGTTTTCTTTTAAAGTTAAAGTATATATGGAATTAAATTCCATAAAGGGTTTTGTTAAGACCATAAAATGGACTGGATGTAGAATTAGCATGTAATATATCTTGGATCACTTGTGCTATATTCCACACTACGCTTTACCATATATAGGGTTTCATATCGATGGAATATTAATGTTATAATCATGCAAGAAATTGTGTCGGTAAATAATACATGCCTGCTATATATTATATTGGTATTATCTATTGAATCAGAATATATATTGAGATGCATTAATCTAAATCATGCTTTATATGGCCATTAAAGTTGTTTAACTCAAGAGTCATTTTTTAAAAAAATTAAAATAGTTTTCTTAAAACTTAGCAATCAATGTTACCCAAGTGGGAGAATGTAAGATATTAAACTTAATATAGGCTACCATTAATTGTGTACTTTCATGTCTTGCAAAAATAGGTTGAATGTAATTTGGATTAATAACTGGTACAAATAAAGTATATTATCTATAAAGTATTAGGTTAGGTTCATCTCAATTTAAATATATATATATGGGTATGTGGTATCAAGGTGTAGGACTTAGTCATTTGGGTTCCTTATTGGGAGGGTCAAATAGCTATTTTATTTTTATGATCTGGTTCCTTCTCCCATTCTAATTCAACTCTAACTCTAGCTAATCTCTTATATAAAAAGATTTAAAGAGTTCTTAAGCCCTATTGAATGATAACATAAGTGGGATAAAAGGGAAAAAGAATCGGTGCTACACAGGTAGGAGGAGATGATTGTGCTTTTGAGGCTGTGGAAATCTCTATAGGTTTTGCATAAATTAAATATGGCAAAAACATGTATTATTATGAATTTTTGATGTTTTAAATTTCACATATGTAATCCTAAAAATTCTAATAAAAGGTTTTACGCAAGCTACAAATTATGCTTGACATCATCAATCGATGTTATTTAGTATGTGTTTTCTATGATCCTTCTAGCTGTACGTTGATGGTATTATAAAAAAAATAAATTTTAAAAATATAATGAGGTAGTAGAAGGGGATGAAAACATTTGAATGAGGATTTGAATGAATGGAATTGAAGTCTATTTTTTCATAAAAATTATAACAAAATGGTACCTCAAATGAAATTAACTGATGAACAGACTAGACCTATCTTGAACATCTACCATTTTTTTTTTTTTTTTTTTTTGATGTATCAGACTTCCTTTTCTTGGCTCCATGTTTTCTATATTTTAATTCAATCGAGGGTATCAACCAAGCAAGTTGGTAAGGCAGATACCATTGCAGATGAAAAAGAATGACTCACCCGATTCCTTTGGTGCCTCCGGTGACCAAGGCTGTGGTTCCCTCGAGGGACCATCTCTTCACCCTGTTGTTCAAACTGCTGCTCTCTGCATCCTTCATGGCAGCTTCATCTCGTTCCATCACAAACCCTGTAAGGATCTGGCCTCGCAACCCTGTACCGCTGGTGGCAGATGGTTCCTAGTTATAACGTTGCCGTCAGAGTTACGTGCCGTGGATGGTATGTTGCCGCCAGAGTCACGTAAACCATCCAACTGTTCTCCAATCGCTAGCTCTTCCATCGCTCTTGTACTTTTTTTTTATTTTTCTTAAAAAAGTATACACATATTCGAAAAAAAAAAATCTATACGAAAATCATTGTAGATATCTAAAGATGAGCGTTTTATTCGGAAAAAAGGGCGGATGTTTTCATAGGAGTCAACATTCCTCGTCTCATCGCGCTTTCAAAGTCTTGGTCCATGATCATTCCCGATATTTGGTGGGAGAGAAGATAGGGTTGGAAAACCTTTTGGCCCACATTTCTTCCGTGCAATCGATCGGAAGGAAAAATTATGTTTGGATTCCACAAACTTTTTTCCTCTTTCATCGAACAAAAATAAATACCATGACGATGTTTACGTTTCGATGCCCTTATTTCATCCCATTAAAACATTTTTTTATTAAATTTTTTTTAAAAAAAATACCAAACGAGCGTTTAGTTTCAAAGTTTAATGAAAGGTCAAACCCAATAGATAATATTATCATATATCCTACAAATAAAATGCTAGAATTAGAAGATTTTAAAACTTAATAAGGAAAAAAAAATGAAAGAAAGGGAGAGGCATTTGATGATGGCTAACACCTATGAGGTACTTCTCTGTCTCTTACACTCAATTATATGCCCACTCTTTCACTCTAGTCTCTTTGATCAAAACAAGCACATGGCAAATCTCTCTCTTGCATCTATTATGTCATCTTATGGTTAGGCTTTCTTGTGCTCTGTTAGTTACACAGTAACAGTAGAAATCATGCTTAAAAATGAATGATCTCTATTTCAACATCATCTTCTTTCTAAAAATTGACTGTATTTTTTTTATTACTTTTTCCTATTATTTTTTGTTTTTAACTTTTCTTCATTTTGATATTGTCGATATCAAGGAATGTGGTTTGTACTAACACTTTTCCTTCACGCTGTTGGAGGAGTTTACAAAGAAGTCCTGAATGGTGTCTTTGGAACTAAAAGAGTACTTTACACAATCTCTCAGTTCTAATTTTTTAACTTTTTTATATATCATTTTTTTTTCAATTTCAATTCCCCTGTCATAAGAAGGCTCATTTAACAATTTCAGTAAACTATGGGAAAAGGCACATCCTTCGTCAAGCACCACGATCGTTGCGCATGGAGGATCTCCAAAATATGAACTGATACGAATCAAAAGTCCTTGAACCTCGTGCTCTCGCGACGCAAAAGCGATTGGGGTTTTCACACGGATGCAGAGTCTGGGTTCGTTGATCGTCTCGGTGCGTCCTTATAGAATATGGATGGTGGATTGATTTAAGAGAAAGACGAGCTGGAGCAATTCTAGGATCGCCAATGCTCCTGTCCCTAAAGGAGCCATGGTTTAGGCCCACAGCCGGATGTCGTGTGAAGGCGAGCCTAAAGCCCAAAATCGGGTAAGGGAGCCCCTGCTGACATTCGATTGAAACTTTACCAAGTTTTCATTATAAGCAAGCCGTATCTTTTATTCGATATCAATGCATTCACATGCACAAACCTTGCGAACCAGTGCTCCACCAGTTTTCTCGTTTTCTTTTCAAAGAGTATGTTGGGATTAAACCATTTAAATTCACAGTTTGACGTAGCATGCTACAGGTCTAATACGAAGAAAAAAAAAAAACACAAACAAAAGAAAAAGTCTCGGAGAAGAGATGCACTTGCTTTCATCAATATCTTCTTCTCCTCCTCCTCTCTCTTTATATATATATATATATATATAAGGGAAGTGGAGAAAGAAATTTCCCTGATGGAGTATGAGTTATAGGTGACAAAGGAGGAGATTAAATTACAAAACTTGTTACAGGGCTCCCTCTATTTCTTAGAATAAAGATTGCCCCATGAAGAGAAAAAAATACATAATCTTGTAGATAACTAAAGATGGCAGAGCAGATTTGTTATGAAAGATTCTTACATTTCTTTACCCATCATTGGTTGATCCTAACATTTTGTTCCATTAGCCAGCACTTTAATCTTTTTAAAGGCACATAACACTTCTCAATCTGTATTTTTCCTAAGGTAATAAGCAAAGAATGCCTAAATCTCATGGATGGAAGGATAAGTGATAACCTATCTCCTAGTTGGTCCAACATAATATGCAGTCAAAACTCACAGGCCATCTTTGTTGAGAAGAGCTAGCCTCAAGAATATCTTTACTTTCTTTGAGATAAAGACTCGCCATATTAAGCCGTGAATGTTAGAATTTATGGAATTTCCTTTGGTGAAAACCATCACCCAAAATAACAGGATCAAACCTTGTTAGAATTTATGGAATTCACTTTGGTGAAAACCATCACCCAAAATAATAGAATCATTCATATTGGATCACCAAGATAAAATTAAACATATAGACGGAAGCGTACCTGAGTTCATATCAATTGATTACCCTTTAGAGTAGAGCGGTTAGCCTTTCAAATCAATACGTCCACTTTAGAGAGAACCTTTTAGTTTCTCTCAGCATTTTCTCTCTGATGATGGGATGTCAGAAAGAATGTCTCTATTCGTGCGATCTGGGACCATGACCATTATATATATAGATAACCTAATTTTATTTCTATTTTAGCCCATCATAAAAACAGAAATAATTTCTTGAGTCTCTACACATTAAAGGCCCACACCCTATCAGATACATTAAAACCCAAATTACTGAATACTTAATCGATCACTTTTAATTAAGCTTAAATTTATTTGACAGCCCGCAATACATAATTATTCACATATAAGCTCAACGTTGGATTAATAATCAACAATCTCCCACTTGGGCTATATGTGTAACCTTATAATTATGCTTTGCCAGTATAACTGAATGAGTTCAAATTTGCTGTCAATCCTTCGATCTCTCTTTATCCCGAATAAGCGATGGGTATGAAAAATTGTCAAACCCTAACACTTTATTCATTTGAATCTCAAATCACTAATGAAGACTCGACCGATAAAAGATTAGAAACCATTTCTAATATCATCATGTTTTGATCAAAGACTTCATGAGTTATCATTTGATGAGATTACATAGGATAAATACTCCTCTTACTAGGAGTGATCGATTCCTTATTGACCTACTCATAATCTTCATACACAATTCACCATATCCATGAACACCCCGTACGTGGCTAAGTCATGAATGAGTATGAACCAAAACATGAATTCATGTGTACAAGATTCCATGATGATCTCAAGTCTAAGGATTATTTGCACAATTCCCACTAAGAGAATCATCTTTTGACAAGTAAATAAGACTTCCATAAGATGTTCTCATTACGGATCAATTCAGTGAACTCATACCTTGATGAGCACCCACATCCTTGTATTAGTGTCCCTACATAAGTGGTCGTGAGACCAACCACTCTCTCCATTGAGCATACATAGAATGTGCCAATCTTTTTGGAAACATCGATCCCCTACTCGATGATTCTTCGACTAAGAATATTCTAGATTAGGGTTTATAAGATTTTAGGTTTCACTGTTGTGAACTTCATCATAACCATAAATCCATTGCTCTAATATATGGGGTTCATCATAATCTTAAAACAAAAAGTTATAAGACACAACATATGATGAATCAAAATACCTTTTATCGATATCATTCATGAATCGAAATAATTTTACAGAAAAGCTCCTGTTACATAAGAAATATGATTGGCTTTCAGAGCACTATTCTTTCAGGATTAAGTTAATCCTACAGTACAAGTGGACCCTTGCGTGTCATCGAAGGTGGGACCTGATGTCCACGCCCATGCACCAGTTGCGAAGCATCAAAGGCGGAGATTTGCGGTGAAATGGAGGCGACGACTGCCACCGCCTGCGAGCCTAGCTCGCAGCGGGGGATGAGGGAACCCGTGGAGGGCAACGGAGACGGAAATGGGATTGCATGGGAATCGAATGCGTAGCTGAGCTTCGCTGCGGAGGCTCTGTGGGCTATACATCGGCCCCGAGTCACGGCATGGCAGTGCATACCATGTCCGGGCCGCTCAGCATCACGACTAGGATCCAACTCGTAAAATTTTATCTCAAATAAAATATGATAAATATTCAAATAATTTAAGTTATATAAAATATAATGAATTTTATATAAAAATTAGTTTTTACAATAAATAGCTTGGTAATCCTTTTAAAAAATAAAAAATAAAAAATATAGTTTTTTTGATAATTTTATTTCTATATCTAAAATATAAGATGAGCAGTTATCTAAACTAATGTTTTAGACACTGATGATATGCACCGAGTGTTTGGTAAATTTGTTTAGTAAATGTATAAAATCATAGTTTTACTTAATTGAAGATAATTATCCTGGGATTACTTGGATTAGGGATAAAATTGAGCGGTGATCCTAAATGTGTACGACACTATGGAGATTTGAATATACTTTTTTCTTACAAGGTTAGTAACTAAACAAGTTTTTTTATTAAAAATTATAAAAATATGGGATTATTACAATCTTTGTATATGTATTATTCATGGGAAAACAAATACTTTATATTAAGTAAAATAAATAATACATGGAACAAATCAAATGTTCAAGATCATGTTGAATTATAAATAAATGATAAAATTTGTCATACCTCCAAATCAATGTCCGATTCAGGATAATCATGACATAGCCGAGCAAAATCCTAAAAGCATGCAAAGCCTGATTAAACTTAATATTCTCACAATTTTGATAATATCATTAGGAAATATGTATCACATATATCCTTAACAAATAAAATGTCTATTCCATGCCATAGTATCAAAGTCTACATCTATCAAGCAAATCAAAATATCCTCCATAGTAATGTCTCAAACCTATATAGTATTAGTAAAAAGTTAGATAATGCACTCTTAACTCTTTTTATCTCAATGTCACCCTCCATATCAAGCTCCACAACATGATCCTCATCCTCTATAAAAGAATAAATAGTTATAAGCTAATAACTTAGTAAAATTTTTTACACATACAGATATAGATATACAGTTAAATGAATATATATAATATGAAAATAATTTATCTAACAAAAATAACTCATGCTGTAAATACATGCCATAAAACCATATGATAATATATTAAAAATCTTTTATTATCTTTGATCTTTCCATTGCATTGGACTACATCATTTGATGCAAAAAATTATAGAATTATGGCAATAACACCAATGAATTAGCCATACTAGTAATACCAATATGCTCTACAACTAGAGGGTCCTGTCACTTTAAAAAGTTGCTTGAAGAAGGAGAGGAAGACATTTTCAATATCTTTTGGATCAGATATCTCAATATCATTGTGCAGAACCGAGTAAATCCCATTTCTCCTTTTACGATTAGAGGCCACTTTGTAGAAAAGGATAGAGTTGTTATCTCCCTCTTTTAACCAAGGGATCTTGAACCTATGTTTTTAGTAAAGTTCCTCTTTAAGATAGATATCCTGGAGAAAATCCTTGAGGATTTTTCTTGATTGGATTTTAATATTCAAGAGAGGGTATAATTTCTCTTTTCTATCAATAATATCAATGTTTCTGAGGAGCTTCATTTTTAAGGTTTTATTTGCATTGCCTCTATCATGAGACTATTTTTTGAGGGCCGATCAAAGATTGCGAAAGTTCCTGACCCGTTGACCAACAATGTCTCAAATGGCGCTAATCTTTTTTCAGTTAGCAAGAACGATGTCATCAAAGTCTAGCTCTCTAAGCCATCAAGATTCAAATCTAAAGAGCTTATTGTAAGGGAAGGAGGCCCTACAATGGAGGACCGAAAAGTGATTAGAGATGGAGCTTTCAATAAAAGACTGGTAGGAGATTAGGAAGCAGCTTTCCTAATAAGAAGGTATGAGAAAGTTATCCAATATTGTAAGAGAAGGTGAGAGCCTACCATTTGACTTGGTGAACTTTATTCCAGAAAAGTTTAGATTAAGAAGCTGAAGGTTGAAAATAACATCATTGAGGCCTAGAAATTTCATCATTGAGGCCTAGAAATTTTTAGATTAGTCGAGCGTTACCTATCCCAGCGGACAAAGCGGTAACATTAAAATCATTATCAACAACTCAAGGTTCTTGAATCTCTATTCTTATATCAGATAATTGAAACGGGACATAGTCTCAAATTTTATTTTCCTGATTTCCCTACAAGGAGAGAAAAGGCTCAAATAAACATTGATAATCACAAACGAGCGTGAGAGATTAAACATGATACAACCGGTGGCGTAGGTACCAGCAGAGACAAATTATCTCGGAGGAGACACGACGCTGAAGCAATGAATGACAATTATCCCATATGTAATGGTTCAAAAAACATGCCCCTCGAATTCAACCTTTATTTTTGCGGGCCTTTGGTGGCTGTAGTTTTCCATGATTCCCTGATCATTTTAATTGTCGTCTTGGACCGGTGTTTGATATTCTTCATGCTCTGTAAAAATTTCAATTAATATACATTTTTAGGTTATTTTATATATATATAGAGAGAAAGAGAGCGAGAGAGAGAGCAATATAAGGATTTTGAGGTTTTGAGGCCCCCATCGTTTCTCCACCCAAGCCATCTCTCTCTCTCTCTCTCTCATCCTCGGCCGAGTGGGAGAAGCTGCGGCCTCCACCCAGTCCATGGCCGCCGCTTGCCACTGTCGACGCCCTCCTTCCCTTCTTCTCCTCTCGTTCCCTCTCTGCCCTCCCCCTCTCAATCTTCCTTGCGGCTAGACCGCCGCCGTGCCCCCTGCCCCTATCTCGCGCCGCCACTTGGGACGCGGCCGAGCGAGAGGGGCCATGGCCCCGCCTAAGCCTCACGGCCGAACCCCTTCATCTCTTTCTCCTACCCTCCCAGTCACAGGATGCCGCCTTTCTCCCGCCCGCCCGCCCACGCCGCTGCCTGGGATGCGGCCGAGCGGAAGGGGCCGTGACGCACCCCAGCCACGCCGCCGCCCTCCACCGCCTCTCTCCCCCTTCTCTCTCTCTCTCTCTCTCTCTTTCTCTTTTTCTCTCGCACCCCCCCTCTCTTCTCTCCCCATCGAGGAAGCCGATGAAGCAGAGGACGGTTCCCCTGTTCCACGAATCACAACGCCCCCTTTGTCCTCTTTTTTTTTTCTTTCTTTTTTTATTTCCTCTCTCTCCCCTACCCTCTTTCTCTCTCTAAGCTCTTATCTCTTCCATTGCAATTCTCGCTTAAAGCCTGTCCCTAGGCCCACCTTCTTTCCCTCTCTAGCCCCACATTTTCTCTCTAGCACTTTCTCCCTCTACAGTCTCTAGTTTTAGTTGTAATATTGCTTTGATTGGAGAGAGAGAGGGAGAGAGAGAGAGAGAGAGAGAGAGAGAGATTGCCCTGCCTATTATACTGTGAAGTTATGTCGTTTAATCCCAACTTCTGTTTGACAAGAAAGCGAGAAAAGAATGTCGCTTGTAGAGCCCAGGCTTGCAAGGTTTAATTGAAAGGAGCCTGAGAACTTAATTGAAAGAAGTTTTCGGATACGTTTTAAACCAAAGAGGCTTGTCAATTATCAGTGACACAAAGCAGAGAAACAACCATGTAAAACAGATAGAGCCAATTATTCTCTCACTGCTGTCAATGCAGCAGGGACAAAGCCAAAGGAAGGTCCGCTGGATGTTTTTCGTACGGTTTCTACTCAGAGCGATGTGGTCAACAATTTTACTTAACAACCGACAGGTATTATCGTCATCAAGTAAAAAGAGATGGTTGCATATATATGTCGTTAATTGATTAAGAAATTAAATGATAAATATATAACGTACCATGCCTAAGTTTAGTCCGTGCAGTGCATCTCCATCCGTTGATGGTGGGTGATTCAACAGGGCTAAGATAAAGCACATTGGCGGTCGGTCATTGATAGGAGCAACTTAAACCTGCCTTCAATGCCAAAGACAAACAAAACCAAATCACAGCTAAAACATATGCATTTTGGCCTGAGCAATCAACAATACTTATAGGAATCCATCATCAATTCATAACAAGCACTGAATGTTGGGACATATTCTTATTCTCAAGGCTCTCTAGTAATTGCCTTGGCTCTCAGATGCGTTCCATGATTGAAAAGCAACACACTTCTATAACCCATCTAATGCTAAGCATTACCACTCCAGTCCAAGCCATTCGATGAATTAAGGACTGAGAGACGTAGACTTCAGCATAGAGTTATGCTTCTTCTCAGGAGCCATTCACGGTTCGACCTCCATCAACACAAATGACTTGACCCGTAATATAGGAAGCAGCAGGTAAGCATAAGAAGGACACGAGAGATGCCACCTCCTGTGGCTCCCCGACACGCTCCATAGGTATACGGGCGATTTCTTTTGCTGTAATCTCCTTATTTTCAAGTACCTGCACAAATGCAAAGGATGAGAGATTCTATCAGACATTTAGCCTACCAAGCATCAGCCTACCACATGTAAGTGTCTTGGTGAAAGATGCAGCACAAATTACATCAGGTTTAATTACAACAACTGTGGCCAATACAAATTTTGCATCCAGCTTTAATTAGTAAAAAGGTGTATCCCTGTTAGGCCAACTTGATTTACTTGCAACCGGCATTCCCACTGTTATTTTGAAAAGGCCTGCACAAGTAGCTAGTTATAAAACTTTGTTTGCTTTTTCTTTATAAACTTGATGGCCTTCTCTAATAACATGGATTTGCTTGGATCAGGGGTCTTCTTCTAAACCCCCATTGCCTCTCTGAATGGCTTTGCAAATACACAGAAAATGTAATGATATAATTACCCAGGTATTCTATCGTAGTTGTGTGGTCCCCAGTGTGATGGGTGCCAACCATGATTACCCTTCAAACAAAGCTTGCCTACGGTGTCTTTATTTCACTGATGGACTGGGGGTTGGATTGGGTCCAGAATTGCTGGAGGTTCCCACTTTTGTGCTTTTATTTTTGAGAGAAAAGGTTTCAAAGAGTCATGAAAAAGGCCCTTACAGACTTTACAAGTGGGGTCCGAGTGAACCCCGGAGCAACACAGTTGACTCGGATATTGTCTTTAGCCCACTCACAGGCCAAGCTCCTTGTGAGCTGGTCCATTGCTCCTGAAAAATATAGCAGAAATCATAAAGAGTGGGAATCCACGTTTATTGGTTACTTATGCTTCATCCAAAAAAAAAAAAAGCCTCATTTTAGATTACCTTTAGTAGCCGAATAAATAGATAAATCTCTCACAGCTACAACCCCTGCAACCGAGGAGATGAACACGATGCTGCCTGCTCCTGATGCCTTGAGAAGAGGGTGAGCTAGTTGACTCAGATGGAAAGCTGATTCCAAGTTCGTAGCCATGAGAAAGGAATACTCTTCAGCAGTGAAATCCACAGTTGGTTTTGCAATGCTCGTCCCTGCATTATTAACCTAAGTGGCGGCAGCACAACTTTGTCATTTGGATCGAATGAAGAACATCTCAGTTAAGGCAACACACACTAGGCATGAACTTATTTATGATAGTAGTTAGGTTGAGCATAACTTTTAAGTGGTCATAGGGATATGAAGGTTGGAACAACTATCAAGGAATGGTAAAAAAGTAGTAGGAAGTAATAAATGGGTGAGAAATTTAGCAGGTATAGAACAATAAATGCGAGAGGACTCTCTCTCAAAGCCATGGCCTATCTAAATGGAGGAGCATCTCATCAAAATTTGAAACAATCTGGATGGCCTTAGAGCTCCACCAAATGCTCGAAAGAAGTTTGATAAGCATTTGGTTCTTTTTTAACCAACAAGAGGTTGTTGGTTGCAACCAACGCTAACAATTCTAGGGATTGAGCGTTACTTGTGCCATCAAAGAGCTTTGGAAATTTACTACTATTTTAGTCATAATTCCACTAATCATTGCAAGTTTATTTTTTTTTAAATCTAATACCAGCTTTTATATAAAGCAATAAAAAACATTAATGCTTTTACATCTTACAAAAAATATGATCCTAAAACTAGCAGAATGGAATAAAAGAATTGATTAGTTAGTCCCAACTAGTTTGGATTTAAGATTTTGCTATGATTGTGGCTATTATATTTTTATAATGAAATACAATATAAAATCGCTTAAAACTTACAAGAATATTTAGCTTCCCTTGAAAAATGGAACGAATATCCTTCATTAATTTCTCCCTATCAGTTCGAGAAGAGACATCGCAAACAGATCCAGTAACATGAATATTGAGACTTTTCCATCTTTCTAAGCATCTGCTAAGTTCTGCTTCATTCCGAGAGCATGTATGTATGGTAGCTCCAAATTCTGCTAATTCTTCAACTATAGCATGCCTGAAATGTTATTAGATGATCACATTTACATTAGTCATAATAGCAAAACATGGTCAAATTACTTCATAAACTGTATAGGATCTTCTGTAATGAGCAATTGTGAACTTGTAAACCACTATTTGGTATATGGGTATAAATGAATAAAAATTTAGAGCTGTCATCCTAGGTTCCTAAAGTAGTCTTGTCTCTAATCATTTGCAAATAAGAGAAAATAAGCATATCTCTATGTGAGTTTGGAAAGACTCGGTTTGTAACACTTGAATTTTAAGAGGTTTAAGAGAGAAGCGTAGAAACCATATCATTTGTTAAAATCTCCCTCCTCCCTTATCATATATCATTTATTACAATTACTCCCTCTTATCATGGGATATCCTCATCATTGGCGTTGTGAGGGATACTTAGGTAATACTCATGGGACATCCTCATTGCTGGTGTTGCAAAGGATACTCAGATGATACTCAGATTGGCTCTGATATCATTTGTTACAATCTCTCCCCTTATTACAATTTTTTTCTTTATCATGGGACCCCCGATATTTGTAATGCCCCAAGCCGACTCTAATATCATTTGTTACAATCTTTCCCTTTATCATGTGACATTCGATATTTGTAATGCTACAAGCCTACCTACTGATTCAATCAACCTTTTAGTGGGTCGGATATATGTGGCTTTAAAAACTCGAGTACAAGTTAATTAGTAGCAAAGGAACTTGAGTTATAAGTTTTTTAAACTTTTTTTTTTTTTCGTTCGATATAGAAGTATTTTGGGATATTATATAATTTATAACATTTGAATTTTAAGAGGTTCAGCGGAATGGTGTTGCAACTATGGCGTAAACTATAATTTTGAACTGAAGATGTAGAAGGAAAAACTTACTACTTTGAAAAACAACTACAGCCCTCATAGGTTTGCAATTTCAGTCTTCTTAGAAAATAGATAGAAGTTCCATGGAAGCCGCAAATCATGCCTAAGAAAAAAATAGGTAGAAGTTCTACGAAAGCTACAAGTCATGCCTAACCATTAATCTATTTTATTTCGTAAACATCCTGTTATTAGCATCAACAAGTGATATATCAGAATTCTCTTTCTTGTTCCCATATTTTACATGTTTTAATTCAATTGAGGGTACTTTAAGAGAGAAATCAACTGATCAAGTTGGGTAAAGCAGACTTCTCCGCCGCGCCCCCCCCCCCCCTCTCTCGTTCCGAAAAAACAAAAAAAAAGAAGGCGGTACGGCAGACACACCCTTACAGATGAAAAAGGAAAGGAGAACACCCTTACAGATGAAAAAGGAAAGGAGAACTACATAGGGTGGCTGATGATGTGGATGGAATAACTCACCCGATTCCTTTGGTTCCTCCAGTGACCAAGGCAGTGGTTCCCTCAAGGGACCATCTCTTCACTCTGTTGTTGAAACTGCTTCCCTCTGTGTCCTTCAAGACAGCCTTCTCTCGTTCCATCAGAAACCCTCCAAGGAGCTAGCCTCGTAACTCGGTATGGTTGGGAGCCTCTGCGGTTCAACCATCTCCTTAACCATCCATGAACGGCTGTCCTTCGCTTATGTCAGACCCTACCCTACAACCGAATTAAAAAAAAATAAAATTTCAGCCATGGTAGACGTCACTGTTGGACTAAAGAAAACCGCTCAAACATGAATGGGAGATTGGAACATGTACAGTACTCTACGGTGCGCTAACGATTGTAGCCCAACCTCTCATAATCAGCGATGGAGCCTGCAATCAATGACATTGCCATCATAATGGAACAGTCAAGCTTCGCTTGGCACCTTCTATTCACCTTCTATTCTTCTGCAAAAATCCTCTAGAAAAAATATACCAGCACCATTTGTGGATGTACGCATATGAGCAAAGGCACTTCTCATCCACAAAATTTATGCTTTCAGAGTTTCGAATCACGGCCATCAATTACAAAGCTTAATGGCAGGTCCACAAAACCCAATAGGTAAAATAATGATGCTGTTGACAAGCAAGGCGATATAGTATTAAAAGATTTTAAAATTTTAAAAAGAAAAGAAAGAGAGAGAACGCTCCCCTCCCACAATCAGCAGCACCCACACTTTTCCACTCCACACTCTCCAACGGTCTCATCCCACACCCGCTCTCTTCCACTCCACACTCTCCAATGTTCTCGTCTCACTTGATCGTGTAAGGGTACGATCAATCTCTCTTTCATACCAAATTTTAATCTCATATGATATAGTAAAATTAAAATATTTTTTATCTATAAATCCAAAGCATGACACATGTAACATAGTATTTAACTTGATGTTTTTACTTATAGAGTATTTAAAGAGATTGGAGAGAGGAGGATACGAGAAGAATCCTTGAAGATGGAGAGCATGAAAGGTTAAAAAGGTTCAACACTTTTAGAAGCAGCATGTGGGAGCGAGGAGATTGGTGTGATTAAAATAAACTTTATTTAATTAACATCATTAAACATAACCAATTTTTAATCAAATTTTTTTTTATACATAAACTATTAATTTTTTATACAATGAATCTAATACAAACATTTTATCTTATCTTTAATTTATGATTTAAAAATAATAATTTTAAAATTTAAATTTAATAATCTAAAATTTTAAAAAATAATTATATTTATCTTATATCTAATTTTTAATTAAAAATAATAATTTTAGAATTTTAATTTTATAATTAAAAATTTAAAAATTATATAAATCTATATTTTTTATTTATCTTATTAATCAAAGCCATGCATCACACACAAATATATACCTAATTATGCTGGAAAATAGATGAGTTTCGCTTCAACATCTCTAGGGAAACGAAAAATGAACAGGTGAGTTCCGTTTCCGGCGCTGTAGTGGTGCAGTGTAGCCTGGATCTCTATGCTCTGCTGCCCTGTAGCAGAGGACCTAGGCTCAGCGCCGGCGATGGTCGCCACCACCCATCACGTTACGTCGGGGTCGGTTCAGTTGAGCCGTCCATTTCGTTGCTTTATCTCGTCTCTCTTGTTTGTTTCGCAGCTCAAGGACGAAGGAATCCCGCTTGTATTACATGATTAACTTAATCCACCATCCATAATAGAAATTAGTTGTTAATATAGGCTGTTATATGGACTCTAATAAGCTTTCTTGCTCATATCAACCTCCGGCGACCCCACTGGCCTGCAAGAATTTTCCTCATTCTGGATTGGTTTACACGTGTTTGACTTTGCTACCATTTTTTAAAAATAAAAATTTTATTTCTATTGATATTTTTATTTTTTTAAAAGAAAAAATATTTGATAAACAAAATTTAGTTTTAATTTTTTTGTTTTATATGGTGAGAATGTTAGCAGATTAGATAAAATAAGGATACGTCCTGGTTGCCAGGAAAAAAATGGTTGAAACATATCGAATCAGATAGTTCAATATAAATTCAAGATAAATTGTACCAAATTATCTTAAAATTAACATAATTCAGTTCGATACAAGGGCCTAATTGCTTAGCACAAATCTTGAGCCATACTAGACTATCTAATTTGGCTTAGTATAAAACAGTTCATTGCTGAAGCATCTTAGTTCATCTAATTAATATGCCATCAATTCTAATATGATATGGATATTAATATGCCATCAATATGTTTCATATCGAAGCATATAAGTCTGGTATTGAAATAGTACTCATTTTCGATATAGCAAACCTTGCCTGTCGATATATCCACGAGTTAGAAAGTACCCATCTACTGCAATCTCTTTTAATTTTTTTCTCTTTATAAACAATATTTTTTTTGGTTGAAAACTATTACTAAAAAGGATAATTTTGTTTAAAAAATTATTTCTTTGATCAAAACTAATTGAATTTATAATAAAATAATGTAATTTCATGATTTAATAGTTAGAATTTTAAATTTATAATTTGTTATGTTCGAACGTTAACGTTCACACTCCCTCCCCACGCAATCAAAAAATAAAAAATCAAAAATCAAAAAATAAAAAATAAAAAATGTAAGAAACCATAGCAAAACTAGGTATTCAAAGATGCATTTGTTTTTAGCATCTTCCACACAAATTCTCTGGAAAAAGCACACCTGCGGTGTGCGTCTATATATATATATATATATATAAGTAAAGATTCATCCCGTGTGGATGCAAAAAATATTTATGCTTTCAAAATCTTGAACCATGGCCATTTGTTCCAAAATTTAATGGCAGGTCCACATAACCGAAGAGATAAAATAGTCCAAGTTCCTACAAATAAAAAGACTATGTGAAATCCCAAATTTAGTCCCATATTAGATGGGAAAGAATGTATTATATGCTTATAACTTAAGTTGATTTGCTATCCATTAACTTTTACTTGAGTTTTTGGGCCATGTGGTTTTAGCCTTTCTGCTAGAAATTAATTGGGCTAACGGGTGGGCTTAAGGTATTATAAATGATATCAGAGCCGATCCAAGTATGCGAAAGTTGATGGGCATGACGATCCGAGTGTGCAAAAGTTGGTGGACATAAGGAAAGGGCTACCCATGGAACGAAATAGAGTCCCGCCATGGCATGAAGCCACCCTTGTAGTACCAATGACCCAACTCGAGGTAGATTCTGGCTAGCTTGTGGCATGCGATGAGAACGTCGCATTATAAAGTGGAGAGATTGTGATACCCCAAATTTAGTCTCACTGGATGGGAGAGAAATGGGTCATGTGCCACTTGCTACCCATTAAATTTCACTCAAGTTTTTGGGCCATATGGTTTTGTCCCGCTAGAAATTAATTGGACTAGAGGGTGGGCTTGGAGTCCCCAAACCCATCTGCTAGCCCAATTAACTTCTAGTGGATCGAAACCATATGGCCCAAAAACTCGAGTGGAAGTTAATGAGTAGCAAGTGGACTTGAGTTATAAGCACATGACACATCTCTTTCCCATTCAATATGGGGCTAAACTTAAGGTATCACAATCTCCCCACCTTATAATGCAACATCCTCGTCGCACGCCACAAGCTAGCCAGAATCTACCACGAGTTGGGTCATTAGTGCTGCAAGGATGGCTCCACGTCATAGCGGGACTCTACCACCATCCCATGGGTAGCCCTTTCCTCATGCCCACCAATTTTTGCACACTTAAGGTTAGCTCTGATACCATTTGTAATGCTTTAAGCCCACTTACTGGCCCACTTAACCCGTTAGCGGGCTAAAACCATGTGACCCAAAAACTCGAGTGGAAGTTAATTGGTAATAAGTAGACTTAAGTTATAAGTATATAACACTTTCTTTTTCATCCAATATAGGACTATTTTTGGGGTGTTACAATCTTCCCTTCTTATAATATAACGTCCTTGTCGCATGCCACAAGTTAGCAAGAATCTATCATCGAGTCGAATCATTAGTGCTGCAAGAGTGGCTCCACACCATGACGGGACTCTACCACGATCCTTTCCTCATGCCCATCAACTTTCGTACACTCAGGTTGGCTCTGATACCATTTGTAATGCTCCAAGTCCACTTGCTGGCCCAATTAACCTGTTAGCGGGCTAAAACTATGTAGCCCAAAAACTCGAATGAAAGTTAATTGATAGCAAGTGAACTTGAGTTATAAGCATATAACACTTTCTTTTCCATTTAACGTGAGACTATTTTTGGCGTATTATAGGAGATGATTGTGCTTTTAACGCTGTGAAAATCTCTATAGGTTTTGCATAAATCAAATATGGCACAAACATGTATTATTATAAATTTTTGGTGTTCTAAATTTCATATATGTAATCTTAAACTTCTAATAAAAAGTTTAAGCAAGCTACATATCATGACTGACATCATTATCAATGTTATTTAATACATTTTTCTATGATGTTTCTAGTTACACGTTGGTGGTACCATTTAAAAAAAAGGGTCTAAGAATATAATAAGGTAGTAGAAGGGGATGAAAGCATTTGAATGAGGGTTTGAATGGTTGGAGTTGAAGTCCAATTTTTCATAAAAAATATAACAAAAAAGTACCTCAAATGAACTCTATTTACTAAACAAACTTTTATTAGCACCGTGTGATCAACTCTTTTCTTAACTGATGAACGGACTAGACCTATCTTGAACAATCTACCATTTTTTTTTTTTTTTTTTTTTTTGATGTATCAGGCTTCCTTTTCTTGGTCCATGTTTTCTATATTTTAATTCAATCGAGGGTGTCAACCAAGCAAGTTGGTAAGGCAGAGACCATTATGGAAGAAAAATAATGACCAACCCGATTCCTTTGTTGCCTCCAGTGACCAATGCTGTGGTTCCCTTGAGGGACCATCTCTTTACCCTGTTGTTCAAACTGCTGCTCTCTGCATCCTTCATGGCAGCTTCCTCTCGTTCCATCACAAACCCTCCAAGGATCTGGCCTCGCAACCCTGCATCCCTGGTGGCAGATGGTTCTTAGTTATATACTGTTTCACACCAATGAAGTCGTAATGAATGACGTTGCCGGCAGAGTGATCAGTTACGTGCCGTGTGAAGCCATCCCAACTGCTCTCCTACTTTCTTTTTTTTTTTTCCAAAAAGGTACACATATTCAAAAGAAAAGAAAAATTTGTACGGAGACCATTGTAGATATTCAAAGATGAGCGTTTTTACCGGAAAAAAGGGACACGCTTCGTTCAGCATCTTCTGCTCTATTGGAAGAATTCTCTATGCCATCACTATCGTCTTACCCTTGAGCAGTCTGCTGTTACGCTATTTATGGATGCAAACAAGAGGAACTATGTGCGGATATATTCATAGGAGTCAATACTGTTACACACCAATGAAGTCGTAATGAATGCCGTTGCGGCTAGAGCGAGCAGTTATGTGCCGTGTGAAGCCATCCCAACTGCTCTCCCATCGTTCTCGTATTTTTTTTTATAGATATTCATCAGTTGTATAAGAAAGATCTCATAGTTGGAGCTTCGAAATTTTAATGATTTTCGGTGAAGCTAATAGGCAGAGTAATTCATATCGTGTGGCTGCTTCTTTAGATTAAACATTCTTTGACAATGAATGAAGTCTTTGGAACTTGAATTGGTCCAATTACCTTAGGCATGGGACATGGTTCAAGAGGATTACATGCTTGGATGAGTTTGCTAAAAAATCTTGCCGCTTGCTTTCTATTATTATATGAGGTTTTATGTATGACTTTCTAGCATTGTCTGATCTAATAGTTAGAGTTTTATTTCAAAACTCTATGGACTCGTTTGGTTCACAGGAAGTGACTTATAAATAGTAATAGAATATTTAAAAATTAAATTTTCAGGCATAGAATGTCTGAACTATCACGTTTGATTAACCATGAAAAATAGGCATTTTTCTTAAAAAGAATAAAGCTGTCACGTTTGGTTGAACAATTTCTTTCCTAAAAAAGTAGTGCAGAATACTAATTATATCCTTAAGTTCTTAAAACTTTTTTTTTATCATCTAATTTTTTTAACTTCTATATAATTTATAAAAAATGATCAAAAAATCAAAATACCAAAATTTTAAATTAAGACAAAAAGTTTTAGATCAAGTTGACACCCTGTATATCTGAAGTAAAGCATTTTTTTCTCTCCTTCTCTCATCCGCTGATTTGGGAAAAAAAAATATACTACAGGAAAGAAGGGTATGTTGGGAAGTTAATGAGTAGCAAGTGGACTTGAATTATAAACACATGACACATATCTTTCCCATTCAATATAAGACTAAACTTAAGGTTTCGGTCTGCTAGAAGTTAATTGGACTAGCGGGTGGGCTTGGGGCGTTACAAATGGTATCAGAGCTGACCCGAGCCGATCCGAGTGTACGGAAGCTGATGGGCATGAGGAAAAAGGGCTACCCATGGGGCAGTGGTAGAGTCCCGTCATGGCGTGGAGCCATCTTTGCAGCATAAATGATCCGACTCGGGGTAGATTCTGGCTAGCTTGTGACGTATGACAAGAACGTCGCATTATAAGGTGAGGAGATTGTGATATTCCAAAATTAGTCCCACATTGAATGGGAGAGAAATGTGTTATGTACTTATAACTCAAGTCCACTTGTTACTCATTAACTTTCACTTGAGTTTTTGGGCCACGTGGTTTTGGTCCACTAGAAGTTAATTGGGCTAGCAGGTGGGTTTGGGGTGTTATTACAGACTTAGTCAACAATTTCAGTATACCATGAGGACAAGACACATGATTCTAGCATTGAGAAATTAAGCACCATGATTATTGCACATGTAGGTTCTCCAAAATATGAACTGATACGAATCAGACGCTTTTCCCGAGAGATGCCCCTAAAGTATTCGATCCACCTATCTTAGGTGAGGTCCCTTGTATCCAGTAAGAAGAGAGCATGAGGACTGTTCAAGAAAGTAAACACACCAAATCCACTGATCCCTGATATAAGGTGACATCCATGTGGATCATATTTCATTGCCAATCCTTGGGTGCCATACCATCAACATAAACATAAACATAGATTCAAAACTTCCTAATTTTTCTTCTTTCGATCCCCAAGGAGACAGCTAGCACCACTTTATCAAGGCACCCACCATCTATGGTTTAGATTCGGATTGAGTTGTTTATGAAGCAATACGGCAATGGCAATCATTTAATGGCATAGGGCCTAATTAACAGAGGCATTGACGACTTCTATCACACCATAAATTTTGAGACCATAGGAAGTTGGCCTACCATTTCAAAAAGAATCGTTCTTGCGCTTTAATGGAGTTTGGTACCATGGCATCTAGCCTTGCCAAATGGGCAGACCTACGTATCAGATGAATTCAGTAAGCTTGTGGTAGGCCTCAAACGTTGACACAGCCAACACAACGGCACAGAAAAAATGCCAAAACTTTGATGAAATAGGCACTAGTAGGATGTTGCACCCCGTCAGTCCAGGGCCAAGTCTACGTGCTGGTTCTAAACCTCACTGCTGGGTTTCCCAGACGTCTTTAGAAACAGCCATGTCAACCTGTGGCATTTTACTCTTCTCCTTTTACCACACGCCTGACTATTTAGCTTTCATCTAGATTACAATCTATCTTACCACAATAGCTGTAGTCGTTGAAAGTCAGAATGCATCAGATTCATTTCATCTTTCTTGCTGAGCTATGGTTGAAGCTTTACTAGTTGAGGGGTAAAAAATATAATGATTAGACCAAGTTGATGGAAAAGAGCTACTTAACAATTAGAAAGGAGTAAAATTATGTCAGGGAACGATATGATTTGATACAAACGCGTTTCCTAGAATCTAGAATTCAGCCTCCTAACTGACCACTTGCATTAGAATGAATTAAAGTTTTAGAGCTGAAATCCAATATTTTAGTTTAGAGTCCAGCCAAACATCATGATGAAAGATTCTTTCAATATGATATATTAGGGATTTTTTTTTTTTTTTTTTTTGTTATCTGAATGCTTCCACGCATCACACAAATCCTCTGGGTGACAAAGACCTTCCCTCACGACGTATAAAACAATCAATGAGTTAGTGATAGCCTTATACAATTAACTAGGAATGGATGGCTGCCCTACAAGTTGCAATCACCAATCAATAGCCAATCCCATCGGTGGCTTGGAATAACATTGTAAAAGGTTCATGCATTAACTAGTTTGCTGTCAAATGGGTTACAAATAGATAGTGTTGCCCCATGACCCTACTAAGCTCTGATCCTAATAGACTAGACCCAATCTATATTAGAAGACCTATGAATTGGATTTGATTTAGAAATTAGGATCGATCTAGCATTCAAATTGGATTTGAGTCTTAATTTTTTTAACTCAACCCAAGTCAATTCAGTCCACATATCATCAAGGACTAATTTGGGTTAACAATGTGGACTTGACATCACTCAAATTTAATCCAACCCAATTTAAAAACTTGAATTATATAAATCTCCTTCTCCTTTAATCTAAATATTTTTTTTTCAATTTATTTAATGAGCTTTCACTTAAATCAATTCTTGTTTTTTAAACTTAACGGGCATCATCTCCTCTCATCTATTTTTACTTAATTATACTTAAATATTTATATTTTATTATTTATTTTAAGATTCTTATTTATAATAGCCTTAAATATATCAATATATATTTTAAAATTAGGTTTACTCTTTTTTTAATTTTTAATTTTTTAGTATTTTTATATTTAATTATTAATTATTATATTTTAACCATAAAAGTTTAGTTAGATGCTTGACTTAAATGATGAATGTGACCTAACTTGCTCCTAACATAAACTCTATTTTTTCAATGTAGGTTTAGGTCACACTTAATTCCAACCTAAACCGAATAACTAATAATTAGGTCTAAATTTTTTCATGGACTCAACCTTACCTAAGCTAATCGGCTAATAACTTGAATAATAAATTTTATCACATTGAATTCAAGCAAGCCTCATTCTAACTTGATTTGTTCATAGCTCTACTCTCCAATGATCATGATAAGCTTCTTTAGAAGGAAAATAGCTAAGGTACATTTATCACTTTATTTTCTTACTATTTCCTTTGCCAAAGAGGAGCTAAATGATGATTTGCATTTTTTTTATGGAAATTGAAAGATCAAAAAATCAAGTATTTTTGGTCGTTGTATCTAATAAAATAATTTGAACACTTATGATAATCTTAGAAAGAAACAAGGTAGGAACCATGGAGATGGTATATTTTGTGCAGACACCATTGAACCATATGATCACATCTTTATGAAGTGCTCATTGGCCAAGGCATTATGGATTTTTTTTTGGGGGGGTAGATTATTGGGGGTTCAAGAGTCTCATAGGAGTATCTCAGACCTGTAATCTAGTTGGAGGTAGAGAATTATTGATAGAGATCTTTGCTTGGACGTGGATATGCACATTGTTGCAATTCAATGAACCTTGTTAGATGGAAAGAAACTAAGGGTGTTGCTCAACAAAGGGTTCTTTTTTGAATGGAAAATAGAGAAGGAGAAACTTCCCCATTAATTTATTAGATGAAAAAAATATTACAAGAAGTTACAGGCTATAGAATGTACAGGGATTACAAGATAGAAGAGAAGAAATTAGCGGTGAAGAAGAATGAAGAAAGAGAACATGGACGATGGCAAATCAAAGATAATATTGAAGCTCCTTAAAAAAGAAATTGATGTTGGACCTCTACATGGATTCGTGAACTATGTTGATACAAGGGTAGAGGGAGATAACCAAATTTAGTCTTGATTACATTTAAATATAGTCATATCTACCTCATATATATATATATATATATATATATATATATATAGAGAGAGAGAGAGAGAGAAAGAGAACCTATGAAAATATTTTCTTTAGTAATTACAACTTTATTAGACCTAAAGATTATTTTATAACCCCACTTAATTAGTAGAGACCCATTGACTAAATTCTTGTGAACTCTTGGGACATACAACATATCCTAAAGTATTGGGACATTGCAAAAGTCATCTTCAAGTCCGCATATCCCTGACCCAACACTTATATTGATATATCATTTCTAAGAATTATGCCTCTCCCACTTAAGTTCTGAAAGGTAGTGAAACAAGAGTGATCAAAACATAGATAAACATTGGCTCCTTAATCCAACCACTCGTCAAAACTAGTAGAAACGGTCAAGCTTATAAAGGGTTTAAAGCTATACCTAAATGAAGAGTTTTTGACCTCCAACATAAAGGCTTGAGATGCAAGAGCTTCTTTCCTTTCTTCAAAGTTGTCTTCTTATAATAATAACTTATTGTGAAATGGTTAGTCCTCTCATAGAGCAGATTTTGTCTTTAGACCCTTAACCTTGACTTGAGTTAGGTTTAGGCTTAGCAGTCTTGAAGTTCTTGGGCTTTGGTTTCACATGATCCTAACTAGGATTGGATTGGTATTTTAGGTTAGACTTATTCTCTAGCCTATCCTTTAGTTTGTGGATTCTTAGACCTATATTGTTCCTTAATTTTAATGAAGTTCAAAACTTGGGTGAAAGATATTTCTCCTTGCTTGTGGACCAATCTCTTAGTGAATTTGGTCCAAGGAGGGATGTTATCTAAGAAATGAGAGACTTGAACTCCTCTAGGAACCTGATCTCTTTGGTCAAAACCTTCCTAAAGTTTTCTTGGAATTGATGGAATTGGTCATTGATGGATTAGTCATCTGCTATGGTATATCTAAGGAAATAGAGGAAATGAACCTTTTAATGCATATATCATCAAACTCATATTCTAATTCTAGAGTCTTCCAGGACCCTTAGTACTTTTGATTTCATAATAAATATCATATAGTGAATAAGAAAGAGTACCAAGAATCATTTTTTTGCATTGATAATTCAAATTCTTAAAAGTTTTGTAAATGGGATGTTCAACAGCACATTTGAAAGGTACAGTTGGGCTAGAAGGTTAGTCTTAGTAGACCAAAGACTTAAAGTAATAAGATAGAATCTAGTTTTGCCACTTTCTAAAACCAACTATATCAAATTTGTGAGGTTTGAGGTGGATGGCATAATCTTTGTAAGTCATATTCCCGAAGGAAGCCATAAGATCAAAGGGTCTATATACAAATGGTGCTAAGACTGCAATAAATAATAATATTCACACCTTTAATTTGTGCATACAAATTTTTTATTTTTTAAAATTTGAGCATATGGATTGCAGGATTTCAAATGACTAACATTCCAACTAGCATGTAATCGGATTCAATAATTTTATTAAGCATGCAAAATAGCAATTAGGCAACTAGGATATTGACTCTAATAACGTAAATCTAAGATATGGCATGCAAAGAAAAGATTAGGTGTAATGCTACAATTTTTTTTTGAACAACTTAGCATACAAAACTTTTATCCATGGTTCTAAAATTGTTAGAGAATTAAAGCTAAAGCATGCTAAATAGTTAGATTAAAAAGCATATAAAATTAATTTTAGTTAAAATAATATATAAAAAAAGGTTGGAAAGTTCAACCTAAAAGGCGTACAAGAAAGCATTGTCTTTAAAATTGTCGCAACCCGCCTCCAACCCAATCCAAGGATGCTGTGATATGGCCGCATACTCTTAAAATGAACCTCAAAAGCATGCAAGGCCTGCTAAACCTCAATACATGCAAACCATAAAATACAATTGCAGAAGCTAAAGATTTAGATATCATTTACTAAATCAAGTCATCAAACCTTGATATGTCACTTCAATTGATTAATACAAAATGATTAAAGAAAAGAAACCTCTAACTGTTCTCACTCTTGTAGACCATTCCAAAATTATAATCTAACTAGAAAGTTTCATCCACATCCACTGAGCTAAAAGCCTAATAGAACTTCTAACTAGAAAGTTTCATCCACATCCACTGAGCTAAAAGCCTAATAGAACTTCTATACATACCATAATGAATATGCCATTAAATTAGAACAATAAATCAAAATATACTTTTATAGAAGATAACATAATGTATGCACGAACCATCTAAAAAACCAATCAAATCCACATGCCGAAATAAATGCCAAACCATTAATGTGATCACAGCCACAGCCAAACAATCAATGTGACCACAACCATACATCATCGAAGCATCAGTACACAAGACGTCACTAGGTAAGTTGCTCCCCTAATATGCAATACGCTGCCTTGGCCCACTCTTGCCATCAATGTAAAGCATCACTAGGTGAGTCGCTCCCTTAGCACGCAAGTGTCACTAAGCAAGTCGCTCCCCTAGTATACAATACACCATCTTGGCCCACTCTTGCCACCAACGTAAAGCATCACTAGGTGAGTTGCTCTCTCAACACACAATCGTCATTAAAAAAGTTACTCCCTCAGGATGCAATATGTTGCCTTGGCCCACTCTTGCCACCAATGTAAAGTATTACTAGGTGAGTTGTTCCCTTAACCAAGCCACACCATATCACATCCATCATAACTCCACAAACCATACTCAAAATCTCAAATCAAATCCAAAACCATTCGTAACAAAACAATATGCCACCATATATAATCAAATCCATAATAATCCATAATGCTTAATTTAAATCATGCTAAAAAAACCAATAATTATGCAGGCATACAAGTCATGAAAACATATTATGCAACAGTAGGTGTAAAACTCTTACCTCAAATCACTATTTCATAATAACTTCATCAATGTAAGATAATAGCCAATGATCACCTATAATTAATTATAAATAATTAATTGATTCACTAGCAAACATAATTAAAAAAATTACCATTTTACCCCTTAGCTCAAAATTTAAAAATAACCATTTTATCCTTTTAATTCAATGATTACTAACCCTTACTTAGCTTTTTTAATTAAGATTTAATTATTTTATAATATAATAAATTTTCATCAATTTGACTATATTTACAAAAATATCCTTACCTATCCCCCACTTAATTATCCTAATTTACCTTAGCCTTTATTCAATTAAATATAACTAACAAAATCAGATTTACCGCTATTCATTATGTTCAGATAACAAATCAAAATCAGATCTGATCAATAGGATTTAAAACAAATAGGTTTCTTAAACTCAATCAAACTCAATTTATTCTAATCCAATATGATTTTTGGATGAAATAAAATCAGATTAAATATCTCAAAATCTAGATCTGAAACAGCCAAACCCATTAACTAATTTGATCATAAAAATTCTTAAGAGATCAAATGGGCTAAACCGATTAGTTTAAAGGAGCTGAACCAAACCTGAACGTTCACTGGTTTAGGCTCAACTCAACCAATAACTACCAAGTCCAACCCATTGCTCACCGGCCCAGGAGAAGAAGTGGAAGAGGAAAGAGACGCAACCATCTTCCTCCCTTATGCCCACGTCCATCTCCCTCTTGGCTTCATCGACGGCGACTGCGATGTTTGGAGAACAAGGCAACGGCAAGGCTGAGACGGTGGAGGTAACTGCCGTAGAGGGAGAGGGAGGCAGACGGCAGCGATGAGAGGGAAGAGAGGAGAAAGAAGCCGGCGACGAGTTCCTTGGGACGGGCTGCACCGGCGGTAACACTGGAGGAGGGAGGCGGTGTTAGCGGTGACGGAAGCAAGGGTGAAGGCAGCTGCGGTGGCTGCAGCGGAGAAGGATGAAGCCGACGGGGTTTTGGGAGATGGCAGCGAAAGAGGCAATTCGGCCACGGCAACAGTAACGAAGAAGGAGAAGAGAAACGTGGGAAGTGCAGCTGTTGGACATCCTTGCTCGTCGGCTCCCAACTCAACTTCAGATCAGAGAACAAAACAGAGAACAAAACAGAAGAGAGGAAGAAGAAGAATGGAAGAAAAATGGGTTCGGCTCACTCTCTTGAACATGATCTTCTGCCCCTTTTAGACGTTATTACCAGATCATTCTGTTATGTTCTAGAAATTTCTGAGGATACAAAAAGGTTTTTGGTTGAGAGCACCAGATGTTTGTTGAAATGCCTTAACAAAATAACTATCATGAATTTAGTTTGTTAGGATATGATCTGGTTGATGATCAGGCTATCTTTATAGGTTTAATCAATGGTTTTTTTAATTAAAATGAGGTTTAATATTAGATTTTTAGGTGAAGATATTCTGTTTGTTTGCAGAATAGGATATCACAAAAAACCAAAAACTATAAATAACCCACATAAGTGCTATTCATTATAGCAGTTCCAAAGTGCAACTCAGGGCTTCTTACAAAACTTCTCTAACAGTTCCAAAACTCCTCAATGCCTCTAATGCTAAAATAAAGAAAAATTAAGAATAAAAAATATAATAGAAAAGAAATTAAGAAAACAGATGTATTCAAAATTTTAAAAACAAATCATATGCTCCCCTTCACCTCTCTATTCATTTTAATTTTCTTAAGAAAAAGAGAGAAAAAGAATGATGTTAAAACTAAAGTCATTTATTTTACAGAAGGATTGAATTTTGGTATGATTTATTAGGTGCAAATCCTTTGATTTTTTTTTTTCTTTTTTTCTATCATATTTTTACATTCAACTCTTCACCTAAGCTTAGATGTAGTAAAGCAGGAAAGAAAGAGAAAAAGAAGAATCGAAGGGTTTGTACCTAGCCACCTGAGATCTATTCTTTTCAGAAATCATTGTAGATATAGTAAAGTAGAAAAGAGAAAGAGAGGGATCAAAGGGTTTGCACCTAGCCATCTAAATTCTATTCTTTTCAGAAATCATCATCACGTGAAAAATAGAGTACGCGCATTTTGGAGGAGGGATTGATCATGTGCTTGAGTGTGGCCGAGTGGAATAAGAAAATGGGAGAAGGGAGCAGGCACGTGGTTCAGTGTGGGAGAGGGAAAGGCACCACATGGGTGTGGTCAATGCTTCTCTCTTTTTTTTTTTTTTTAAGTTTTAAAATTTTTTAATACTAATTAACATTTTATTTATAGAAATTATGAGTTTTTAATCTCTTGGATTATATGGACTTGCTTTAAACTTTGGAACTAATTGTCATGATTTAAAACTTTAAAAGAATAAATTTTTTGCCTCGAGGCAAAAGAATCTTTATGCTTACGTATATCTCCACGAATAGTTAACAGTAGACTCGTCGGGAGTATGACTGATAGTGCTGGTATGTTTTTTCGACAATTTTTTTTAGATACATAAACGTTGCTAAATCAAGCGCGTCTTTCTTTTTTACAAGGGTTTTTGTGACACCCTGTTAATAAACAAAAAAAAAATCCCGAATCGTCGAGAAACTTTCTTCGTTGGCGGCAGCCGGTCCAACCTCCCCGTTGCCTCTCTCTTCTCGTCTTCTTAGTGCCGCCTGCACTCTCTCTCTCTCCTCTTGTCTTCACCAGCGGCCCCCCTTGTCTCTTCCCCCTCTCCTCTTCGGCTTCCTCCTCCGTCGCGCCTCCTTCGTCACCTTGGCTCCTCCCTCGTCTCCATCTTCGTTCGTAGTCACGGCCACCGCCTCGACCACCGTGACCCCCCTCCCCTGCTCTCCCTCTCTTCTCTCTCTCTCTCTGCTGCCGCCGCTACCGTCGAACGCCAGAAACCGCTCCACCTCTCCTGTCCTCGCCCACCACCGCTCCCACCGTTGACCTCCTCCGCTGTCCCCAAGAAAAGCTGCCGTCGCCATCTTCACCGGCGCCTCCCCTCCTTGCTTCCGTCGCCGGAACCTCTGTCGTTGTGGCCATCTCCTTCGACCCAAGAGGGTCTCTGTTGCCGAACTTCGCCGCCAGCCTCTTCTCCCCATCTTTTCTTCTTCTTCTCCGGCGAGATCCCGTAGCCGCTGCCGTCCGCTGCCAAAGCCGTTGCCTCCATCCTTCGTCGCAGGCCTCATCTCCCTCCTCTTCCGCTGTTGCCGCCTCTCTTCCCTCCCTCTCCCTCGTTCGCCGCCACAGCCGTGACACTCCTCGCAGCCAGCTTCATCTTCTCCCTCTCCTTCGCCGTTAGCCGCCTACCACCGCCCGTTCTTCCTTCTTCCTCCACCCTCTCAGTAAGTTCCCATCCGCTCTCTGTTGGCTAGGTGTTTGGTTTTGGAAAGGGTCTTGTGTTGCTGGTGAAGAAGGCCCAGCCTTCTTTATAAGTTGAAACCAATGAAATATTGGTTAACTTGAATGAGTAAATCATGATTTATTAGATGAAAATTGTTATGATCCAATCGGCTAATTCATGAGCTTAGCAAATCTTATTATCTGGGATTTAATCTAAGTGCAGAGTTATTTATCTGATTTTATTTCATTCTAAAATCATCTTATATTGGTGTTGGTTCAGAATAAATTGAGTTTGATTGATCCTAAAGAAACCTGTCCTATTGATCAAATCTGATTTTGTTAGTTGAACCATGATGATTAGCAGTAAATTTAGGTTTGTTAGTAAATTTTAAATTGAGTAATGGCTAAGGTAAATTAAGATAATTAAGCATGGATAAATAGAGGCATTTTTATAAATATAACAAGTTGGTGCAAATTTATAAGATTAGAAAATAATTAAATTTTGGTTAAGAACGGTTAGGTAGGGATTAGTAGTTATTGAATTAGAAGGATAAAATGGTCATTTCGGATTTTGGACTAAAGAGGCAAAATGATAATTTCCTTAACTATGAATTTTGGTAAATTAATTAATTATTGTATTGAATTATAGGTGATTATTATCTGATTTGACTTGCATTATGGAGATTTTTGGAGTAGCGATTTGAGATAGAAGTTTTATATCCTATTATTGTGTAACACACTTGCATATCTACATATATCATATTTTATTATTAGCTTTTTTTCGTATGATTTGGAATGAGAATTATGGATGATTGTGGATTTGCGTATATATGGTGGTATGTTATTTTGTTATAAATGATTTTTGGTTTAATTCGAGGTTATGGGTTTTGGGATTTTTGGATGTGATGTGGCATGGCCTTTTGGAGGTGGCATGAGATGGTTTGGTGTGGTTTGGTATTCTAGAGACAGTACGGTGTGGCTTGGTATTCTAGAGACAGTACGGTGTGGCTTGGTATTTTGAAAGTGGTGTGACTTTGTGGTATTCTGGAGGTGGTATGGTAAGGCTTGGCATTCTGGAGGTGGTATGGTGTGGCTTGGTATTCTGAATGTGGTGTGATTTGGTGGTTTTCTGGAGGTGGTATGGTATGGCTTGGTATTCTGGAGGTGGTGTGGCTTTGCATTTTGAAGTGCATGGAGGGATATGATATGAATGAAGGATACTGTTGGTACGTGGTACTAGTTCTGGAAGGGAAAGATGGTATTCTTCCTTGCTTAAACTAGTGGTTGGGGAAAGGGGTAAGCTCGAGGAAGCTGGTGTAGAAAAAAGTCATGGTGCAGGATCTGACTGACTTCATTTACGCAAAGCACTAGTATATAAACCAACCTGAGCGGGAGAAGTATTGTTAGGTTAGGTTGTTGACGCGTAATACTGGCGCTAAATTATGACAGTATGTACTAGCAATAATGTCTCGTAACGTATGCATGCTAAGGGAGGAGCTCACTTAGTGGATGCATATTGTGGCAGGGGTCCAGTGGGCGTATTGCATACTGAGTGAAGGCGACTTCCTTGGTGATATCATGTGTATGGGTGCATGGATGCTTTGGTTGTGGTTATGATTATCTAGATACTGTGATTGGTTTGGCTGTGATTATGGTTACATGGTTTGGATGTGGCAATGGCCATATGGATAGGTTGGATATGGTTGTGGTTATTTGGATGCTATGGATGATTTGGATATGGTTGTGGCCACATGAATGGTTTGGATATTTATTCTGGTATATGATTTCATTGCTTTTCATACAGGTATATATTTATATTATGATAACTTTTGTTCAAATATATTTTGGCTATACTAAACTGTTTTATTGGCATATTAATGATAAATGTAGAAGTTCTACTCAACTTTTTAGCTTAACCTATGCTTGATAAATTTGGATTTTGAGGATGGTCTCCATAAGGATAGGTAGAGGTTTCTATTCATTCTATATTTATCAATTAAAAAAAAGAGGTAAAGAATTAATAACTTAATATGAAAAGTGTTATATTTGGAATTTTAGCTTTTGCATTTGCATTTTGCATGTGTTGAGGTTTAGTAGGGCTTACGTAGTCTTGAGGTTCGATTTAAGAGTACGCGGTCGTGTCGTGGTGCCCCTAGTTGGTTTTAGAATTGGGGGTTGCGGCAATTTTGTTAACAAGTGCGCCTCGAGCTTTACTCGTTAAGAGACATTTAATAACCCTTTATCTAGCTTTTCACGGAAAAAACAAAGAAGAAAAGAAGGCTTCAACAGGCGTTTAATGTTTTTAATTTATTCAGTGCTTTAAAGAAACAATCCAAAAAAACTAATTATGCATCTCTAAATGGCAAAAAGGTTAAAAAATTTTAGGGTACAAAACTTATACCATAAGTGTTTTTGTTTTGATGCTAAAATAGTCTCAATGAAATGGTGGTATTAGAATTGCAGATTTTTTTAAAAATTTTTTTGGCATTCAGATATGTTTATTTATTTTTTATTTCTTTTAAAGCATAGAATAAATTGAAGGCATTAAACATCTCTTGAAAATCCTCTTCTTCTCCCTAAAAAGTTAGACAGAGAAATTAAATAACCCTCAATGAGTGCTTCCGGACATCCGCTAGCAAAATCCTTTTGATAAACATCTGTACCTTTGAATACCTAGTGCCGCAATGGTTTCCGTAAAGATTTTTTTCTTTTCTTTTCCCTTTTTTTTCTTTTTTCGGGCAGAAGACTTTATGTAGTGTGTATTAATTTTTTATAAGAAAAAAAAAAAAAAAAGGTAGGAGAGCAATTGTGATTGTTTCACAGCTCTGGCAGCAATGTCATTTGTTGCATGCTTTGTCACCGATGCTAATAACACGGGACTTTAATAGGGTATATAACTAGGAGCCATCTGCCACCTGCGATGCTGAGTTACGAGGCTAGCTCCTTGCAGGGTTTCTGATGGAAGGAGAGAAGGCTGCCATGGAGGAAACAGAAGGAAGCAGTTTCAACAGCAGAGTGAAGAGATGGTCCCTTGAGGGAACCACTGCCTTGGTCACTGGAGGCACCAAAGGAATCGGGTGAGTTAATTTTTTTTCATTTGTAATAGTCTGTCTGCCTTACCAACTTGGTCAGTTGATACCCTCAGTTGAATTAAAATATATAAAACATGGAGTCAAGAAGAAGAGGTCTGATGCATCAAAAAATTGGTAGATGATCAAGCTAGGTTTAATTTGTTCATCAGTTGAGCAAAAGGTCTGATATATCACTTGTTAACAATAATAAAAGTTAGTTTGCTAAACAGGCATGATCTGCAGCTTCCGTAGAACTTTTATCTGTTCTCTGGGAAAACTGAAACTGTGAACGTATGAGGTCTTTGGTTGCTTCTCAAACTCGCAAGTTTTTCCTTTTTATACCGGAAATTCTCTGTTCAAAATCATGGTTTATAATTTACGCCATGATTACGCCAAGATTTCTACGCTTCTCTGTTGAACCTCTTGAAATTCAAGTGTTACAAACCAAGTCTCTCCAAACTCACATAGAGATATGCTTATTTGCTCCCGTTTGCAAGTGGTTAGAGACAAGACTACTTTAGGAACTTAGGATGACCGCTTTAAATTTTCATCATTTATACCTGTGCACTGAATAGTGGTTTACAAGTTCACGATTACTTGTTAGAGAAGATCCTATAGAGTTTATGAAGTAATTTGGCAATGTTTCATCACTATGACCAATGTAAATGTGATCATTTAATAACATTTCAGGCATGCCATAGTTGAAGAATTAGCAGGATTTGGAGCTAGCGTACATACATGTTCTCGAAATGAAGGAGAACTCAACAAATGTTTGGAAAGATGGAAAAGTCTCAATATTCATGTTACTGGATCCGTTTGCGATGTCTCTTCTCGAATTGATAGGGAGAAACTAATGGAAGATATTCATTCCATTTTCCAAGAGAAGCTCAATATTCTTGTAAGTTTCCAGCAGTCTTACATTGTATCTCATTATAAAAATACAATAGCCATAATATTAGAAAAGTCTTAAACCCAAATTAATTGAAGCTAGCTAATCAATTCTTTTATACCATTCAGCTCCTTTTAGAATTATATTTTCTGTAAGATGCAAAGAATTAATTTTTTTTATTACTTTATATGAAGGTTAGTATTAGAATTTAAAAAAAACAAACTTGCAATGAATAGTGGAATTATGACAAAAACAATAGTAAACCCCCAAAGCTTGCAAGAACTCTATGATGGCACAAGTAACGCTCAATCTCTAGAATTGTTAGCGTTGGCTGCAACCAATAAGAAACCAACCCTCTTGTTCGTTAAAAATGAACAAAATGCTTATCAAACTTCTTTCATACGTAACTGTTCAAGCATTTGGTGGAGTTCTAAGGCCATGCAGGTTGTTCCAAATTATGATGAGATGCTCCTCCATTTAGATAGGCCATGGCTTTGAAAGAAAGTCCTCTGGAATTTATTGGTCTGTACATACTAAATTTCTCGCCCATTTATTGCTTCCTACTACTCTTTTACCATTCCTTGATAGTTGCTTCAGCCTTCATATCCCCGTGACCACCTAAAAGTAATGCTCAACCTAACTACTGTCACAAATAAGTACATGCTGAGTGTATTTTGCCTTACTGAGATTTCTTTATTCGATCCAAATGATAAAGTTGTGCTGCCCCCACCTAGGTCAACAATGTAGGGATGGCCATTGGAAAACCAACTGTTGATTTCACTGCTGAAGAGTATTCCTTTCTTATGGCTACGAACTTGGAATCAGCTTTCCATCTGAGCCAACTAGCTCACCCTCTTCTCAAGGCATCAGGGGTAGGCAGCATCGTGTTCATCTCCTCAGTTGCAGGGGTTGTAGCCCAGAGAGATTTATCCATTTATTCGGCTACTAAAGGTAATCTAAGATGAGGCTTTTTTTTTTTTTTTTTTTTGGGTTGAAGCATAAGTAACCAATAATCGTGGATTCCCACTCTTTATAACTTCTGCTATATTTTTCAGGAGCAATAAATCAGCTCACAAGGAGCTTGGCCTGTGAGTGGACTAAAGACAACATCCGTGTCAACTGTGTTGCTCCAGGGTTCATCCGGACCCCACTCGTAAAGCCTGTAAGGGCCTTTTCATGACAGTCTGAAACTTTTTCTCTCAAAAATAAAAGAACAAAAGTCAGAACCTCTGGTAAATCTGGACCCAATCCAACCCCCGGTCCATCGGTGAAATAAAGACACTGTAGGCAAGCTTTGTTTGCAGGGTAATTATGGGTGGCACCCATCACACTGGGGATCACACATCTACCATAGAATAGCTGGGTAATTATAGCATTGCATTTTCTATGTACTTGCAAAGCCATTCAGAGAGGCGATGGGGGCTTTAGAAGAAGACCCCTGATCCAAGCAAATCCATATTATTAGAGAAAGCCATCAAGTTTATAAAGAAAAAGAAAACAAAGTTTTATAACTAGTTCCTTGTGCAGGCCTTTTCAAAATAAGAGTGGGAATGCCAGTTGTAAGTAAATCAAGTTGGCCTACCAGTGATACACTTTTTTACCAATTAAAGTTGGATGCAAAATTTGTATTGGCCACAGTTGTTGAAATTAAACCTGATTTAATTTGTGCTGCATCTTTCACCAAGACACTTACATGTGGTAGGCTAAATGTCTGATAGAATCTCTCATCCTTTGCATTTGTGCAGATACTTGAAAACGAGGAGATTAGAGAAAGAGAAATTGCCCGCATACCCATGGGACGTGTTGCAGAACCAGAGGAGGTGGCATCTCTTGTGTCCTTCTTATGCCTACCTGCTGCTTCCTATATTACGGGTCAAGTCATTTGTGTTGATGGAGGTCGGACTGTGAATGGTTCCTGAGAAGTAGCATGACTCTACGCTGATGTCTACGTCTCTCAATCCTTAATTCATCGAATGGCCTGGACTAAAGTGGTAATGCTTAGCATTAGATGGGTTATAGAGGTGTACTGTTTTCTAGTCATGGAATGCATATGAGAGCCAAGGCAATTACTAGAGAGCCTTGAGAACAAGAGCATGTGGCAACATTCCGCGCTTGTTATGAATTGATGATGGATTCTTATGAGAATTGTTGATGGCTCGGGCCAAAATGCATATGTTTTATCTGTGATTCGGTTTTGTTTGTCTTTGGCATTAGAGGACAGGTTTAAGTTGCTACTATGGATGACCGTCCGCCGGTGTTCTATATATCTTGGCCCTGTTGAAATCGACTTTCTAGAAACTTCCGTTGTGTTCCCTCTTCTTTCTCTCCTCTCTTCCCCGTTCTTCTCCCGTTTATCCGCCGCCACCCCTGCTCCCATTCTCCTCTCCTCTCTGTTCCGACAGCTGCCGCTCTGGTTTCATTGGCCACCGCCGCCTCCTCGCTGCCGGCCGCCGCCGCTAGCCCCGCCGATCTCCTCTTCCTTCCGCGTCGTCGCTGACCGTCGTCGACCGTCGTCGCTGACTAAAAGAAGATATTGATGAAAGCAAGTGCATCTCTTCTCCGAGACTTCTTCCTTTTGTTTGTGTTTTATTTTTTTTTCCTTCGTATTAGACCTGTAGCATGTACGTCAAACTGTGAATTTATGTGGTTTAATCCCAACTTACTCTTTGAAAAGAAAACGAAAAAACTAGTGGAGCGCAGGTCGCAAGGTTTGTGCATGTGAATGCACTGATATCGAATAAAAGATACGGCTTGCCCATAATGAAAACTTTGTTAAAGTTTCAATCGAATGTCAGCAGGGGCTCTCTTACCCGATTTTGGGCTTTAGGCTCGCCTTCACACGTCATCGGGGCGCAGGAGTAGCTCATGGCTCCTCTGAGGACATCAATCCACCATCCATATTCTGTTAAGGACGCATCGAGACGATCAATGAACTCAGTCTCTGCATCCGTGTGAAAACCCCGATCGCTTTTGCGTCACGAGAACACGAGCTTCAAAGACTTTTGATTCGTATCGGTTCATATTTTGGAGATCGTACATGCGCAACGATCGTGGTGCTTGATTTCTCCAAGCGCGAAGGATGTGCCTTTTCCCATAGTTTACTGAAATTGTTAAATGAGTCTTCTTATGACAGGGAATTGAAATTGAAAAAAATGATTTCTAAAAAAGTTGAAAAATCAGAACTGAGAGATTGTGTAAAGTACTCTTTTAGTTCCATTCAGGACTTCTTTGTAAGCTCCTCCAACAGCATAAATGAAAAGAGTTGGTACAAACCACACACCTTGATGTCCATGATATCAAAATGAAGAAAAATTAAAAATAAAAAATATCATGAAAAAGCAATAGAGAAAAGAGATGCAGTCAATTTTTAGAAAGAAGATGATGTTGAAATATGAACCATCCATTTTTAAGCATGATTTCCACCATCACTGTATAACTAATAGAGCACGAAAGAGCCTAACCATAGGATAGAATGATAGATGAGAGAGAGAGAGAGAGAGAGAGATTGACCATGTGCTTGGGTTTTGATCAACGAGATTAGAGCGTAAGAGAGTATGAAGTGGAAGAGTGAGCATGTGGTTGAGAGTAAGAGATGGAGAAGTACCTCATAGGTGTTAGCCACCATCAAATGCCTCTCCTTTCCTTTTTTTCTTTTCTTTTTTTTTCTTTTTAAGTTTTAAAATTTTTTAATTCTAACATTTTGTCATACCTCAAACCCTAGGGTTGATCTAAAAGGTGATAACCCGCCATATGTTAGGCATGTAAGACATTCAATAATAAAAATCATCATCAAATAGAAGGACAATTCACTATGTAGTATTAAAAGAAACAACATTTTTATTACAATACCAAGTAAAGCAAATGAATAGGCTATATGCAAAACTGGAAAAAGAACATAAGTTTTATTTAATCTAGACTGACACGAGCTTCAATCTACCCATGTTCCTCTTCATTTTCTTGGCTCTGAAAAACATCAACGAGAGTTTAATGAGCTCACACTCAGTAAGTAAGCCTAATATAACTATATCATTATAACTTCAAAAATTTAGCATGTCATGATTTACTTACTTCTACGTGTCAAAACTTATATATCATCTTGTTATCTGGTATTTCTTATATTCTTGAAGTATATTGAAATCATATTGCATATTGTATCTCAAAAATATCAATTTCAAACTTTCAATTCATCACAGTCATGTTTCACTTATTTCATCATATTTTACTTATTTCAAATCATCAATCATATTTCACTTATTTCATGTCATTAGCATTTACACATCATCTTGTAATGAATGCGCTATGGTCACAAGCTACGCCCACATATATCACTGTGACAGAGCCAAAGTACCATATTTAACCCTATAGATGGGGGTGTATCATTCACATATATCCTTTATGAAGGTAAATTCTAGTATCAATCATGTCATCAAGTCATATCATAGTAAATAGCGGGTGGCATATTTTATTTTTCAGAATTTATTCTCATTTGTTATTCAAATATTGCCCATAAAGCTCTTTAGACTAACTTGCATAAATAAACATTCATATCATATTGGCTATGTTAATAATATTAATATTAAATATTATTACTATTTTATAGTTGATTATACTATAACTACTTATTTTGCATAAGTAATATTAATTTATAATTATTTTCATTATTATCACATATACTATTATTATTATTACTGTTATTACATTATCTTTATATATTTATCATTTTTATTTTATTATTTATTTATTTTATAAATTATGTAGAATTTAGCTAAAATCTAAAACTAATAACATCAAGTACTCAAGCATACACATTAAGGCATCAAGATTTAATTTGTAAAATGATAGTAGATAGTAAACAATATTTAAACAGATATGAGCATTTTTTAGAAATTACATAATTTGAGAATTTTTTGAAAATAACTATAATTTACTTACTTACCTTCTGTTGCTAATTCATAAGTCTGATTCAACTATTTAGGCTACTAACACCTACAACATAATATTTAAATTTTTAATTTATAAAAATTATGGTGCCTAAATAAATCCTATCATTCTACCAAGTACAGCTCTGAATCTAACTTGGGACTTGATTGTCTCAACTTGTATCAGCCCAAACAATGCAATAAAAATTTCTTCATAAACTAGACCTATCTCATATTTAATTTTGATCTTAAAATTATTGGACTAGGATTAATTTGGGTTCCAAAAATTAGATCTAACTTGGGTCCAGGGCTGAACCAAGCCGAAACAAAGACTTATCTTCCCTCTAGCCACCGAGGGCAGTAATTCTACTAAAAGGCTATTTGCACAAACCTTCCATCCCCCTCCCTCCCCTGTTCATATAGGTTTTTGAAGTAGAACTTTAACTAATGGATCAAGCAATGCTGGAGAGTCACATATAAAACCTTATATAATAATAGAAAGCAAACAGCAAAATTTTCTAACAAACTCGTCCATGCATGTAATCCTCCCGAACCATGTCACAGTGCCTGAGGTAATCGGACCACTTCAAGTTCCAAAGACTTCATTCATTGTCAAACAATGTTTAATCTAAAGAGGCAGCCGCATGAGATGAATTACTCTGCCTGTTAGCTTCACCGAAAATCATTAAAATTTCGAAGCTCCAACTATGAGATCTTTCTTATGCAACTGATGAATATTAATTACTTATTTGCATCATCATTGCATGAAATGCCAGATCCTGCCACTAATGCAACAGAAATGATTAACACAGTACACCGACTCAATCCTTTTGCTTGATCTTAGTTTTCTGAGCAACAATTACAACCACAGAATCTACACAAATACCAAACATCCGGAGCCGCAGCATGTCAGCATGCATAAAATCGAAGAACCATGAAACTCCGAACATCTTCTGCTAATCTAACTAAATGCGGGAGAGCCGTTTTCTTTTTTTCTCTCCGTTCTCATCTCCCTCTAATTTTCTGTATCGTTCGTTCCCAAATCCTATCTCATTTCTCTCTCATTTGTTCCCAGATCTCATCTCATTTTCTCTCTTGTTTGTTCCCAGATCCCATCTCCCCACCCTTCAGATCAAAATATGAAAGCTAAAACATAAAATAAATGGAAGGAAAAAAGGTGGTTACTTGGCGATGATCCGGATGCAGTAGGAGCGAAACAGAGGCATGAAAATGAGGGAAGAAAAAGAAATTTAAATTCTTTTTCTTTCTTAAAAAGATAAGATTGACGAGCAGATACATTGACGCCACGTTCAATGCGGGGTGTCCTGTGGGCGTTACACTTCGCAAGCGTCCCGTGGGCCTTACACTCTGTGGTAAGGTTGGATGTGGACGTCTCACGGTATGGGATTTATTTGTAGAATCTATGATAACACTATCCCTTGGTACAATCTGTCATTAAACTTTGGAACTAAATGCTCGTTTGATATTTTTTTTAAAAAAAAATTAATAAAAAATATTTTTAATGGGATGGAGTAAGGGCATCGAAAAGTAAATATCATCTCTACCATAATATTTATTTTTATTCGATGAAAGAGGTAAAAAGTTTGTGGATTCCAAACATAATTTTTTCTCCCGATTGATTGCACGGCAAAAATGTTGGCGAAAAGGCTTTCCAACCCTATCTTCTCTCCCACCAAATATCGGGAATAGTCATGGATCAAAACTTTGAAAGCCCAAATTCTTTGCTACGAGACGAGGAGTCAAGGGTAAGACGATGGTGATGGCATAGAGAATTCTTCCAGTAGAGCAGAAGATGCTGAACGAAGCGTGTCCCTTTTTTCCGGTAAAAACGCTCATCTTTGAATATCTACAATGGTTTCCATACAGATTTTTCTTTTCTTTTGAATTTGTGTACCTTTTTGGAAAAAAAAAATTACGAGAGCGATGGGAGAGCAGTTGGGATGGCTTCACACGGCACGTAATTGCTCACTAAAAAAATTACGAGAGCGATGGGAGAGCAGTTGGGATGGCTTCACATAACTGCTCACTCTGGCGGCAACGTCATTCATTACGACTTCATTGGTGTGTAACAGTATATAACTAGGAACCATCTGCCACCAGGGATACAGGGTTTGTGATGGAACGAGAGGAAGCTGCCATGAAGGATGCAGAGAGCAGCAGTTTGAACAACAGGGTGAAGAGATGGACCCTCGAGGGAACCACAGCCTTGGTCACTGGAGGCACCAAAGGAATCGGGTTAGTCATTCTTTTTCATCTGTAATGGTCTCTGCCTTACCAACTTGCTTGGTTGATACCCTCGATTGAATTAAAATATAGAAAACATGGACCCAAGAAAAGGAAGCCTGATACATCAAAAAAAAAATTGGTAGGTTCTTCAAGATAGGCCTAGTCCGTTCATCAGTTAAGAAAAGATTTGATCGCATGTTGATCCTAATAAGAACTTAGAATGACCACTCTAAATTTTAGCTTATTTATACTTGTGCACCGCATAGTGGTTTACAAGTTCATGGTTGCTCGTTACAGAAGATCCTACATAGTTTATAAAGTAATCTAGCAATGTTCTGCTACAGTGAGCAATGTAAATGTGATCATCTGATAATATTTCAGGCATGCCATAGTTGAAGAATTAGCAGGATTTGGAGCTACCATACATATATGTTCTCGGAATGAAGCAGAACTCAACAAATGCTTGGAAAGATGAAAAAGTCTCAATATTCATGTTACTAGATCCGTTTGCGATGTCTCTTCTCGAACTGATAGGAAGAAACTAATGGAGGATGTTCGTTCCATTTTCCAAGGAAAGCTCACTATTCTTGTAAGTTTCAAACAATCTGACATTGTATCTCATTATAAAAATATAATAGTCACAATTACACAGCAAAGTCTTAAATTCAAACTAGTTGGGACCAGCTAATCAATTCTTTTATTCCATTCTACTAGTTTTAGGATGTAAGATTTAAATACATTCATATTTTTTTATTACTTTATGGTCAGTATTAGAATTAAAAGAAACAAACTTGCAATGAAGAGTGGAATTATGATAAAAACAATAGTAAATCTCCAAAGCTTGCAAGAAGTCTATGATGGCACAATTAATGCTCAATCTCTAAAATTGTTAGCATTGGCTGCAATCAATAATAAACCAACAGCCTCTTGTTGGTTAAAAAAGAACTAAATGTTTATCAAACTTCTTTCATATGTAACTGTTCAAGCATTTTAGTAAAGTTCTGAAGTCATTCAGGTTATTCCAAATTCTGATAAGATGCTCCTCCATTTAGATAGGCCATGGCTTTAAGAGAGAGTCCTCTTCTCACCCATTTATTGCTTCCTACTGCTCCTTTACCATTCCTTGATAGTTGCTCTGTGACCACCTAAAAGTTATGCTCAGCCTAACTACTATCATAAATAAGTTCATGCTGAGTGTGTGTTGCCTTACTGAGATGTTCTTCATTCGATCCAAATGACAAAGTTGTGCCATCTCCACCTAGGTTAACAATGTAGGAACAGGCACTGGAAAACCAACTGTGGATGTCACTGCTGAAGAGTATTCCTTTATCATGGCTACGAACTTGGAATCAGCTTTCCATCTGAGCCAACTAGCTCACCCTCTTCTGAAGGCATCAGGGGCAGGCAGCATTGTGTTCATCTCCTCAATTGCAGGGGTTGTAGCCGTGAGAGATTTTTCCATTTATTCAGCTACTAAAGGTAATCTAAGATGAGGCCTATTTTTTTTTAAGAGGCATAAGTAATCAATAACTGTGGATCCCCACTCTTTATGACTTCTGCTATGTTTTTCAGGGGCAATGAATCAGCTCACAAGGAGCTTGGCCTGTGAGTGGGCTAAAGGCAACATTCGGGTCAACTGTGTTGCTCCAGGGCTCACCCGGACACCACTCGCAAAGTTTGTAAGGGCCTATTAATTACTGCCTGAAACTTTTTTTCTCAAATTTTTTGTGAAACTCCGGCAAATCTGGACCCAGTCCACCAATAAAATAAAGACGCTGTAGGCGAGCTTTATTTATAAGGTAATTATGGGCAGCACTCTTCAACCTGGGGATCACACATCTACCATAAAGTACCTCCGTATTTGCAATGCCATCCAAAGAGGCGGTGGGGGTTTGAAGAAGACCCCTGATCCAAGCAAATCCATGTTATTAGAAAAGACCAGAAAACATGGTACTATAACTAGCTACCACTTGTGTAGGCCTTTTCAAAATAACAGTGGGAACGCCGGTTGCAAGTTACTTGTTTATATCATTAACACTACATTACACTGAGATATATTGTTCTTTTTCTTTTTCTTCTACTTCCTCGGTTCCCTTTAGTGCGAGTGCATCAAGTTGGCTAAACGCAGCTACCGTTTTTTTTTTTTTTTTTGCCAATTAAAGTTGGATGCAAAAATCTTTATGGGCCGAGCCACAGTTGTTGCCATTAAATCTGATGTAATTTCTGCTCCATCTAGGTTGATACTTGATACTTGGTAGGCTAAATATCTGCTACAATCTCTCATCCTTTGCATTTGTGCAGGTACTTGAAAACGAGAAGCTTGCAGCAAGAGTAATCGCCCGCATACCCATCGGGCGTGTCGCAGAACCAGAGGAGGTGGCATCTCTTGTCTCCTTCTTATGCCTGCCTGCTGCTTCCTATATTACGGGTCAAGTTATTTGCGTTGATGGAGGCTGTGAATGGCTCCTGAGAAGAAATGCGACTCTAGCGACTCGACGGTGAAGTCTACGTTTCTCATGCGAAGTCTACGTTTAATTCCTTGAACTGCCCGGAATGGTAATGCTTATCATAAAATAGGTTTTAAAGTTGCCTTGTTTTCTAGTCATGGAACGCATATGAGAGCCAAGACAATTATTAGAGAGCCTTGAGAATAAGAGTATGACCGGCTATGGTCAGTGGTTGTTATGAATCTATGAGTTCATATAAATAATGTTGATGGTTTGTGCCAAAATGCATATATTTAGCTCTGATTTGATTTGTTTGTCTGTGGCATTTGGAGGCAGGTTTAAGTTGCTACCATCAACACCCGGCATTCTATATCTTGGCCCATTAAATCATCCACCATCAATAGTTGATGGTTAGATGCAATTTGCTAGGTATTAAATGGTATCTGTATAACCATCCCTTGATTCACTTAATAATGATGATAGGTGTCAGCTGTTATGCAAGATTGTTGTGCATGTAAATAGAAACCAATGACAAATCATAATGATCTGATTTTCATATTACTCACATAAATATTTGAGATTATCAATATTAAATTATGCTCTTGACTTCCATATAACTATTTACTAATACTTAATCTAAGTATATATTTAATTTATACTAGATAATATTTAAATATTTAATATTATATTTATACTTAATATTGAATATATAATATAATAGTTTATATTAATATTAAATTTAATATTAATATAAATATTTAATATTTTAAATACTATTATATATTTATATAATAATATGTAAATATTAAATTTTAAATTATTAATATTTATGACCTTCTTGCATATTAAATTATTATATCATATATTACTAAATATTTATATATTATATATTCATATATATTACATAATAAGATATTTAATAATATTATAATATATATAATATATAATATATATTAAATATCTATAATATTTAAATATATAATATTTTTAAAATTGGTTTATACATAATCTTGATTTTTATAAGAACATTTCATAATGTAGTAAAAAGAAGAAAGAGACACTTAAAAGATAAAAAAAAAATTATAATAAAATTTAAAAATATAATAAACTGATTATCGTTATTCTAAACCAAATATAGTAATTTTCTATTTCTAAAAATCTTATTATCAAATATAAGATCATCAAGAATGTAAGATTTTTGATAATATTATATTATCATAAACCAAACGTTATCAAAGTTTTGCAATCAGATAATAGTTTACTCTAATTATTTTACATAGTTGTTAGATTATATTAATATTTAATAGTTAAATTATTGTAATTTATTTAACATATTGAAAGATAATTATATAACATATATGAAGCATGCATGTTACAAATGAAATAAATGTTGCCACCCCAGTTGTTCCCTGTTCCACCTCCTCACACGTGTCAATGTCCTTGCATATAAAATTTTACAAAACCAAAACTAATTTTTATTTATCAAATAGTTTTTTTGAAAAACTAAAAATACCAATTGAAATATTTTTTTTAAAAAAAACGGCAGCAATGTCAAACGCGTGTAGCAATGGAAAACTCTGGTAGAGCTATGAGGTCACCGCAGGTCGATTTGAGCAAGAAAGCTCATTAGAGTTCAAATAACAGTCTATCTTAACAAATAATTTCTACTATGATGATGGATTAAGTTAATCCTGCAGGACGAGCGGGACTCTTACATGTCGTCGAAGGTGGGACCTGATGTCCACGCGTCATTTTAGTCCTAGTTGCGAAGCATCAAAGGCGGTGAAACGGAGGCGACGACCGCCGCCGCCTGCGAGCCAAGCTCGCAGCGGGGATGAGGGAACCCGTGGAGGACAACGGAGACGGAAACGGGATTGCGCGGGAATCGAACGCGGAGTCGGGATTCGCTGCGGAGGCTCCGTGGGCTATACATCGGCCCCGAGGTACGGCATTGGCAGTGCTTACCACATGGCCTGCTGTACCATATCCGGGCCGTTCAGCATGATCCAACTCGTAAAATTTTATCTCAAATAAAATAATTTAGGTTATATAAAATATAATGGATTTTATATAAAAATTAGTTTTTGCAATGGGTAATCCTTTTAAAAAATAAAAAATATAGTTTTTTTTTGATATTTTTGTTTCAATATCTAAAATATAAAAATATAGTTTTTTTTTGATATTTTTGTTTTAATATCTAAAATATAAGATGAGCAGTTATCTAAACAAATGTTTTAGACACTGAGAATGTGTATCATGTGTTTGGTAAATTTGTTTAGTAAATGTATAAAATCAAGGTTTTACTTAATTGAAGATAATTATTCTGGGATTACTTGGATTAAAGGTAAAATTGAGTGATGATCATAAATGTGTATGACGCTATGGAGATTTGAATATATTTTTTTCTTACAAGGTTAGTAACTAAATAAGTTTTTTATTAAAAATTATAAATATACGGGATTATTACAATCTTTATATATGAATTATTCAGGGGAAAACAAATATTTTATATTGAGCAAAATAAATAATACCCAAAACAAATCAAAGCTTCAAGCTCACGTTAAATTATAAATAAATGATAAAATTTGTCACACCTCCAAATCAACGTCCGATTCAAGATAATCATGACACAGCCAAGTAAAATTCTAAAAGCATGCAAATAAAATGTATCGCATACATCATTAACAAATAAAATATCCATTTTATGCCATAGTATCAAGATCTACATCTATCAAACAAATCAAAATATCCTCAATAGTAGTATCTCAAACCTATATAGTATTAGTGAAAAGTCAAACAATGCACTCTATCTCTTTTTCTCTCAATATCAGCCTCCATATCAAGCTCCATAACATGATCCTCATTCTCTATAAAAGAATAAATAGTTATAAGCTAACAACTTAGTAAAAATTTTTATTTATATAGATATGGATATACAGTTAAAATGAATATATATATATATATATATAATATAAAAATAATTTGTCTAACAAAAATAACTCATATTGTAAATACATGCCATAAAACCATATGGTAATATATTAAAAATCTTTTATTATCTTTCATCTTTTCACTGCATTGGACTATGTCACTCGATGCAAAAATTATAGAATCATGGCAATAACGTCGATGAATAAGTCATACCAATAATACTAATATGTTCTACAACTAGAGGTTCCTGGCACTTTAAAAAGCTACTTGAAGAAGGAGAGAAAGACATTTTCGATATTCTTTGGATCAGATATCTCAATATCATTGTGCAAAACTGAGTAAATCCCATTTCTCCTTTTACGACCAGAGGCCACCTTGTGGAAAAGAATAGAGTTGTTATCTCTCTCTTTTAACCAAGGGATTCTGAACCTTTGTTTCTAGTAAAGTTCCTTTTAAGAGAACCCTTGAGGATTTTTCTTGACTGGATTTTAATATTCAAGAGGGTATAATTTCTCTTTTCTATCAATAATATCAATTCTTTTAAGGAGCTTCATTTTCAAGGATTTGTTTGTATTGCCTCTATCATAAGACCATTTTTTGAGGGCCGATCGAAGATTGCGAAAGTTCCTAACCTATTGACGGGCAATGTCTGAAATAGCGCTAATCTTTTTTCAATTAGCAAGAACGATGTCATTAAAGTCTAGCTTTCTAAGCTATCAGGATTCTAATCTGAAGAGCTTACTCTAAGAGAAGGAGCCCCCACAATGGAGAAGGACTAGAAAGTGAACAGAGATGGAGCTTTCAATAGAAGACTAGTAGGAAACTAGGAAGCAGCTTTCCTAATAAGAAGATATGAGGAAGTTGTCAAATCTTGTAAAAGAAGGTGAGAGCCTACCATTTGACCTACTGAACTTTATTCCAGAAAAGTTGAGATCAAGAAGCTGAAAGTTGAAAATAAAATTACTGAGGCCCAAAAATTCTTAGATTAGTTGAGGATTACCTATTTTATAGGATAGCAAAGTGGTAACATTAAAATCATCACCAACAACTCAAGGTTTTTAAATCTCTCTTCTTATGTCTGATAATTCCTTGAAGAAAACTGGACCTAGTCTCAAATTTTATTTTCCTGATTTCCCTACAAGGAGAGAAAGGGCTCAAATAAACATTGATAATTACAAAGGAGCGTGAGAGATTAAACATAATACAACCGGTGGCGTAGATACCAGCTGAGACAAATTATCTCGGAGGCGACACGACGCTGAAGCAATGGTTCAAAAAACATGCCCCTCAAATTGAACCTCTATTTTTGCGGGCCTTTAGTGGCTGTAGTTTTCCATGATTCCCTGACCATTTTAACTGACGTCTTGACCGACCGGTGTTTGATATTCTTCATACTCTGTAAAATTTCAATAAATATACGTTTTTAAATTATTTTATATATAGAGAGAGCAATATGGGGATTTTGAGGTTTTGAGCCCCCCATCGTTTCTCCACCCAAGTCATCTCTCTCTCTCTCTCTTCCCCTCTCTCCTCTTTGTCTCCCTCTCTCTCATCCTCGGCCGAGTGGGAGAAGCTGCGGCCTCCACCCAGTCCATGGCCGCCGCTTGCCACTGTCGACGCCCTCCTTCCCTCTCTGCCCTCCCCCTCTCAATCTCCCTTGCGGCTAGACCGCCGCCGTGCCCCCTGCCCCTATCTCGCGCCGCCACCTGGGACGCGGCCGAGCGAGAGGGGCCATGGCCCCGCCTAAGCCTCACTGCCGAACCCCTTCATCTCTCTCTCCTACCCTCCCAATCACAGGATGCCGCCTTTCTCCCGCCCGCTCGCGCCGCCGCCTGGGATGCGGCCGAGCAGAAGGGGCGGTGACCCACCACAGCCACGCCGCCGCCCTCCACCGCCTCTCTCCCCCTTCTCTCTCTCTCTCTCGCACACACCCCCCCCCCTTCTTTTCTCTCCCCATCGAGGAAGCCGATGATACAGAGGACGGTTCCCCCGTTTCACGAATCACAACGCCCCGTTTGTCCTCCTTTTTTTTATTTCTTTTTTAATTTCCCCTCTCTCCCCTACGCTCTTTCTCTCTCTAAGCCCTTATCTCTTCCATTGCAATTCTCTCTCAAAGCCTCTCCCTAGCCCCACCTTCTTTCCCTCTCTAGCCCCACATTTTCTCTCAAGCACTTTCTCCCTCTACAGTCTCTAGTTTTAGTTGTAATATTGCTTTGATTAGGGAGGGAGGGAGAGAGAGAGAGAGATTGCTCTGCCTATCATACCATAAAGTTATGCCGTTTAATCCCAACTTCTGTTTGACAAGAAAACGAGAAAAGAATATCGCTTGTAGAGCCCAGGCTTGCAAGGTTTAATTGAAAGGAGCCTGAGAACTTAATTGAAAGAAGCATTCGGATACCGTTTTAAACCAAATAAAATAGGCTTGTCAATTATCAGTGACACAAAGCAGAGAAATAACCATGTAAAACAGATAGAGCCAATTATTCTCTCACTGCTGACTCTCTCACTGCTGTCAATGCAGCCGGGGCAAAGCTTAAGTAAGGTCCGCTAGATGTTTTTCGTACGGTTTCTACTCAAGGAGCGATGTGTTCAACAATTTTACTCAACAAGCGGCAGGTATTATCGTGATCAAGTAAAAAGTGATGGTTGTATATGTATGTATGTCGTTAATTGATTAAGAAATTAAATGATAAATATATAACGTACCATGTCTAAATTTAGTCCATGCAGCGCATCCTCACCCGTTGATGGTGGGTAATTCAATGGGGCCTTAGATAAAGCACATCTGCGGTTGGCCATTGATAGGAGCAACCTAAACCTGCCTTCCAATGCCAAAGACAAACAAAACCGAATCACAGCTAAAACATAAGCATTTTGGCCTGAGCCATCAACAATACTCATAAGAATCCATCATCAATTCATAACAAGCACTAAATGTTGCGACATACTCTTATTCTCAAGGCTCTCTAGTAATTGCCTTGGCTCTCATACGTGTTCCATGACTGAAAAACAACGCACCTCTATAACCCATCTAATACCAAGCATTACCACTCCAGTTAAGGCCATTCGATGAATTGAGGACTGAGAGACGTAGACTTCAGTATAGAATTGTGCTTCTTCTTAGGAGCCATTCACAGTCCGACCTCCATCAACACAAATGACTTGACCCGTAATATAGGAAGCAGCAGGTAGGCATAAGAAGGTCACAAGCGATGCCACCTCCTCTGGTTCTGCGACACGCCCAATGGGTATGCGGGCGATTTCTCTTGCTGTAATCTCCTCATTTTCAAGTACCTGCACAAATGCAAAGAATGAGAAATTCTAGCAGACATTTAGCCCACCAAATATCAGTCCACCACATGTTAAGTGTCTTGATGAAAGATGCAGCACAAATTGCATCAGGTTTAATTGCAACAACTGTGGCCAGTACAAATTTTGCATCCAACTTTATTTGGTAAAAAAGGTGTATCCCTGTTAGGCCAACTTGATTTATTGCAACTGGCATTCCCACTATTATTTTGACAAGGCCTGCACAAGTAGCTCGTTATAAAACTTTGTTTTCTTTTTCTTTATAAACTTGATGGCCTTGTTTAATAACATGGATTTGCTTGGATCTGGGTCTTCTTCTAAAAGCCCCATCGCCTCTCTGGATGGCTTTGCAAATGCAAAGAAAATGCAATGCTATAATTACCTAGGTATTCTATGGTGGATGTGTGGTCCCCAGTGTGATGGGTGTCGCTCATAATTACCCTGCAAACAAAGCTTGCCTACGGTGTCTTTATTTCACTGATGGACTGGGGGTTGGATTGGATCCAGATTTGCCGGAGGTTACCGACTTTTGTTCTTTTATTTTTGAGAGAAAGTTTCAAGACAGCGATGAAAAGGCCCTTACAGGCTGTACGAGTGGGGTCCGAATGAATCCTGGAGCAACACAGTTAACTCGGATGTTGTCTTTAGTCCATTCACAGGCTAAGCTCCTTGTGAGCTGATTCATTGCTCCTGAAAAACATAGCAGAAGTCACAAATAGTGGGGATCCATGGTTATTAGTTACTTTGCTTCATCCAAAATAAAAAAAAAAAAAAACCCTCATCTTAGGTTACCTTTAGTAGCTGAATAAATGGATAAATCTCTCACGGCTACAACCCCTGCAATTGAGGAGATGAATACGACACTACCTGCCCCTGATATCTTGAGAAGAGGGTGAGCTTGTTGGCTCAGATGGAAAGCTGATTCCAAGTTTGTAGCCATGAGAAAGGAATACTCTTCAGCAGTAAAATCCACAGTTGGTTTTGCAATGCCCGTCCCTGCATTGTTAACCTAGGTGGGGGCAGCACAATTTTGTCATTTGGATCGAATAAAGAACATCTTAGTAAGGCAACACATACTCGGCATGAACTTATTTACGATAGTAGTTAGGTTGAGCATAACTTTTAGGTGGTCACAGGGATATAAAGGCTGGAGCAACTATTAAGGAATGGCAAAGGAGTAGTAGGAAGCAATAAATGGGTGAGAAATTTAGCAGGTACAGAACAATAAATGCGAGAGGACTCTCTCTCAAAGCCATGGCCTATCTAAATGGAGGAGCATCTCATCAAAATTTGGAACAATCTGGATGGCCGTAGAACTCCACCAAATGCTTGAACGGTTACATATGAAAGAAGTTTAATAAGCATTTGATTCTTTTTTAACCAACAAGAGGCTGTTGGTTTATTGTTGGTTGCAGCCAATGCTAACAATTCTAGAGATTGAGCATTACTTATGCTACATAGAGTTCTTGCAAGCTTTGGAGATTTACTACTGTTTTGATCATAATTCCACTAATCATTGGAAGTTTGTTTTTTTAATTCTAATATCGACCTTTATATAAAGTGATAAAAAAATTAATGTCTTTGCATCTTACAGAAAATAAGATCCTAAAACTAGTAGAATGGAATAAAAGAATTGATTAGTTGATCTCAACTAGTTTGGATTTAAGACTTTGCTGTGATCACGGTTGTTGTATTTTTATAATGAGATACAATGTAAGATCACTTGAAACTTACAAAAATATTGAGCTTTCCTTCAAAAATAGAACGAACATCCTCCATTAGTTTCTCCCTATCAGTTCGAGAAGAGACATCGCAAACGGATCCAGTAACATGAATATTGAGACTTTTCCATCTTTCCAAGCATTTGCTAAGTTCTACTTCATTCCGAGAACATGTATGTACAGTAGCTCCAAATCCTGCTAATTCTTCAACTATGGCATGCCTGAAATGTTATCAAATGATCACATTTATATTGGTCGCGGTGGCAAAACATTGCTAGATTACTTCATAAGCTCTGTAGGATTTTCTGTAATGAGCAATCATGAACTTACAAACTACTATTCGGTGTAAGGGTATAAATGAGCAAAGATTTAGAACGATCATCCTAAGTTCCTAAGGTAGTCTTGCCCCTAACCATTTGCAAATGGGAGAAAATAAGTATATCTCTATGTGAGTTTGGAGAGACTTTGTTTGTAACACTTGAATCTCAAGAGGTTGAACAGAGGAAAGTAGAAATCATGGCGTAAACCATAATTTTGAAAATGGAATTTCTGATATAAAAAGGAAAAAGCTTGCAAGTTTAAAAAGCAACTAAAGACCTCCTTATATGTTAACAGTTTCGGTTTTCCTAGAGAACAGAAAAAAGTTCTACGGAAGATGCAGATCATACCTGTTTAGCAAACTAACTTTTATTATTATCAACAAGCGATATATCAGACCTTTTGTTCAACCGATGAACAAACTAAACCTATCTTGATCATCTACCAATTTTTTGATGCATCAGACCTCTTTTCTAGACTCCATGTTTTATATATTTTAATTCAATTGAGGGCATCAACTGACCAAGTTGGTAAGGCAAACAGGCTATTACAGATGAAAAAGGATCAACTCACCCGATTCCTTTGGTGCCTCCAGTGACCAAGGCAGTGGTTCCCTCAAGGGACCATCGCTTCACTCTGCTGTTGAAACTGCTTCCTTCTGCATCCTCCATGGCAGGCTTCTCTCCTTCCATCAGAAACCCTGCAAGGAGCTAGCCTCGTAACTCAGCATCGCCGGTGGTAGATGGTTCCTAGTTATACGCGCTATTAAAGTCCCGTGTTATTAGCCTCGGTGACAGAGCATGCAATAAATGACCTTGCCGCCAGAGTTGTGAAACCATCACAATTGCTCTCCTACTTTTTTGTTTTTTTTCTATAAAAAATTAATACACACTACATAAAGTCTTCCGCCCGACAAAAGAGAGGAAAAAAAAAAAAAAAAATCTCTACGGAAACCATTCCTAGTTAATTGCATACTAATTACATGAAATAAAAGGTTTCAACAATGAACCTTTCTTACCAAGTCAAATTGAACAGCCCAATATAATTTAAAACCGATACTAAATATTTAACTCTTATATTAAACTAAATCATACTAATTTTAATATAATTTAATATAATTTATTTTAAACTATCCAATTCAAAATGATTCAACCATCCTTACTTGTAACCAACATGTGCCCTTGTTCCATCTCCCAACATCCTTAGTGTATAAAATAAAAAACATAAAACCAAATTTTATTTATCAAATAGGTTTTCTTTAAAAAGAATAAAAAAATCAATAAAAATAAAATTTTTATTGTTAAAAAATGGTAGCAAAGTCAAACATGTGTAAACCAATCTAGGGCCGGGAAAATTCTTGCAAACCAGTGGGGTCGCCGAAGGACGATATGAACAAGAAAGCTTATTAGAGTTCATATAACAGCCTATATTAACAACTAATTTCTATTATGGATGGTGGATTAAGTTAATCATGTAATACAAGCGAGACCACATGCGTGACATCGAAGGTAGGACCTGTGGTCCAGATGTCATTTTTTTGTCGTACATGAGTTGCGAAACAGACAAGAGAGACAAGACGGAGCAGCGAAATGGTCGGCTCAACTGCAACCGACCACGATGTGATGCGGTGGTGGCGACCGTCACCGCTGCCGTCGCTGAGCCTAGGTCCCCTACTGCAAGGCAGCAGAGGATGGAGATCCAGCTGTTCAAGTTTATAATTGCCGGCTCCGAGAACATGGCGTCGATGGACGAGAAGCTGAGCCGGAAGAGGTAGAGGCTATATACACTGCACCACTACAGTGCCGGAAAGGGGAACTCACCTGTTCATTTTTCGTTTCCCCAAAGAGATGTTGAAATTAAACTCATCCTTTTTTCAGCATAATTAGGTACATGTTTGTGTGTGATGCATGGAACTGCTTTAATTAATAAGATAAATAAATATATATATATAAATTTATATAATTTTTAAATTATTTTATTATTCAATTAAAAAAATTCCAAAATCATTATTTTTAAATTAAAAATTAGATATAAGATAAATATTTTTTAAATTTTATATTATTAAATTTAAATTTTAAAATTATTATTTTTAAATTATAAATTAAAGATAAGATAAAATGTTTGTAGTAGATTCATTGTATAAAAAATTAATAGTTTATTCAAAAATATTGTATAAAACCAACCTCCTCGCTCCCACATGCTGCTTCGAAAAGTGTTGAACCTTTTTAAGGTTACGTGCTCTTCATGTTCAAGGACTCTTCTCATACCCTCCTCTCTCCAATCTCTTTTAAGTACTCTATAAGCGAAAATATCAAGTTAAATGCTATATTACATGTATCATGCTTTGGATTTATGGATGAAAATATTTTAACTTTACTATATTATATTATATGAGATTAAAATTTGGTATGAGAGAGAGAGAGAGAGAGAGAGATTTATCATATCCTTTGAGGTGTGATCAAGTGAGACGAGACCATTAGAGAGTGTGGAGTGGAAGAGCATGGGCGTGGGATGGGACCGTTGGAGAGATTGGAGTGGAAAAGTGTGGGTATTGTTGATTGTGGGAGGGAAGCGCCGTTCTCTCTCTCTCTCTTTCTTTTTTTTTTTTTTTTAAATTTTAAAATCTTTTAATACTAACATCTTGTTTGTCAATAAAATTACTATGTTACCTATTGGGTTTTCTGGACCTGCCATTAAGCTTTGTGATTGATCTGCCATTAAGCTTTGTGATTGATGGCCATGGTTCGAAACTTTGAAAGCATAAATTTTGTGGGTGAGAAGTGCCTTTGCTCAGATGTGTACATCCACAAATGGTGAAACGGTAGACTGGCCAAGAGCAAGGCCGATGGTGCTGCTGGTACTATAGAGTACTGTACATGTTCCAATCTCCCATTCATGTTTGAGCGGTTTTCTTTAGTCCAACAGTGACGTCTACCATGGCTGAAATTTTATTTTTTTTTAATTCGGTTGTAGGGTAGGGTCTGACATAAGCGAAGGACACCCCGTTCATGGATGGATAAGGAGATGGTTGAACCGCAGAGGCTCCCAACCATACCGAGCTACGAGGCTAGCTCCTTGGAGGGTTTCTGATGGAACATCTCATGAAAGAGGAGGGAGATTATAACGGACATCCCATGATAAAGGCGCCATAGTTTCTATGCTTCTCCATTGAACCTCTTATTTTTTTTTGTTTGCTAGTGGCTAGAGATGACTGCTTTAGAAACTTAGGATGATCGTTCTAAATTTTTGTTCATTTATACTCGTGCACCGAATAGTAGTTTACAAGTGCACGATTGCTTGTTATAGAAGATTCTATAGAGTTTATGAAGTAATTTGGTAATGTTTTACCACTACGATCAATGTAAATGTGATTATCTGATAACATTTCAGGTATGCCATAGTTGAAGAATTAGCAGGATTTGGAGCTACCATACATACATGTTCTCGGAATAAAGCAGAACTCATCGAATGCTTGGAAAGATGGAAAAGTCTCAATATTTATGTTACTGGATTCGTTTGCGATGTCTCTTCTCGAACTGATAGGGAGAAACTAATGAAGGATGTTCATTCTATTTTCCAAAGAAAGCTGAATATTCTTATAAGTTTCAAGTGATCTTACATTGCATCTCATTATAAAAATACAACACACATAATAACAGCAAAATCTTAAACCCAAATAGTTGGGGCTAGCTAGTTAATTCTTTTATTCCATTTTCTTCATTTTAGAATCATATTTTCTATAAGATGTAAAAGCATTAATTTTTTTTATTACTTTATATAAAGGCTAGTATTAGAATTAAAAAAAATAAACTTGCAATGAATAATGAAATTATGACAAAAACAATAATAAATCCCCAAAGCTTGCAAGAACTCTATGATGGCACAATTAACACTCAATCTCTAGAATTGTTAGCATTGGCTACAACCAATAATAAACCAACAACCTTTTGTTGGTTAAAAAAGAACCAAATGCTTATCAAACTTCTTTCATATGTAGCTAACCGTTCAAGCATTTGGTGGAGTTCTGAGGGCATCCAGGTTATTCCAAATTCTGATGAGATTCTCCTCCATTTAGATAGGCGATGACTCTAAGAGAGAGTTCTTTGGCATTTATTGGTCTGTAACTGCTAAATTTCTCACGCATTTGTTGCTTTTTACTATTCCTTTACCATTCCTTAATAGTTGCTCCGGCATTCATGTCCCCGTGACCACCTAAAAGTTATGCTCAACCTAACTACTATCATAAATAAGTTCATGCCGAGTGTGTGTTGCCTTACCGAGATGTTTTTCAGTCGATCCAAATGATAAAGTTGTGCTGCCCCCACCTAGGTTAACAATGCAGGGACGGGCATTATAAAACCAACTTTGGATTTCACTGCCGAAGAGTATTCCTTTCTCATGGCTACGAACTTGGAATCAGCTTTCCATCTGAGCCAACTAGCTCACCCTCTTCTCAAGGCATCAGGGGCAGGCAGCATCGTGTTCATCTCCTCAGTTGCAGGGGTTGTAGCTGTGAGAGGTACATCCATTTATTCGGCTGCTAAAGGTAATCTAAGATAAGGCCTTTTTTTTTTTATGAGGCATAACTAACTAATAACCATGGATCCCTACTCTTTATGACTTCTGCTATGCTTTTCAGGAGCAATGAATCAGCTCACAAGGAACTTGGCTTGTGAGTGGATTGAAGACAACATCCGCGTCAACTGTGTTGCTCCAGGGCTCACCCGAACCCCACTCGTAAAGTTTGCAAGGGCCTTTTCATTACTGTCTGAAACTTTTTTTCTCAATTTTTTTGTTATAAATAGTGTGAACCTCTGGCAAATTTGGATCCAGTCCAACCCCTAGTCCACCAGTAAAATAATGACACTGCAGACGAGCTTTAGTTGTAAGGTAACTATGGGTAGCACCCTGGGGATCACACATCTACCATATAATACCTGGGTAATTATAGCATCGCATTTTCTGTGTCTTTGCAAAGCCATCCAGAGAGGCAATGGGGTTTCTAGAAGAAGATCCCTAATCCAAGTAAATCCGTGTTATTAGAGAAGGCCATCAAGCTTATAAAGAAAAAGAAAACAAGTTATTATAACTAGCTACTACTTGTGTAGGCCTTTTCAAAAAAACAGTGGGAATGCCAGTTGCCAGTTAATTATTTGTCATTAACACTACATTACACAGAGATATATTGATTTTTTTTTTGTTTCTTCCACTTCCTCGATTCCCTTTAGTGCGAGCGAGTACATCAAGTTGGCTAAACACGGCTACGCTTTTTTTTGCCAATTAAAGTAGGTTGCGAAATTTTTATGGGCCGAGCCACAGTTATTGCCATTAAACGGATGTAATTTGTGCTCCATAGAGGTTGATACTTGATTCTTGGTAGACTAAATATTTGCTCAATCTCTCATCCTTTGCATCTGTGCAGGCACTTAAAAATGAGGAATTTGCTGCAAAAGAAGTCACCCGCGCGCCCATAGGACGTGCTGCAGAACCTGAGGAGGTGGCATCTCTTGTGTCCTTCTTATGCTTACCTGCTGCTTCCTATATTACGGGTCAAGTTATTTGCGTTGATGGAGGTCGAACTGTGAACGGCTCCCAAGAAGAAACACAACTCGACGGTGAAGTCTACGTTTCCTCGAATTGCCTGAAATAGTAATACTTATCATAAAATGGGTTATAAAGTTGCCTTGTTTTCTAATCATGGAATGCATATGAGAGCCAAAACGATTATTAGAGAGCCTTGAGAATAAGAGTATGACCGGCAACGGCCGGTTGTTGTTATGAATATATGAGTTCATATAAATAATGTTGATGGTTCGTGCCAAAATGCATATATTTAGCTCTGATTTGGTTTGTTCGTCTTTTGGCATTCGAAGGCAGGTTTAAGTTGCTACCAACAACACCCGGCAAGCTATATCCTGGCCCATTAAATCGTCCACCATCAATAGTTGATGCTTAGATGCAGCTTGCTAGGTATCAAATGGTATATGTATAATCATCCCTTTATTCACTTAACAATGATGATAGGTGTCACATGCTATGCAAGATTGTTATGCATGTAGATGGAAACCAATGATAAATCATAATAATCTGATTCCCATGTTACTCACATAGATATTTAAGATTATCAATATTAAATTACACTTTTGACTTCCATATAAATATTTAATAATACTTAATCTAATTATATAATTAATTTATACTAAAAAATATTTAAATATTTAATATTATATTTATATTTAATATTAAATATATAATATAATAATTTATACTAATATTAAATTTAATATTAATATAAATATTTAATATTTTAAATACTATTATATATTTATATAATAAATATGTAAATATTAAATTTTAAATTATTAATATTTATGATCTTTTTACATATTAAATTATTATATCATGTATTACTGAATATTTATATATTATATTAAATTATTAATATTTTCATCAAACACTCATCCTCCCTTTAACAAATTAACTTACCTCTCACGGTAAATTCTAGACTTTAGATGAGAAGAGGTTTGAGGATGGGATCCTGAAATTGGGAGCTTAATTCAAGACCCAGAACTCATTTCTTCTTTCCTCCCTCTTTCTTTCTTTCTTTTGTTTTTTCTTCCTGCTATCCTGTTTCTGAACGAGGGGAAGCTGCCGACGCCTCGCCATCCTCCTGCCGGAATCCACTAGCACCGCCACCTCCCTCCCCTTCCTTCTTCTCCATGCCGCTTCCTCCACCAGTCGTCCTTGCCCTTGATCTCCTTCGCCGACGACCACGCCGCCGCCCCTTTCTCCTCATCTTCCCCTCCGTTCACCGTCGTTGCCACCAAAGCCGTGACACTCGTCCTCACAGCCACGGCTTCACCTTCTTGCCGTTCACCAATCTTCCCTCCCTCTTCTTCTTCGTTTTCGTCCACCGCCGACGTTGCCGCCGAATGCCTCCTCCGTCGCCGTGGCCTCTGTCGCCACCAGTGTCCTTCTCTCCGAACCTTCGATCTCCCCTTCCTCTTGGGCTCCTCCACCGTCGGCCACCGCTTTCTCTCCCTTCACGACCCGCCGCCTCCCTGTCTCCCTTCCCTCCCTGTTCTCCACCATCACCGCCACCTCCCCTGTTCTTTCTTTCTTCTTTTCACTGTCCACCGCCGGCCACTTCCTTCTTCCTCAATCTTTGCCGCCGTTGACGTCGTACATCGCCTCCTCTTGCTTCGAGCGCCGCCGCTGCCTCATCGCCGTCGCTCCTCCTCTGCCACGGTGATGCCTTTCCTCCCTTCACGGCTGCCGGTCTCTTCTCCTCTCCAACCCCGGCGCTGACACCTCCGGCCGACACCGCCAGCGCCCCCACCCGCTTCTTCTTCTTCTTCTCCTCCATTCCCCTGTTTCTTCCCCAACCCATCGCCTCCCGATCTCTCGTTCGGCCGTGCTGTCACTGATGCTGTCGAGGGTGACCCACCGGATCTCGTCCTCATTTCTCGCCGCCGCCCTCCTCCTCATCAACCTCCGCCTTGTCTCAGCTCGCCTCCCTCTTCCTCACCCTTCTTCGCATCACCGCCGCTTCTCCTCTACTGCCGTCCGCCGCCTTCTCTTGCTGCATCGGCCGCCGCCTCGATCTCCTCCTCCTCCGCTGATGCCGCCGTCGCTGCTTCCCCCCTTTCATCGGAACCGCCAGCACCGCCATTTTCCGATCTCCGCCGCCGTGACCTCAGCCCCTTGTCGTCGCCTTCATCTTCCCTTCGCTGCCCGATCTTGTCCTCCACCGGCGCCCTCCCTCTTCCTTCGCCTTCCGCCGTTGCCGTCCTCTCCTCTGCCGTAGCCTTGATGCCGGAGATGGTCATCGATCAATTGGAGGGAGAAAAGCTGGGGTGGTAAGTCATGGGTCTTATTCTTAAAGATGGGCCAAGTATGGCTTAATGGGCCGGCTGGGTATTATTAGATGGGTTGGGTTTCTTTTAAAAATAGATAGTGGGCGGGGTAAATAGTTAATGGGCTACCTTAAAGTTATGGGCTAGGCTGGTAACTGATGGCTGGGTTAATGACTCGGCTAGTTAGTTGGACTAACCAATTATTCAGATCCAAGTCCATGAAAGGATTAAGCTTAGAATATTAATTGGGTCTAAGCTTTGAATCGATTGCTGGATTATAAATCAAAAACCAGAATTTGCCCAACTAGTAATATTATTATTTTTGCTGAAATTAATTTTACTTATGTTGCATTAAAATGGGTTTAAATAAATTAGTCTTGGGTCAATTTTATTAATTATTTAGTGACTTAATTAAGTTAAGGTAAGGCCAATTGTTGATTAGATTGTTGATTAACTAGTGATTATTTTTATTTGAATAATGATTAATGTATATTTAGAGATGGATAAGCTTATATGGATGTTGTAATTAATGTAAGCTAACAAGGTATTTTTGTGAATATAATAAAGTTATTGAAAATTAGTAATATTAGAAAATAAATAAATCTGAGATAAAATTTGTTAAGGGTTAGTAGTTATTGAGATAGAGGGATAAAGTGGTAATTTTTAAAATACGGGCTTGGAGAGCAAAATAGTAATTTTTTGATTATAAATTTTGATGAATTAATTAATTATTTATGTTTAATTATAGGTGATCATTGATTATTAGACTTTGAATTATGAAAATTATTAGATTAGCAATCTGAGGTAGAAGTTCTACACCTATTACTCTGCAATATGTTTCATGGTTTACATGCCTACATATATCATATTTTATTGTTGATTTTCTCAGTATGATTTAAATTGGGTATTAACGTTTATTGTGGATTTGCTTATATATGGTAGTATATTATTTTGTTATGAATGATTTTGGATTTGATTCGAAATTACAAGTATGGTTATTCTAAATGTAGTATGGCGTGGCTTGATTGATTGAGGGATATAATATGCATGAAGGATACTGTTGATATGTGGTACTAATTTTGGCGATGGGGATTGAATCCTTACTAGTCTAAACCAATAGCAATGTGGAAGGGCTTACGAATTGTGAGAGAGTGGTGTAGAACAAAGTCATGGCAGATGACATGGGCTGAGTTTATGATGTTGGGTACTAGTATGTCGACCAATCTGGCAAAAAAAGTATCGCTAGGTTAGGTCTTTAGATACGTATTACTGGGATTCATCGATTTGTATCTTTAGTATACTGTCTAGTGACGCCTTGCGTACTGTGCAAGCGACTCACCTAATGACGTCATACATTTTGTGGCGAGAGAGGCCTAATGATATATTGCATACTAAGGGAGTCACTCGCCTAATGATGCATTGCATACTGGTGCATTGATGGATAGTGTGGTTGTGGTCACATTAAGCATATAATTGTCAGTGGTTGCAGTCACATTGATGGTTTGATTATGGTTGTAGTCGGTTTAGCAGTGGCTGAGATCACTTAGATATGTTGGCAATGCCTGTGGTCATATTGATGGTTGGCAGTTATTCTGACATATGAATTTAACTAGTTTTTTAGATGGTTTGTATAAATATTACGTTATCTTCTATACAAGTATATTTTGATACATTATTTTGATTTATTAGCATATTCATGATGCTATATATACAAATTTTACTGGGCTTTTAGCTCATTACCTCTTTTTTTATCATTTTTCAAAGGATGAGGATGAAGTCTATCTGCTGTATCAAAATTTCGGTGATGATTTTCAAGAGTTAAGATAGTTATAGATTTTTTTATTTGATATTTTAGATATACCGTACCGAACAATGGAATTAACTTGTGATTGACTGATGATTTGATTTAGTAAAATGGTATACTTGAATTTTAGCTTTCGCCAAGATATTTTACGCTATGTATGTATTGAGGGCGTCTCTTGGATCGAATTTTGGATCGGGAATCGAAACAATAGGCATGAGAGAGAGGTTGATCATGTCTTTTAAGGTGTGATGAAGTGAGAAAAGACTTTTGGGGAGTGTCGAACGGAAGGGCACGGTGCAAAGTGGAAAAGAGTGCGGAGCGGAGAGGTGTAGGCGTGGGTGATTGTGGCAGAGGAGCGTCGTTCTCTCTCTTTTTTTTTTTTTTTTAAATAAATCTTTTAATACTAACACTAAATATTACTGTTGCTTTAGCTTTACCTACGTTAGCGATATATTTTTATACGAGTCTTACAATTAGGTTATTTTAAAAAATACATTCAATCAATCCCAATATTTTTATCAATTAATATTTTTATCAACCCTTAACTAGACCGTTCAGGAGCGCTTTCACGCTCAACATAGAAAGCAATGCTTATCTACCACGTGATTAGATAAGATAAAAAAAAAAGTACGCCAAAGCTTACGTTAGATATCGATGCACTAAAAAGATAATCTTTCTCAACAAGTTGACTACTTTACCTCTTCGGTTTTGTGGACCTGCCATTGAGCTTTGTAACTGATGGTTCGAAACTCTGAAAGTATAAATTTTGTGGGTGGAGAAGTGCCTTTGCTCCTATGTGTATTTTTTTTTTTTTTTTCTAGAGAATTTTTGTAGAAAAATAGAAGGTGAATGGAAGTGCCAAATTTCACTATGATGGCAATGTCATTTATTGCATGCTTCATCACTGATTATGATAGATCGAGGAAGGTGAATGGAAGGTGCCAAATTTCACTATGATGGCAATGTCAGATGGCAATGTCATTTATTGCAGGCTTCATCACTGATTATGATGGATTGGGGAAGGGGAATGGAAGGTGCCAAGTGGACTATGATGGCAATGTCATTTATTGCAGGCTTCATCACTGATTATGATAGATTGGGCTGCAATCGTTGGCGCACTGTACTGTTCATGTTCCAAATCTCCCATTCATATGTTTGAGCGGTTTTCTTTAGTCCAACCGTGAGGTCTATCATGGCTGAAATTTTAATTTTTTTTATTCGGCTGTAGGGTCTGACATAAGTGAAGGACGAACCATACTGAGTTACGAGGCTAGCTCCTTGCAGGGTTTCTGATGGAACGAAAGAAGGCTGCCTTGGAGGACACAGAGGGAAGCAGTTTCAACAACGGAGTGAAGAGATGGTCCCTTGAGGGAACCACTGCCTTGGTCACTGGAGGCACCAAAGGAATCGGGTGAGTTATTCTATCCACATCATCAGCAACCCTACGTAGTTCTCTTCCCTTTTTCATCTGTAATGGTGTTATCTGCCGTACCGATTTTTTTATTTTCTTCTGGATGGGGTGGGGAGTCTACCCAACCTGATCAGTTGATTTCTCTCTCAAAGTGCCCTCAATTGAATTAAAATATATAAAACTTTGGGACAAGAAAGAAAATTTTGATATATCACTTGTTGATGCTAATAAAAGTTTATTTATCAAATAACATAAATTAACAATATCAGGCATAATTTGCAGCTTTCCTAGAACTTGATCAGTTGATTTCTCTCTCAAAGTGTCTTCAATTAAATCAACACATGTAAAACTTGGGGACAAGAAAGAGAATTTTGATATATCAGTGATCAAGTTGGGGAGTCTACCCAACTTGATCGGTTGGTTTCTCTCTCAAAGTGCCCTTAATTGAATTAAAATATGTAAAACTTGGGGACTAGAAAGAGATTTCTGATATATTACTTGTTGATGCTAATAAAAGTTTGTTTACCAAATAACATAAATTAACGATGTCAGGCATGATTTGTAGATTACGTAGAACTTCTATCTATTTTCTAAGGGGATTGAAACTGAGAACCTATAAGAACTATAGTTGCTTTTCAAAGTAGCAAGTTCTTCCTTCTTATATTAGACATCCTCTATTCAAATTTATGGTTTACGCCTTGGTTGCAACACCATTCTGCTAAATCTCTTGAAATTCAAATGTTATAAATCATTTATTCCAAAATAGTTCCATATCAATGGAAAGTAAAAGTTTGAAGAATTTATAACTTAAGTTCACCTGTTACCAATTAACTTGCACTTAGATTTTCAAGGCCAAATAGATTCGGTCCACTAATAAGTTAATTGGACTAGCATATAGGCTTGAGGTAACAAATGATATCAGTGATATATGATAAGGGAGGGGGAAGATTGTAACAAATGATATGGTTTTTACGCTTCTCTCTTGAACCTTTTGAAATTCAAGTGTTACAAACCAAGTTTCTCCAAACTCACATTAAGGTTTCTCCAAACTCATGATGACTACTCTAAATTTACAACCACTCTAAATTTACAAACCAAGTCTCTCCAAACTCACATAAAGATTTGCTTATTTTCTCCTATTTGCAAGTGATTAGAGACAAGACTACTTTAGGAACTTAGAATGACCACTCTAAATTTTAGCTTATTTATATTTGTGCACCGCATAGTGGTTTACAAGTTCATGGTTGCTCATTACAGAAGATCCTACATAGTTTATGAAGTAATCTAGCAATGTTCTGCTACTGTGACCAATATAAATGTGATCATCTGATAATATTTCAGGCATGCCATAGTTGAAGAATTAGCAGGATTTGGAGCTACCATACATACATGTTCTCGGAATGAAGCAGAACTCAACAAATGCTTGGAAAGATGGAAAAGTCTCAATATTCATGTTACTGGATCCGTTTGCGATGTCTCTTCTCGAACTGATAGAGAGAAACTAATGAAGGATGTTCATTCCATTTTCCAAGGAAAGCTCACTATTCTTGTAAGTTTCAAGCAATCTGACATTGTATCTCATTATAAAAATATAATAGTCACAATTACACAGCAAAGTCTTAAATTCAAACTAGTTGGGACCAGCTAATCAATTCTTTTATTCCATTCTACTAGTTTTAGGATGTAAGATATAAAGGCATTCATATTTTTTTATTACTTTATATAAAGGTCAGTATTAGAATTAAAAGAAACAAACTTGCAATGAAGAGTGGAATTATGATAAAAACAATAGTAAATCCCCAAAGCTTGCAAGAAGTCTATGACGGCACAATTAATGCTCAATCTCTAAAATTGTTAGCATTGGCTGCAATCAATAATAAACCAACAGCCTCTTGTTGGTTAAAAAAGAACTAAATGTTTATCAAACTTCTTTCATATGTAACTGTTCAAGCATTTTAGTAAAGTTCTGAAGTCATTCAGATTGTTCCAAATACTGATAAGATGCTCCTCCATTTAGATAGGCCATGGCTTTAAGAGAGAGTCCTCTTCTCACCCATTTATTGCTTCCTACTGCTCCTTTACCATTCCTTGATAGTTGCTCTGTGACCACCTAAAAGTTATGCTCAGCCTAACTACTATCATAAATAAGTTCATGCTGAGTGTGTGTTGCCTTACTGAGATGTTCTTCATTCGATCCAAATGACAAAGTTGTGCCATCTCCACCTAGGTTAACAATGTAGGAACAGGCACTGGAAAACCAACTGTGGATGTCACTGCTGAAGAGTATTCCTTTATCATGGCTACGAACTTGGAATCAGCTTTCCATCTGAGCCAACTAGCTCACCCTCTTCTGAAGGCATCAGGGGCAGGCAGCATTGTGTTCATCTCCTCAATTGCAGGGGTTGTAGCCGTGAGAGATTTTTCCATTTATTCAGCTACTAAAGGTAATCTAAGATGAGGCCTATTTTTTTTTAAGAGGCATAAGTAATCAATAACTGTGGATCCCCACTCTTTATGACTTCTGCTATGTTTTTCAGGAGCAATGAATCAGCTCACAAGGAGCTTGGCCTGTGAGTGGGCTAAAGACAACATTCGGGTCAACTGTGTTGCTCCAGGGCTCACCCGGACACCACTCGCAAAGTTTGTAAGGGCCTATTAATTACTGCCTGAAACTTTTTTTCTCAAAATTTTTGTGAAACTCCGGCAAATCTGGACCCAGTCCACCAATAAAATAAAGACGCTGTAGGCGAGCTTTATTTATAAGGTAATTATGGGCAGCACTCTTCAACCTGGGGATCACACATCTACCATAAAGTACCTCTGTATTTGCAAAGCCATCCAAAGAGGCGGTGGGGGTTTGAAGAAGACCCCTGATCCAAGCAAATCCATGTTATTAGAAAAGACCAGAAAACATGGTACTATAACTAGCTACCACTTGTGTAGGCCTTTTCAAAATAGCAGTGGGAATGCCGGTTGCAAGTTACTTGTTTATATCATTAACACTACATTACACTGAGATATATTGTTCTTTTTCTTTTTCTTCTACTTCCTCGGTTCCTTTAGTGCGAGTGCATCAAGTTGGCTAAACGCAGCTACCGTTTTTTTTTTTTTTTTGCCAATTAAAGTTGGATGCAAAAATCTTTATGGGCCGAGCCACAGTTGTTGCCATTAAATCTGATGTAATTTCTGCTCCATCTAGGTTGATACTTGATACTTGGTAGGCTAAATATCTGCTACAATCTCTCATCCTTTGCATTTGTGCAGGTACTTGAAAACGAGAAGCTTGCAGCAAGAGTAATCGCCCGCATACCCATCGGGCGTGTCGCAGAACCAGAGGAGGTGGCATCTCTTGTCTCCTTCTTATGCCTGCCTGCTGCTTCCTATATTACGGGTCAAGTTATTTGCGTTGATGGAGGTCAAACTGTGTCGCGACTCTAGCGACTCGACGGTGAAGTCTACGTTTCTCATGCGAAGTCTACGTTTCTCAATCCTTAATTCCTTGAACTGCCCGGAATGGTAATGCTTATCACAAAATAGGTTTTAAAGTTGCATTGTTTTCTAGTCATGGAACGCATATAAGAGCCAAGACAATTATTAGAGAGCCTTGAGAATAAGAGTATGACCGGCTATGGTCAGTGGTTGTTATGAATCTATGAGTTCATATAAATAATGTTGATGGTTTGTGCCAAAATGCATATATTTAGCTCCGATTTAATTTGTTTGTCTATGGCATTTGGAGGCAGGTTTAAGTTGCTACCATCAACACCCGGCATTCTATATCTTGGCCCATTAAATCATCCACCATCAATAATTGATGCTTAGATACATTTTGCTAGGTATTAAATGATATCTGTATAATCATCCCTTTATTCACTTAATAATGATGATAGGTGTCACCTGTTATGCAAGATTATTGTACACATAAATGGAAACCGATAGCAAATCATAATAATCTGATCCCTATGATAGGTGTGACATAGGTATTTGAGATTTCTAAGATTAAATTATACTCTTAACTTTCATATAAATATTTAATAATACTTAATCTAATTATATATTTAATTTATCCTATACAATACTTAAATATTTAATATTATGAACGGTGGATTAAGTTAATCCTGCAATGCAAGCGGGATCCTTGCGTCTCGTCGAAGGTAGGACCGCAGCGATTTGCGGTGAAACGGAGAAGGCGACCGCCGCCGCCTGCGAGCCTAGCTCGCAGCGGGGGACGAGGGAACCCGGGGAGGACAACGGAGACGGAAACGGGATTGCGTGGGATTCGGACGCGGAGTCGGGCTTCGCTGCGGAGGCTCCGTGGGCTGTACCTCTACCTCGGTGCCGAGTTACGGCATGGCAGTGCGTACTGAATGGGCTGCTGTACCATGTCCGGGCCGTTCGGCATCACGACTAAGATCCAACTCGTAAAATTTTATCTAAAATAAAATATGCAAATAATTTAGGTTATATAAAATATAATGGATTTTATATATAAATTAGTTTTTGCAATAAATGGCTGGGTAATTCTTTTTTAAAAAATAAATAATATAGGTTTTTTTTGATAATTTTATTTCTATATCTAAAAATTATAAAGATAAGTAGTTACCTAAACTAATGTTTTAGGCACTGAGAGTGCGGTTTATGATCTTAGAAGTGTAGCAAAAAGATAGCACAGAACATATGATCTTAATAATGCTATTTCATTATTGGTCCTCATAATAATTTCTCAACTATCAACATACTTCAATAAAAAGTTATAATCCTGAAAAGGCATCTACAATATGTCAGTATATCTCAAAAAAATTACCTCGAGGTTTCAATGGAGTGTCATCAATAAAACATCCACAACAATAATAGTTCAAACCGGCACCAAGCCTTAAGATTTTCTATAATATGACATGTTATACATAAAAAATGAGCATATATAAATAAAAAAGGAACATGATATCAATAAAACCGATGATCATCATTCAAACATTAAATCATATATCAAATGAATATACATAGAAAACAAAATAGGTTTCCAAGACATTTAAAATAAACTAACATATAAGAATTTAATATTAATAACTAACTCTCACTAACCAAATGCATCAAAAATTCCTAAAACACTCATGCTATCAATATATTCTTAAATACAATGCATCTTAGTCCCTTGATCAATGGATTAACAACCTTGCTCTCTCTATCAATATACTCAATAATAATGTCTCATTTTTTTATCAATTTTTTTATTATAAAATATTTAATTTCTATATATTTAGACCTACTACTACCTTTAGCATTCTTTAAAAGGAATATAATAGAATTATTATCAACATAAATCTTTAATTGTCTAGAGACAAAATTAACAATAAATATTCTTCAACCATATAACCCGTTGTAACCTATAGTATGCAATAAATTTAACTTGCAAAGTAGAAGTTGTTAATATTTGTTTAATAATCTTCCAAGTTATTACTCCTTGAACTAATATAAAAGTATAGCCTTAAATAGATTTCATATTACCAGAACAATTAACAAAATTTAAAACTAAGTAACTAATTACTTAAGTTTGTCCAACTTCTTATAGACAAGCATAATTTGGGCTCTAATTTTAAGCCCAAAGCCTGCTCAAATTAGTTCGGATCTTACGTATGGCCTAGCCTTAAGTTAGGCCAGCCCAATGATTGTTGGGCCAGCCCAAACCCGTTTCCGGCCCTACGGCTAACAATATAAACAAACAAAACGTGCTTGTAGATGCTTTCATATGTCCCCTCCAACATCATGTTGCTTCGGTGCCTCCTAAACGTACCAAATACACAGACCCATGATATAAGGTGACATGTAAGTGCATCATTTTTCTTTACCAATCCTTGGGTGCGACACCATCATAAGCTCTACTGCTGCATGCGTCCCAAGGTCAACATTAACATAGATTCAGAACTTCCTAAATTTTCTTCCTTTGATTACCAAGGAGACAGCTAGCACCACTTCATCAAAGGCCACGAAGGCAACGCAAATTATGGTTTAGACTCGGATAGAGTTGTTTATGAACCAATGCTGCAATTAATGGCGATCGATGTAACATGGTGGCATTTAATGGCGTAGAGCCTAATTAACATAGGCATCGACGACTTCTATCACACCAAAAATTTTGATTCCATAGGAAGTTGGCCTACACTTTCAAAAAGGATCGTTCTTGAGCTTTAATGGAGCGATGACCAAAATGCAATCCGGAGTTTGGCACCATAGCTTCTAGCCTTGCCATTGAGCAGACCTATGTACCAGATGAATTCAGTAAGCCTGTGGTAGGCCCCAACGTTGACACAGCCAACACAATGGCACAGAAAAAATACCAAAACTTTGACGAAGTAGACGCTACTGGGATTTTGCAATCCGTCAGTCGGGTTCTAAACCTCACTGCTGGGTTTTGTAGCCTTTCCCAGAAGTCTTTGGAGACAGCTGTGGCATTCTACTCTTCTTCTTCCTCCTCCTTTTTTTTTTCTTTTTGTTGTTGTTGTTGTTTCCAACTTATCTATCCAAGTGACCGCACATTTGACCATTTAGGTTTCATCTAGATTACAATCCATCTTACCACAACAGCTATAGTCCCAGTTCGTTGAAAGTCAGAATGCATCAGATTCATTTCATCTTTCATGCCGAGCTATGGTTGAAGCTTTACTAGCAGGGGGGAAAAAATACAATAATTAGACCAAGTAAATGGAAAAGAGCTACTCAACAATTGGAAGGGAGGAGTAAAATTATGTCAAGGAACGATATGATTCGATACGAACGTGTTTCCTAGAATCTGGAATTCAGCCTCATATCTGACCACTAGCATTAGAATGAATTAAAGTCTTAGAAGGTTCATTATGAAATCCAATATTTTAGTATAAAGTCTAGCCAAACATCATAATGAAAGATTCTTTCAATATAATACTTCGGGTTTTCCTTGTTGTTATTCGAATGTTTCCACGCATTACACCCATCACACAGATCCTCTGGGTGACAGACCTCCCCTAATGACGTATAAAACAATCAATGAAATGTGGTTCACGGTTAGCCAGTGGAAGTCATATATAATTAACTAGCAATGGATGGCTGCCCTAGCAGTCGCAATCACCAATCAGTAGCCAATCCCATCGGTGGTTTGGTGGCATGTAACACGGTTGAAAAAGGCGCATGAGTTAAACAAGTTTGTTTTCAAATGATAAATGGGTTATAAATACATAGAGCCATCCCATGACTCAGACTTAACCTATGAATTCGATTGAATTTAGAAATTGAACCTAATCTAAATTTAGGTTTGGATATAAGTCTTAAATTTTTCTGTCTATTCTGATTTGATTCAATTCATGTATCATTAGGATTCAATTTGGATCAACAAAATATAGACTTGGCCTAAGCCAAGCCTGATGATCTGAAAAAGTGAATCATGTAAACCTCCTTCTGCCTTAATCTAAACATCTTTTTCAATTTATTTAATGAGCTTTTACTTAAATCAATTTCTTTTTTCATCTTATTAGGCATATCTCCTTCATCTATTTTTACCTATTATTTTTAAACGTTCATTTTTTAATTATTTATTTCAATGGATTCTTTTTTATAATACCTTCAAACATATTAATATATTTTTTAAAATTTATAGTTAATATATAAATTTAAGAATAATCAATTACTTTGATGAAATTAAAAACTAGGATAGAAATTCAAATTTAAGTTAACTTCTTTTAATTTTATCCCTTTTTTAGTATTTTTATATTTAATTATTGATTGTTATATTTTAGTTATAAAAAAATAGTTAGATGCTGGATTTAAATGATAAACCCAACCTCACCTAGTACTAACACGAACATGAATATTTTATATTAGATCTAGATTATGTTTTATCCTGATCTAACTTGAATAGCTAATTGAGTCTAAATTCTTTCTATGGACACAATCATTCTTGGCGTGATCAACTAAGGGGTGTTAAATTATATCCATCCATATCTTTGAGGACCTAGCCCTCACATATCAATAAGTGGACATCGATATTTTTTGATATTCATTGATGACTATTCTAGGAAGGTCTACGTGTACTTCTAGGAACATAAGGTTGAAATGTTTGTTAAATTTAAGCAATAGAAAGCCATGATGAAGAAACAAATCAGACAATAAATCAAATCGCTGCATATTTATAATGGATTGAAATTTTGCAAAAAGTAAAATTGACAAGTTCTATAAGAATGAGCGTATAGTGAGGCATCACATTGTATGGATGACATTGCAATATAATAGAGTTGCAAAATGGATGAATAAAATACTTTTAGACAGAACATGTTGTATACTCTCATGCTAGATTCAAAAAATTATTTTAAGCTGAAATAGTAAATACAATAAGCTACTTGGTGAATTGGTCACCATTAGCTACCATTAACTTGAAAATTCCTTAAAATGTATGGTCCGATCATTCTATTAATTATTTTAGTTTTAAAATATTTGGTTGTCCTATGCATGTTCATGTTAAGATAACAAACTTGAACCAAGGCCATCGAAATGCATATTTCTCGATTATAACACTAGATAAAGGGTTACAAACTATGTCATGTTGAAGATCCTAAGTTACCTAAATTCATGATCAGCAGAGATGTTATCTTTAATGAGTCTGCTATAATAAACTAGACGAGATGATTTGTAAAAAGTCAGGAAAGAAGATGGTGGTATCAACAAAAAAGTAGAGCTTGATGTAAAAGTTTCAAAGAAAGAATCACCAAACTCTCATGCTCAGCCCGAGATTTTGACGTGTCAATGCAGGAAACTATAGATGATTTGGAACCATCTCAACAATAATGTTATAGTATTATTACCAAATGTGAAAGAAGGTCGATTAGACCACCTACATGCAATGCATACATAATTGCTTATTTGTTTGTTGTGGCTAAGAGTATGGAGAATAAATCGCTCACATATAAGGAAATAGTGAATAGCAAGGAGTTTGTTGAGTGATTAGTGGCTATGCATGAAGAGAGATTGATCTTTTAAGAAGAATCAGTTAAGCAGTAAGTTTGAAATGAAGGATTTTGGTACAACAAAAATTAATAAATATGGAGATCTATAGAGATTGACAAGTAGATAGGTTATACTTATCTCAAAGAAAGCATATTGAAAAGATGCTTGAGTACTTTGGTATGGATATATTCAAATTGATGAAACTTCCCTTACTATGCATTTCAAGTTGTCTATACTAACATAGTTTGTAATTTGATGGTTCATACTCGACTAGACATTTCACATACTATTAATTAGTATAATTAGTAGATATATGAGTAATCCTAGAAAGATGCATTAGTAAACCATGAAATGGATCTTGATGTACTTAAAAGGCACTACAAACATGAGCTTGGTAAATGAAAATAAGGTGATTATCTCTCTAGATACTAATAAGATGATTAAGCCAGTTCTAAGAGGTAAGTTCAAACATTGCTTAGAATTGGTTAGAGTTTGTAGAACCTGATGCCCATAGGAGCATATGGTAAAAGATAATGAAGAAGTTTTAAGATGGTAGGCTTTGTAAACCCCAAGTCAAGGTGGAGATTTATTAGATTTTATCTTAAAGTTTACAAGTTTAATAAGGACATTACTCCCAATATGTACTAAATATAAGGATATGGCTCCTAATATATATAGGAGTCAACTTTTAATTCTTGTAAAATACGAGTTTAATCTTAATAGGATACTATAGATTTCTTCTCTATATAAGCATGTGTAATTTTTTCTAAGAGAGACAAAGGCTTCGGGAGAAATGTACTATTTCTATTAGGTGTGTGCCTAAGATTTATTTGAGAGAGCAGTGAGGAGATAATTCTTGTAACCTTCATCATTTTCCTCATAGTGAAATTCACATCATCACTGCCATTATGAATGTTGGTTAATTAAATGAACTGTATTAATCTCCTACGTGTGCTCCTCATTTTTTTGTCTCTTTTTTTTCTCGTTAATCTCTCTTCACTAGCTGCAACAAGTTCCTTCTTCACAATAACAATAAGCTGCCAGGTTTCTCAGCTTCGGATATTGATAAAATCAAGCCCATCTCTTCTCCAAGACTTTTTCTTCCATTTAGCTGTGTTTTGTTTTCCTTTGGAGGATACTTGTAGCAAGCCATGTTCTTTGTTTCTGCACATTTACTTTTTTTCTTTTCTTTTTTTTTCTTAATAAATTTTATTTGGCTTAACCTGGTTTATATATATATATATATATATATATATAGAGAGAGAGAGAGAGAGAGAGAGAGAGAGAGAGAGAGATTGGCCTGCCTATTATACTATGAAATCGTGTCGTTTAATCCCAAACTTCTGTTTGACAAGAAAACGAGAAAAGAATGTGGTTTGTGGAGCCCAGGCTTGCAAGGTTGATGCATGTGAATGCACTGACATCAGTTCCCTCATTACTTTTATCAGATCGAAAACTCTCCCAGTTGCTATCAGTATAAAGGCATCACGTCTTCACTAAAGGCTAAAACTGGACTCTTCACATTTGTAATTATATATAAAGAAAAAGGATGACTCTGTTCATAGACAAAACTTATATGAAAACAAGCAAATATAGATCGATTAAGAGGAGATCTGCAAGGAAACTTGAAGGGGATCATAAGATGTTAACAGAATCAAAGCTTTTCATCAAAACAAAAAAAAAAAAACAATGAAGAATCAAAGTTATGTGAGGAGGTTGAGAGGCCAGGAGTGGTTCGGCACATGGCAACCAACCAGGCAGTAGGGGTGGCAAAAATTGATCAGATCCCTTCACTGAGCCTCTTTGCTAGGACCCAATATGGATTAGATTTTCTGACCCAAAATTTTAATTTCATTGGACACATGGGTCAACCTGACTCAGATCATGAAGGGAGGGTCCTATTTGGATCAAAATAGTTTTTTTGGAGATTGAATCTTCTTGATGCTAGCTATTTAAATCATTTTGCAAATTATTTAGTAAGAACCATAAATATTGAATTTGATAGGCTAACTTATTTATCAGAGGTTGGGTCTTGCAAAAATAGATTAGACTGGGATCAAATGAGTGACCAGAATTACCCATGGATACATATAGGTCTTATTTTGTATGTTGGGTCCAGATAGCAGCCAAAATTTTGTATGTTTTTCCCATTTAACCCAAGCCAACCCATTGGCACTCCTACTAGATAGTGTGCTATTGATCACTAACTTATCAGTGTTCAAACAATCCAAACAAGAATGATTATTATTTAAAAAAAGATTATTTCTTTTTCTTTTTCTTTTTCTTTTTTTTTTTTTATGCCCGCGAGGAGGGGGGGTGGGGGTATTAATCATCCATATTTTGGAATTTAATAGTTTAGACCTCTCTTTATAGCTAGATGATAACCTACTATGCCTTGTAATTATCGGTTAAAATGGGGAAATATGTATATATTTTCTCAATGTTAAGGCATTTTATGACAAATCAAAATAGTAATCTATATGATAATAGGAATGATCTCTCTTACACACTTAGATGAAAAATGTTTAGGGTACATGTTAAGTGCATAATGGATATTTCAAAATAAAAATAGATACTTTTGATAATGGTATATGATATTTTAATTAAAAATTAAAAATTACATATTTTGAAGTTTTTTATCCATGCATCGACACAAAACAAAACGACTATATATATATATAACACAGCATACTTTTTGAAATAACAATTTATTAGCAATAAAAAGATTAAGTTGGTATGGAGAGTGGGAACAATCGTACCTGGACTAAAATCATATAAAATGCATGAGCCTAAATTAAATTCATCAAGTAGGATGATCCCTAATAAATGTATTTCGCGTTGGCGAGAAACTCAAGTATGGAAGGGTACCAGCTCACTACTTTCTTGATCTAGTTTTAGTTGCAGATCAACTTCAGAATAAATAAACTCATGCATTAGATAGCCGCTGAAACTTTTGCCAGAACCTCCCAAAATTAAAATAAAAATTTAGGCTATATATGTAAGGATGCTTGTCTGGCAGCATGGGAATCTGGCAACAGCAAAATAATACAGCATAGCAAACTATATAATTTAATGACGTTAGTAGAATGTGACACAACATCAATGATGCTGCAAAATTACTAAGAAGTATCAGCCATTATATATATTTTTTCCCTTTTTTAAAAATGGATTATTGAGAAGCACAATGTCCATTAAATTGCCTTACATATACACTGACTAGAAAACCATTTATCTGAACGAGAGCTTGGTGGTAGATCTCGTGCTAAAGGTTGTCCTTCATAAAAAACCCATTTACTCCTTTTTATTCACAAAAAAAAGTTTTGGGGGCTCACCTAGTTATGTGTATATTCGTATTGGACCACAAGAAGGTACTCACATATAAGATCACGCATATGAACGACTGTTATCGATATGCTATGCGTGTATGTAGGTTTTGGGTACTCATTTAGCATGGGAAAAAAATAGTTGGCAAGCATACTTAACGGATGCTCTAGGGATTATAATTTTCAGTATACTTCACTTTAATAACGGATAAAAAAAAGGTTAGAAACTGATAGTAATGAGATGCAAATTTTCGAAACAAGTGCATCAAATTCATGAATCATGTCAAATGAGGGGATATATGTAACGCCCCAATGCCCACATGCTAACTCAATAAACTTCGTTAACGGACCGAAACCACGTGGCCCAAAAACTAGAGTGAAAGTTAATGGGTAGCAAGTGAACTTGAGTTATAAGCATATGACGCATCTCTTTCCCATCCAATATGAGACTAAACTTAGGGTATCACAATCTCCCCACCTTATAATGCGACGCTCTCGTCGCACGCCACAAGCTAGCCAGAATCTATCCCGAATCGGGTCATTGGTGCTATAAGGGTAGCTCCACGCCATGGCGAGACTTTACCACTGCCCCATGGGTAGCCCTTTCTCATGCCCACCAACTTCCGCACACTCGAGTCGGCTCTGATACCATTTGTAACAATCCAATGCTCCCTTGCTAACTCAATAAATTTTGTTAGCAGATCAAAATTACGTCGTCCAAAAACTCGAGTGAAAGTTAATGGGTAGCAAGTGGACTTGAGTTATAAGTACATGATACATCTCTTTCCTATCCAATAAATGACTAAACTTAGAGTATCATATGCGAAGATAGTCATGATAAAAACTTTGATTCATTCCTTAACTTGCCATGGATTAACTGTCTTTAAGTAACTAGTAACATTTAATCAACTCGTGCCGGTGGGGATAGATTTTGTGTGTATGTGTATAAAATAAACTTGTAGAAACATATATAAAACTTGGAAGGCTTCACAATAGATTATTAAAGATCAATGGAAGATCAAGTGGCATGAATGCGACACCTAGTCATTTTTTAGGCATTCACAAGTAACTGGAAGTGATTTATAGCCATCAACAAGACCTTTTCAGAATTAGCTAAACAAGGAGATAAAGCCAAATAATGGTGCAACAAGAAAAGTCGTACAAAGGATAACCAACAGTTATGGTATCAACTCTATTAGCGAACATGATACATCCCAAGAAAGATGCAGTCACACACTCTCAGTCCCACGCACCATAGAAAATTAACATACCACCTAACTGAAACTAAAATATTCCAAAATACAATAACTTTAATAATGAATAATCCTAAAAATAATACTGGAAGAAAGGATCTGAAAGCCAATGAAAAATGATTTAATGGATGAGGTCAGAACACTTGAGCGTCAGAGACGCATGCACTGATGTTTCTCTTCCTCCCCCTTTTTTGATAAAATAAGCACTTAACGCTGTGAACTTGAAGGATTTCAGTCCAACCGGTTCAAAATGCACGCCAGAAAATTCCAACCGACGCTTGAAAACCTCAAAAACCTTTTAGTTCTCTCTCTCTCTCCCTCCCTCTCTCTCCTCCTTTTATTTGTTAGCGTGGGACGGCAACGCTACCTACCACTCCAAAAGCGAATAATATAAAAATGTATGCAACCCACGTTTTGAAGCATGTCATTCAATGAAATTTTCACACAGCATGAAGAATATCAATCACAGGTCCGGTAAGTCAGTTAAAATGATCGGGGAAGTGTGGATAAATTGCCGCTAAAGGCCCACAAAGAAAAGGTTGCATTCAAGGGGCATGTTTTTGAACCATTACGCAATGGGATGATGAATCTTTCTGGTTGTTATACCAATTTTATTAAACAATTATTATATATCATTCAGTGTTTCAGTGTTTCAGTGTCATGTCTCAACCGAAATATTCTGCGACTCAACTCGTGTCCACGCCACCGGTTGTACCATATTTAATATCTCAGGCCCCTTCATAATTATCCATGTTTATTAGAGCCTAATTTCTTTCTCTTTGTAGGGAAATCAAGAAGTAAAATTTGAGGAGGTGGGTCTTTTCTTTCCTCTTTCCCCTCAAACAAGTGGAGAATGAAGACATTTTAGGTAGAATCTACGCTATAAAGAGGACAATATAACTTGTATATTTAGTGAAGAAAACAACTAGTCTTTATTTCAGCGGCAAGTTGATTTTTTATGGATGTGCGTTTGGCCCTTCTTATTTTTCTAATTATCTCTGGAACTGATAGGGGATGAATGCAGCAGTGAGATGAAAGGTATCCATTCCATCCTACCTTGCTCCTTATGTGAAGAATCATCACAGATATACTGAGGTTCATTTTTTTTTCCTTATTGGTTGGAGGCTTAAGAAGGATAAGGTACACACGGTTCGGTTCAAACTTATAACCTCCCAATATTTTACAGCGAGTAATTATGATAATTTACTTGTCGTCACTAACAATAACAGCTATTTGATCTACGGCTGTTTTTGAAATCATTTATGTGAACCATTAAAAGATTCAAAAAATCAGTAAGGACGGGCAGGATAGGGGTCACAAGGCACGGTCGCTGTAGCAATCACCAGGTTATTTAATTGATTCGATTGAACATTGCAATGACACAGCATTGAAGATGACTAAAGCATTCTGCTCACATTGATTAGGCAAACAAAACGTACCCCATAAATGAAGGTTGAGTAGCACAAGTTACCCATTATTTTATTGAATGTGTGTCGTTTTAATACAGAGAATGATTGAATGTTTATAAAAAACCCTCATTGTTAAACAAATGGGACACTGAAGAAAGGACTGTTATATTACATTATTTCTGTCAAATTCCGCATATAATTAATCCCTGAGTACTTGCTTGTTCACACAAGCAATTTTCTAGATTCTACACAAAGCTTTACTGATTCCAAGTGCGAGAGCAACGTAATAAACTACATAATGATCTGTCATTAGATGGCCATGATTGCGATCTATATTACCAGGTTTTTCGGTCATCAGTAATTAGTAGCGCTTATGGTATTAGAATTGCACATGCGTGGATTGGATATGAATCTTAGATGACCTGGTGAAACAAGACTGCAGTTAAAGTGCAAGAAGAACCATTTTTGAGAAGGAAGGAATGGTGCAAGAGGAATATTTTGATAATTAGAGGTAGGCCCTTGTGCTGTTCGATCACTGGGGCAACAGCCACCAACCATTATTCTTATGAAAGTGGGGCTGTTAATCCCCATAATGTGTTCAAAGGTATCCATGATACCATGCTAAAAACACCCACTATGAATGCTATTAAATTTGTTTTCCATGGAAACGTTACCTTTCCTGCGATTTCAAAAGAAAAAATTTTCTCAATCACTGTATTAGTAGTGGGGAACTGAATCAATAGTTCTAACTAGATATGCCTTCATTCCAGCCAAAAATGCAAGCACCAACCACTACAACCACCTTCGGTAGACTTTTCAGACGACCTTCTTCCTACCCTCCAGATTCTCCCGTACCTATCTCTGTCTCTTGGATGGAGATGCTTTCCTCCATCTATATCTGCCTTTCTTTAAACTCCTCCTCATAAGCCACCATCAAACTTCTTCCAAGCTCAACTTTCTCCTTTGTTCTTTTTCCTTGATCCATGCACAATTCTATGGAGCAAACGAGGTTTTGGATGTGGACTGGAAGGAAATCGGGAGAGCGACCCCTTTTCGGCTCCTCGATCCAAAAGATTGCCTCCGGCTCCCCTTGCAAGGAGTCATGGGAAGAGCAAGCCTTTGCGGTGGACTCCGCAGGCCACTTGGGTGGTTGTGTCTGGCCTCCCAGATCCTATTCATGCAGCTTTTGTCGACGGGAATTCCGATCGGCCCAAGCACTTGGTGGTCACATGAACGTGCACCGGAGGGAAAGGGCGAGGCTAAAACAATCTTCAAGCCCCGCCAGTGAAAGCCATGATACTAATCAGCATCATCACCACAGTCCCTGCACACCACTGGGAACATGGTCTCTTGACCAGGTTGGCTCTTCGGTATGCAAAAGCAATCCTAACCCTAATTGTGGTGTTATTGCATCAATTCTCTCTCCTAAGGTCTCAGCAGCATCCACCAGAGAGAACAGCGAAAATTCCTTGGTTTCTCCTCCCTATTCTTCGACCATTATTCAAGAAAACCCCATGAAATCCCTTTCCACCGCCACTCGATCCCTCGCAGATCCGACAACCAGTCGACAACTGAATTTGCCAGAATTGAAACTTGGAAGAGAGAGTTTGAAGCTCAGGGAAGTAGGTCTTCGGGCTTCAAGAAACCCAAGCGACGATGAGGAGACCAGCAGTAGCAAGCGACAGCGAACTGATCCATGGTTTTCTTTCTTGGAAGGAGCCTCTTCAGATGGCCAACAAAAGCTCCACTCTGAGGTACTCAAATTTAGTCCTTGTCCCGATGAAGGAATAGATCTTGAGCTTAGGCTCGGACATAGTCCTAATGATAAATAGAACTGCAAATCCATCGTGCTTCCGTATTTGTTTGTGTCCTTTGTTTCTATTCTCCTTTTCCTTTCTTCTTCTTTTCAACTTTTGGCCAAAGGCCTTTCTCGTCTTCAGATTGAACGGTTGTATCTTTAAATTTCTCCATGGTCAAATATTGTAAGAATAGCACTGATGGTCCCATATATATTAGAATGAAATTTCCATTTTATGAACAAAGTTTCACCCATCGAGAAGACAAGTCTAGCATCCTGTTTTCACATTGTCACCACGGTGCAACAGCTGTTCGCAACATCTAATTATCACTATGTCGACATCTAGTATGCATTTTTGGAGGAAAACATTTAGGTTTGCACTGATTCATTTATACAAGTAACAGTCATATGCTGATGATTTGTTTGTCCTTTCATTCTCTGCATTAGACCAGTCTAACATGTCATCCTCATAGATGGAGTAACCTTATTCTTAGCAAACTCATCTATGTAGTACTTGAAATGGTCTTTCTAGTTTGATACTTTTTGCTCTCATATGTGAAAGATTTCATTCCATTACAAATGTGACTTTAAACAGCTTGTTCCTTAATTCTCTACCATAACTGCTGCTTGCTTTCTGGAGGTTAATGATTTATAATCATGTTTCTTGAGTGAGAGAAAAAAAAAAAAAGGAGAATTCTTAATACCGAGAGCTAAGGCCTGATAATTATCCACTTCCAGTCTGGTGTTCTAAGGAAAAGAAGCTGCCCGATTATCTATGAGGGGAACAAGGTGAGTTGATTATTAAATGTGTCTGTGAATGTCCTGACCTTACCGTCAGACAAGGAAATTCATCAATGTCCTAGGGTAACTGAATTTATTGCAACCTTCCGTGCCAAAAGTTTTCTACCCTAGGCGCGCACAGAGCAAGAGACACACGCAGTGAGAGAGAGAGAGAGAGAGAGAGAGAGAGAGAGAGAGAGGGGGCGGGGGGGGGGTGTGTGGGTCTGGCTCATGCTGGAATGCTTCAGAAAAAGGAATCTATGTACTGATTCTTATCGATAAACTCCCATGCATGTGGTTTAGTTCTACTGCTGGAATGTGTTAGCCAGTTAGTGTAATAGGCTGGGGGGGTGACAGAAAAAAAAAGGCAATCTCAGCACTTCCCATATGCACTTCAAGTTGAATCAGTATCCTTCATGAGCCCGAGAGCTTGAATCTACCTGTTATCTTTCTGTTTTTCCCTTTCTCATGGCTCCACACCCGACAAAAAAAAAAAAACCCACCAACCTTATGGAATCATCATATTATAGTATTGACGCACAACTCATTTATAAAATCTGAAGGAATGACCCAACCGCTTTCTGCGCTCCTTTTGTTTCCTCTCCTGGACGTACTACCCACTGGACAAAGCCCTACGTATATTTCCATGGACCCTAAACCTAAACCCTACTCAGCCCTAGCTTACCCATGCCAAACAAGGGCTGGTGCAAGAATACATGCACGATACCTGGCGACCTGTCAGTACCTTCTGAAACGCAACGTTTGACAAATGAAGCGTACGTCAACTTTCTCTTAAATGGGCTGCCAGAGAATTTAAGAACGAGGCTAATAATTGCTTTCCTCTTAAAAGGCTAACTAGAAAACTGTGAATAGTCTAGCGATGTAGGGTTTCAGAGAGGGTTTCATTGGTGGTGACTGCTATATTGGTGTCGATTGGGCCGCTGTTGGATGCCGAATCTGTGTAAAAGGATCATTATAAGGAGACCTGATTGGCATTGTACTGTCTTAATTGTTTTTGGGTTGTTGGGCAGAGATCTAAGTACATTTGAGCGTTTAGGCAGTGACAAGGGAGAGCACATGGGCAGAGGAGTGTCGTTTGTCGGGGTGAAGGTTACAAAATTCAGTAACTGGCATGAGGATGCGCGCCTGGGGATGTGCATGAAGCGGGGTTTGGTTGTTGTCTCAAGGAGCTTTGGAGATGCTGTGGCTCATTATATATATATATATATATATATATATATATATATATGCTAGAAATGTTTATACCAAAGAATAAATGAAATGTTTATACCAAAGAATAAATGAAATGAAATATGCTGATCATATGCATAATTGTTTTATTTTTTTTTTCTGACTGAGTGCATAATTGTTTATTAGTGGTTTTGGACGACATGCAACTGGAGCATTATATCCATTGGATTTATAGTATATAGTAGATTCTCCTCTCTCTCTCTCTCTCTCTCTAACAACGCTGAGACACAAAAGCACTGGCACGCATGCTCACGGTCATGCAATTTCATAAGACATTCTCAAGCCCATAGTGACATACCACCCCCCTCTTTTTATGCCAACCTGCATTAATGCTATGTAGATGATTTAAGTTGAAATAAGAAGCATTGTTCAATATTTGTTGGATACAAAGTAGTAGCATCGCATGATACTTCTGTTATCCTCACAAGTACCTTAGAGAAAGCTACTGCAGGTCTGATATATGAGGAGCATCTTTTTTTTTTTTTCCTTTGACTGGAAACGGGGATGAAAACCCCAATTTATTGAATGTGAGGAGCATCTGAAATTTTGTTCAACTTGTGGATGGAATTGCTTATTGCACAGGAAAGTATATCACTGTTGGTTGGAGAGTGCTGGAATCTAATATTGCCATGTCTTGAGTGAAAGATGGAATTTCAATGGTCAAGTGGTTGGCTACTTTGTGATTAGAAAACCTAGCTAGCAGTGAACGGGTCATCTATTCCTGGGTTTTAGATTTCCTCATTCAGTCCATATCTTGCGACCAATTTCCTACGTTTGGATTCAAGACATTGGGATTCCTCAGGAATCAATGCTAACCTCCTTAGGCCTCCTTGACTCATGTAATCATAAAAATTATAGAACATTCTCGTTAAAAGCTTTAAAATTTTTAAGGTTTCACCTTGATCCTTCCAATAAAAGCAAACTGCATCAAAACATTGAGTCCCGCCTCCGGATCTCACTGAGTTCTCATACTTAGGATTCTGGTCCCCTTGCTAAAGGCCTTAGCAACATTTTCCAGTCAAGTCCTGCTCTTGTACATTTTGTAAATATTTTTTTTTAATAGATTTGGTGAAGTTTACCTTCCTCCATTATACCTCAAAAATAGTCAAGTTCTGCTGTTAAATCTAAAATTCTATTTGGTCAATTTTCTATTTGTTGTTTAAAAATTTATAAGGTTAAAATGGTCACCAAGAAGAAGCCATCTAAATCTTATGTTAAAGCACACTATGGTGTTTTGAGAGAGAATCTCCCGTATCTCTCAAGAAAATAAATCTTCCCCATAGCCAGGGAAGTTCATAGGTGATTTATGTGGCTACATAGTCTGAATCTTATCTAAACTGCATATAAATTTCTTGAGTCGATTATATTCTCGATGTACAGTAAAGAATTAAAAGTGGTTAGATGAGATGATGATGTGATCCTGGGGTATCATGTAGCTGAAGCAGTGACTTGAAAGTTTCTCAAACAACAATTAGGCTCATAATTTTTTATGGCTGAAAAGCTAGCTAGGCATCTAAAAACAAGTTGGTCGTTGAAAAAAAAAGAATACTAATATGAATCTGCAATAGAATAAGGTCAAAGAACAGTGTGAGAATGAATGCATTAGAAGAGCTGTAATAATTGCAAGAATCTAATCTAATAGAGTAAAATTGAGAAAGTTTACTATCCTTTTATCATGGGTCCTATCTTCTTTAATGCTTTTAATTATTCTTTTCTTTTTCTGTGAGCTTCCAACTAATAATACCATAAATGAGTTATGTTAAAAAGAAGTAATAGGTCTTATTGCAGTCTTTTTATTCTCTACCACTATGGAAACAAGCATTACGCCATCTTTTTCACTTCTTCATTTTAAAAATATAAATTATACCAACATAAACATATACTTAGTATAATATAGGAAAGCTGAGATGTTCTCAGCTTTCTTCCCTTTCAACACCATGTGTATGTCTATATTAAATAACTTTTAATGTAGTTAGCTTTTTTTTCACCTAAATTTTCTTTCTTCTAAAACTTGTCTTACATTTACATTTGGTGCGGTGATATTATAGCAACTTTTTATAATATAAATTGGTGTTTGATTTCCCAAATGAATGTCTTTTTCCTCTTTTTTTTACCTTTTCATTTTACCTTATTTTAAATTAATAATATAAAATTAGAGAATTATATAAATCTATTTTTTATTTATTAATTCCTTTTTTTACCTTCCATTTTGGATTATGTTTATATTTTTTAAAAAACTTTATTCTTAGGAAAATCTTTCATCTATTTTTTAATCTATAATTTCAAATCAATTAATTTCTTTTAAATTTTAAAAATTGGTCTAATACAAATATTTTATATATATATATATTTAGTTTTTAATTTATTTATATAATTAAAGATATTATATAAATTTATATTTTTATTTATCTTATTAATCAAATCAGTGCCCATACATTGCACGCACACATACTTAGATAAGGACAAAATATGATGAAGAAACAAATAAGATGGTGTAAATATGTAATGCAAAGATTTGATAAGGCTATAGCACTAGGTAGTAATTTAATTCTTGTTGCAAGAGTAGGAGAAAAGAGAAAAATTTAGGACTTTTTTGGTTTTGGAGAATTAACAGTGTTTTTTGAAAAAAAATTTCACAGATCACAGAAAATAGGACTTTGTATTTAAATCTAATATTTTTCAAAACAAAAAGCTAAAAAAATATATTTTACAATTTTCGAAATATACACTAGGTCTGAAAAATATCTTTGAATTATTTTTCTTTTAAAATCAGTCAATATTTTTTTATATTTTTTATCACCATACCCTCACCATCTATCACTACTGCTATGATCTATTATTACCACCCACCACTATCCATCATCTTCTACCACTACCATACCTCCATCACTGCTACCCTTATCGACTACTACTATATCTCCACCATATCCATCACTCACAATCACTTATCCATCATTACCAACCACTACTATCTCCACTACCATATATTTACCACCCACCATCTACTATCAGTGCCATGACTACCACTACCATGCCTCTAACCACCGCCACCTTCCATCACTCTATCTCCACTGTACTTACCATCTTTCATCACTACCTCGCCACTCATCATAATCGTCACCATACCTATGCCATCCACCAACATTGTCCCTCTCTCCACTGCCTATCACCATATACCTCTATTACTCTCTACCATCGCTATCACCCACTACCATTATTGCCGTCATACCTTAACTATCAATGACCATATAACCACTATTGTCATATTTGCACCATCCATTACCATCGCCACTTTTCTCTGCCATCCACCATTATATCTCCATCATCAACCACCCTTCATGATTTTTTTTTTTTAAATAAAAAATATTTTTTTCAATAAATGAACATCTTTTCTAATTTTCTCAAAGAAAAGAAAAACTAGAAATAGAAAAGAAACCTAGAGATGAAAAATATTTTCTATAACTAAATAGGTCATTAAAGTATCATAAAGGGACGTAATAAGAAAATAAAAGAAATATTTGAAAGGGATGTTCACATAGCCAACTCCAAAAGGTTCAGAGATGATGTGGGCCGAGCTGGCTTACCATGCCGATATGATTAAAATTAAGGCATTGGATTTACTGGGTTATGACACAAGATGAACAGCTATAACTAAACATGACATGGCCGACCTAGCAGCCTGGACAACCTATTCTAACATTCAGATTAAGGTGCCAAATGAATCCAGAGAATAAACTAATTCAAGTGGGATTCTACCTTCCCATCTAAAAAGGACTACAATTAGTGTCTTGTCCAGGGATCAAGCCGATCAAAGCCATCCACGAAAAGAATTCTACTCAAACTCTACTTCTTACGAACGCCTCAGCCCAATGCTTCATACGTAAACGATTCTTAACCTCGACTCTAAAATATAGGGTGCTCATCAGAGCGCTCTCGGTCCTTTCTCATTTATCGGGCTGATTTAAGCATAAGAGGATTTTTTCGGAGAAAAACTTCAGGCTTCCTTGCATTGTCTTTGTACAGAAAAGCGGACTGATCGGTTGAAAACCGATTGAGGCTGATTCTTCGGCCGATGTCCAAGGATCAGGTTTGGACGTCAATAATAGAAATACGATAGTCATGATTTCCAACATAGCTAGCTCCTCAGTATACATGATACAGTGGAAACACTCGCTCTAAATTTGAAATGTGAAGCTACTTAAGTTTCTTTGCATCATTGCAAGGGCCTGACGATCAAATAGCAAGAGCATCATCACCATGGCTAAGATGCCGTGGTCTAAAAATCTTAAGTTGTGCAAATCTTAAAATTTACGTAGAAATATTTTCTATTAACTAACGTCTGTGCGAAAGAAAAAAAAATGTACTTGTGTGCGTGTGCGTAGACCTGCGTGCCTCTCCAAGTTTGTGTCATGTGCATCATATGATCATAAAGCTCTTCGACGCCAAGCCGAGGGTGAATGAGACTCAGAAAGAGCAAAACCGGCCAAGCATTCTGACGGTTTTTTTTATTCTTTTTCTTTTTCTTTGTTTGTCGTCAACCAAACAATTACCACACGCTCTTGAGTTTTGACCGTACCAGTTAAAACTCAAGACCAGAAGAGAATGGGAGAGCCAAAAAATCTCTCTCGTCGCCTTCTGGACGATGAGATCAATAATGCGCCACAGGGAGCTAGAGTCCAAGTAGCCAAGAGACTTGGAGAGTTGAACGACTTAAGAAGAGTCAAGACGTGGGAGGAGTTCGTTCAAAACATCCCTTAAAGAAGAAGAAAAAAAGAAAGAAAGAGAGGAGCTAGAGTACAAGTAGCGAAGAGACCTGGAGAGTTGAAGGACACAAGAAGAGTCAAGACATGCGAGGAGTTTGTTCAAAACATCCCTTGAAAAAAAAAAAAAAAAAAAAAAAAAAAACGAAGAAGAAGAAGAAGGGACCGAAGCCCATGCGCTCGTAGCGACGCTGCCTGGCAGTGGCCAGAGCAGCACCGCCTGGTCAGGCGGCGGGGGGCGCCGTCTGCTGGCCTGATCGTCAGGACGGCGATGGTAGGGGTCTAAACCCCATGCAAACCCTCCCTCCCCCTTCTTCAAGATCCCGCCGCCCTCTTCTCTCGCTCTCTCTCTCTCTCTCTCTCCCTTTCCCTTTTCCCCTCCGGCTCCTCTCTCTCTCTCTCTCTCTCTCTGTCTCGTTGCTGGTGGAAGATGCCGTCGCCGTCGCCGCGGTCACCATCGCCGCCGGCATCCCCTTCCTCCTCCTCCTCCTCCTCCTCCTCTTCCTCCTCTCTCTCTCTTTCCTCCTCTTCCCCTCGCCGACCTCTCTCTGTCTATCGTCCATGGTCGAGTAGGGTGGAGCCGCGGCCTCCGCCCGGTCCGTGGCCACCGCTCGCCACCGCCGACGCCCCCCCCTCTCTCCCTCTCTCTCTCTCTCTCTCTCGTGCGGCCAGAACGCTACGAAGCGGACATAACTGGCCCACAAACTAGCCTGTTATGGGGGAGGCAAAATGGTCAAAGCCCAAGTGGGCCGTGCTTGGCATTCAAGTACTGACGAGCTGCTAGACAGGCCTGATGGATCACAGCTAGTGGACCGCTGGATAGGTCTGATGGGCCGTGCCTGATAGGTTGGGCCAAGCGAGGCATTCGCAGATCGACCGTCTAATGCTTGATGGACCTTTTATGTGGGTCCATGCCGTGTCAGCCCATGGGCCACGCATCAAACCCTAACAAACACTTTCAGTACGCTAGAATATCAAATCGTATATGCACACGTTTCAAAATGAATTGGCAGCAAGAATGCCAACTTGAAGCGTTCATTTTTACTGGCCTTTTATCTTAACATTCCTAGGCTTGATACGCCAGTAAGGACGGACCTCTCTTAAAGAATTCTCATTGTTGTGGCAGCTCTCTTGCAGTTTTTTCCACTTTAAATCATGCCGTGCTTGAATAATATCATACCACTCCAGTCCGATTCCCAAATGGAAGTTAAACAAGGTGTAGGTCTGATTTCCTTTTGTATTTTCTCTCTTTCTCGTTTCTATGGTGTTTTCTTTCTATCTGTTTTATTTATGCTGAGTTATCACATGCGAATATGATATCAACCAATTCCATTTGATTTGGGACTGAAGCAGTGTAGTGCTTTTATCCTGGGTTTTACGGGTTCAATGGTAACATTAAAAAATGCAATGAATATAACTTTGACAACGGTGAAGATGATTAAAAAAAATTAAAAATGCAATGAATATAACATTAAATAATAACTTTCAACAAGATTGTTTGGATGAGAAAAGGAACTTGGCTTATTAACTCATTTAATGTTCACCGTAGGTTAGTTATGATACGGTGCTTGTGATTAGGTTTGGTTAAACTTGAACTAAATTCAAATATCACCTTCTAGATTTAGTCTCTAAGCTTTATATTTTTAAACTCTTCTCTTCCTCCCTGCCGTCCACGGGGAGAATGTTGTTGATGGCCTTTCCTTGTATAAGGGCAATAGATAAGTAAATGATTAACTATTTCAGTTCCTTCCTTGCATAAATTACAACTCCGGTCCAGTTGCATCCTTTATTGTAAGCACACATTTCTTGGTGTGAATTTGATCATGCATTGCCAACCACATGAAGATCTTAGCTGCAATTTTCCAAAAATTTCTGTGGAACGGACGCAACAGGCCTCCTGTGTCTACAAACTTTGATGGAGACGAGACTGAGAAGCTGTCCTTCGTTAACTTCCGCATCCGTTTGTCTGCAGTCTTTGTAGGATGAATTTCCTCGAGTGGGCACATGAGATCTGAAAATTCCTAATCTTCTGCTTCAGTTAGTGGCCTTGTTAAGTTGATGATCCACTTTGGTTATCTCTGGCACCCATGAGAAGCTATCCTGGTGTGGCATTTTGGTAAAAAGAAATCCAATTTTGGGAAGAGGAAATACAGCAGAGCAGAGCCCAACCATTCATCTTCCGATGAGAACCAAGCATCTCTAGAAGGCCCCCCAGTGCTTGCAAATTAATGTCTTCCCACACTGGAGATAAGCCATTCAAACTTCGGGAGACTCCCCAATTTTCCCTTGGATAATAGGATTTTAAAATCAATTTCTAAAGTTCAGACTTTCTTGACCCATTATAATAAATTGTCTATGGCTGCCTTTGGTACGCAAGACAAGATGAGATTAAAAAGAAGGATGGATAGTATAAAAATTATACCATCTCTTGTATGATAGAAGATACGAGAATAAAATGGATAGGATGAAAATTATTCTATCCTATATTTGATTTTAAGTAAGATTGGATAGGATTATGAATATATTTTTCTAGCTTGATAATTATATTCTTACAAAAATAGTAATCAGACACTATTTATTGCTAAGAACAAGGACAAAAATGAGAAAATAATATAAACTAATCTTACTCCTAATCTGATCTACTAAATGCATCCTAAATTTTTTATGTGGAGGCTTCCTTTCTTTTTACTTTTAAAATATTTAGGTATTTCACCAAAGCTGTTGTCTTTAATTTTAAAAATGGCAATGCTCTTAATATTGGATTGAGAAGGGTTGGACACCTATTATATGGAGTCTAATCTACTATTAGTTCTCTCAATCAATTAAATACAATGATTTTTCAATTAAATTTTGATGATTTTATTATTACTTTATCTGAAGGAGTGGGATATATCATCAAGAATGGTTGTGGACAAATTTTAATTAGATCAGCCATCCCGCTATTAGTAGATTCTATTTCTTGTTCTGAACTCATGGTAGCATGGTATGAGATTTTGAAGGTTTTATCTATCGCTTATGAAAATAGAATAATTATTGAAGATGATTCTACCATTATAATTTGATGGTTAAAAAGTTCTTCTATATATTTGTGTCCTTTGCTTCGTAATATTAAACAATTGATGAAGTCTTTTTAAAAATAATTTATCTTCAATCATACATTTAGAAAAGGCAATTAAGCTATCAGTTTTCTTGTAAAAAAAAAAAGCTTCATAATTGAGCCAAGCTACAATTTAGAGGATTTTCCAATGAGACTATTTAGTATCGTAACGACTGATAATAAAGGTATGGTATACCTATGGTGCTACTCATATATCCTTATTTTCAAAAATATAAATAAAAAAGAAAAAAAAAACACAACAATTCTCAAACAACTTTGCAGTAGACAATCCTAAATTGTTAAGAATGTGAAAGCATCGTGGTTTGGAATTCATAAACTCAACTAGACAATGATGCATTACTTTATTCTAAGATGAGTTTGAGAGCTCGAGGCATATATTTAGCTTCATATTAATTATACATTAAAAAAATTTTAAATATTTATATTTGAGTTAATGAATCTAAATAATATTTTTTTATTACCTTTTTTAGTTAAAATTTTGAATTATTATAAATACTATAAAATAGTTCCTATAGATAACTTATTTGGAGTAGAAGATATTACATATAGAGACTCCTTGAACGCACGTGGATTATGCTATTTGTTATTGAATTTGATGGTATTTGAGTCCTTATCTTGACGATGGTGCTGTGACTTGAATTTTTTAATCTAATTAATTCATCACCTAAGGCATTCTCTCACCTCAATATTTAGCCCTTGACATCCGAAATTTGAAAACTGAATGAAATCTACAGATGAGAGAAAGAATAAAAAAAAAAAAAAGAAGCAGAAGAAAAAGGAGAGGAAGAAAAGTTCCACGTCCGGCATGAGCCGATTCAAACACGTTTCTCTGGTCTCCAAACCGTGTGGGTGTCAGTCAGCGAGCCACATTCATGTCAGTCCACATCACGACCATCCTGCTGCCACCACGTGGCACATCGAGGGTTCCTGAGCTGTTCCAGTTGGCTAACATTTCTACGCCTTGAACTGGAATCTTCTTAGCTCTTGCGAACGCTTCTTGGCCAAATTAATTGGCTCCCAGGGCCAAGGAAGGGAGTGCATGCAGGATGGACGGAGAGAATGGTTGCTGGTTATTGACAGCTTTTACCACGAGAGCAACAGCTCTCATCACAGCTGGTTTTGCCATGCTTTTATTCCGAGGTAAAGCCAAGTGGCCTCACAAACATGGACCCAGAGGACTTCCAAAGCCCAGTTGGAAAGGGATTCAGGTTTCAGTGACCATAACAAAGACCTCAGATTAAGGAAGGCCGGCAGCATGATCGATCACCGTAGCTCGGGCATCAGAACCGTTCATTTGATAGCCTCCGACTGTTTCTGGAAGATGTAATGCCTGACAATGGCTTCACTCATAATGGGCTGTATGTCGACCCACATCAATCAGTTCAAAGTAATATAAACTTTAGGAGGTTCCCAAGAGAGTAAACTAGGTGCAAATTTACTACTGATAATTAACCTTCGCATAGTTCCACGAGGCTTCCGATGATTGTGTCTTATGACTTTTTTAAGCAATACATCTATGTCATGGATGCAAGATGTATCAAAGAAACAAATATTTTGATGAGTTATATAAGCCCCAATCATTGTAGCAAATGGACTGAGGTGCTACCAACTTTGAGAAAGTCAACAAATCAACTGTAACAGTTTTACCTTCTTTTCTGATTACTCCAGTAGAAGACTCAAATATAGAGGTCACCGTTGTCTGATCATGGCCATGGTCTGCTGACCTGATAACATGGATGACACATGTAAACGGTAAAGCTTAAACTATCAGTTCATGTGTAACAACAGTCCAACGATCAGATCGTTGCGCTTTAGCAAAGCTACATGGTATAAGTAGAACAAATCTTCAAAGGCTCCTCTTTTGGCAACGAGCTTTACAGTAGGCGGGGGCCAATAGGCATGTCATGTGTTCCTTCCAAGAGGAGAAACTAGCGATTTTTATTTTTGAACCAAAAAAAGAAGAAGTCACAATTAGTGATCATAAATATAATTTAGTGGCGAGTATTTCAAATTCGTTGTGATAACATGATAGAAGGATGGTGATTGGATCTAAGCGTAGGAAATATCATCAGAGGAAGTGAGTTTTTAGAGAGAAGTCACTGTTTGCGAAATACTGAGTTGGTACCCAAAGTCTACAATTCAGTAGTCAAGGTTTCTCATATACCATCTAAAGGGCTGGTACCCTTGCTATGCCTTCTACGGATATAAAAGCGCAAGCTCTTCCTTACCTGACAAGTTGACCTCTAGACTTGCTCTTGCTCTCACCTTCCCCCCCTTCATGCAACCCTGGCCGGCGATGGAAGCCGACCATTGGAGCTCCGAGGAGCACGAGATGGCCATGTCTGGAGAAAGCGGTGGCTCCAGTACTCGCGCCCGGTCCTACGACTGCATCTTCTGCAAGAGAGGGTTCTCTAATGCCCAAGCCCTAGGAGGACACATGAACATCCACAGGAAGGATAGAGCCAAGCTCAAACAGCCGTCCGGTCAAAGCCGATTCCCTTTCGATATATCCAACAAGTTTGCTCCCTCGTATTCTCCGACCCCTGAGAACCACCCATCCCAGCCGGTGCATGGAAGCCATCATAGAGCGTGCATGTCCGAATGGCCGTGGATGGCTCCAAATGAACAAGACAACCCTGGAAATAAGATCCTTGAAGAAGGTAGGCCCAGGCAGCTGCCTTTGTTTGCCGAGAGGCCGTCACGAGGAGCTGATCCCGCTTTGGGCGGCCTTGGCGAGGTAGAGCAGTCGAGCTTTGGAGCAGCGGCGACGGAATTAGATCTTGAGCTCCGACTAGGAGTAGCAGAATCGACTCATGATGTCTCCACAGCAGGCCTCAAAGAGTTTTTGTGAGAGAGGATGCTGCCTGCTAATTGGTTGTTGGAAAGGTCTTGTTCTCTTCTCCCCTTACCACTGCTTTACATAAGGGATGAAGATTGCTTAATTATCATCTTCAACACTTGTGAAATATATGCATCGTAATAAGAGTGATTGTTCCTACTTAATCTCCATGGTTTTATATTGCTGAAACCCTTCTTTGCTTTTAGGTTTCCAATAAGTTTTCTGTAAATCAGATGTTCTTGCTTGTTAATCTGGACTTAATATTTGAGAACCAAAGATGAAAACTTGCGAGCGTATGAACGCGGACATGTTTGCTTTCGTTTTCCCTCTTCCTTTTTAGCTGCTAGTAATATGCATCAGCCTGAAAAATATGAACACTTAACGGCATACCTAGAATGATCGCGTCCTTGGGGTATTGAAAGGAATAGAGGGAGTCGTGAAACCAAGGTCTTTGATATGGCTCATCGTTTTCTCACCTTTATTTATGACGTGAAGTTGTAAGTTCTAGCACGGGTTCTCTCTCTCTCTTTCTCTCTCTCTCTCTCTCTCTCTCTCTCTCTCTCCTCCCCCCACCCACATTGCCTTTCTTCTTTTGGAAGGCAAACAACGACCAGGTGACTCTATTCCAAAACTTTATTCGATGCTCAAGCCTCGAGAAAATTAGATCTAGGGTTGGGGACCAAAATAGTCCCCCAAGGTTTTTCGCCAAGTTGGTGCCCTACGCATGGACATCCAAAATCAGGGCTCTGCGGTATAGAGAGGCAGTGTGCAGTTATCATCAGCGGTTCTCTATTTCGTCCATCTTCTTCAAGGTGTATTTATGAATCAGAATACGTAATTATTAGAAAATTGGCATTGGCAACACAGCAAGAATTGTTTGCCACCGCTTTGCCCTTTGATTGATCTGGAAATCTACCGCAGGTCACCTCATGGAGTCGAAAGAAATGCATAATAAATGAATGATTCCTTCCATATGTGTCTTTGGACGTTGTACCTATCTGAAAACAGGAGACAGGTTCATGTGCTAGGGTCATGCAGCAAGTGTGGTTCTCCTAATGCAATTAGAATCATCAGAGTTAACTATTGTAGTTCCCTTATCTCGCGTATGATTTGCTTTACCTCGCGGATGATTTGTTGACCTCATTTACCAAGATGGACTTTTTTCACTTTAAAACCCATTCTTTTGGAAAACACGACATTTTGAAGACTGAATCTTCTTGATTCTACATTAATTCTTGATTCAGGTTCTTAACCTACTTGCATGGATGCTCTCCTGTCAAACATCATTTTTACTGCCGTCTGTGAACAAGATAATCCAAATTATTTTGTTAGATTGGTTTCCGCTTGTTGAAGGAAAAGCTTAGAACCTCATAAATCAAATGGTATCATTTCTTTTGGATGACATGGAGTCTGTTGACTAAGGATCGATGTTACCAAGTGCTCGAGGAAATACAGATGTGGATTAGTTTGCTGCCTAACTTTGAGCTTTATTGATCTCTATTGACATTATTATGTTTTTATAAATATATATAATCTGTTTTGTGCTGTCAAACACAGATTATACCGTAAAGCTTGAACATCTTTATCTGACACCTCGTGAAGCCATCAAAGTATAGCTCATTGGTATGCATAGAATCATGGTACTGCTGAAAATAGTCCTTCATGCTGTAGTAATTGTGATATATTTCACATGTAAGAGACTCGTAGATAAGCGAAAGCTTAAAATTTAACTCAAGTATGAAAGCAATTATTTTTTTGAGGGAAAAGTGAGGGAAGAGAACTTTCCCATGAAGAAATTTTATTAAAATCAGAAGTAATTACAAGGTGATTGAGGGAATAGGAATGGAAGAGAAAAAATTACAAAAGCTCCTACGAGAGTCCAAAGATTTGCCGGCGAAAAGATTGTCTCACAAATTAAAGCTAGCAATAATCCTATAAACGATGAATATTAGGGAAGAGTATATATTAATCCAAGCAATTTCACAAGCAGTATTAATCAACTAAGTCCACATTTTTGTTTGCTATTATACTGTTTTATCTCAAATATATCATTTTGTTGTAGCCTTGAGAATCTTTTCACCTCAGAGTGATTTTATCCCAATGCTAGGCCATCCAGGAGTCCGCCATACACAGCATCAGGTAGTTTTTTGACTGCAAGAATAGGAATTAAAAGTTAAGTAGTACATTGATGAAATTGGGGATATTGAAGGTTATATAATTATTTGCCATATTTAAATGTTTACAGTAGAGCACTAGCGCGCTGCATTTCCTCTTTCATTTTCTATACCATTTTAGTTATGGATAAGAACACTATTCTTTTGAGAGATATCCGAGGTATGAACGCAGCAAATGTCTTTGGCTACACATGCTACTGCTGAGAAATCTGAAGGCAAACCTCCTAAATCTAGGAAGTACATGGAGTACTACAGCACCACTCCCCTTCAGAATAGGTACGTTTACTCTAAGATTGAAGAAGCTAGAAGTCAGGCTCTTTCTTAAAATGACTAGCAGCTAGCCTATTGTCTAGGCTCTTAAAAAGAGTAACAGCCTATCTTGTGGTCTGTGTATGGAGTTCATAGTTCTAATTTTGCAATCTTGTCTTGGAATTATATTCAAGATCAGTAAGGGCATGGAGAGCATGAGTGGTTCTTTATTTAGGTTAGAAGAAGGAGAGCAAGGGCTGTTACTTGGCACATGCACATCACGTGACTGATTTGAGGACAAAAAATATCAAATGTTTAATTGACAGCTACAATCTATTAACTGGCAGTTTTTTTTAAAAAAAAAAAAATTCTGTGAATGGATAATTGTTTTCTTTTTTTTTTTTAATCCATTTCTTGTCTTCATTTATATTGCAAAAGCAACCTTAAAATGAAAATGTTAGCATTCCTCAGTTTAAATCTTTGGAGTCATGATCATTAATGTTTAAGTATCTTATTTATTTCAGGAAGCTTGCATTAAGTCCATGTGGATCATTGATGGAGAAGTTGTAGTCATGATCATTCAAATAGATGATCAAACTAAAGTGTGGTAATATTGTATGATTGTGGTCTCATTTTTTTCAAATAGTTGGTATGTGTAATGTGATTTTGTGAATCTTGTCACGACCATGCAATTATCGCATAACTAATATTTATTTGACCCTCCAGTACAATCTCAAAGCTTAGATTTTCTTAAATAAATGATCCACTGAGAGAAATTGGTTCTATTCCATGCTTACGCTTGTCCAACTTACAAGTCCATGGTGATTAATTGCTCTGATAACATGTGTTGCAAATGGTTAGAATGCAGCAGGTATTGGTCTCCTATAGAAAAATTGTTTGCGTTGTCGAAGGAGCGCAATGTAGGCCAACTCCAAGCGCCGGTTTGGCCCAAACTTCTTGTGGTCAGGTGCGGCCAGGCCCATTGACCGCACTGCACTTGTTGGAACTTTTTTTAAAGCATGCAAAAAGGTTTTCAGGATTAAATAACAACCAACCCAAATTGAAGCTATTAGTCATGGTAGAATCCTTCTTGAGTTTATAAAGTCTGGTAACGTGAGAGCAGTTCATATCACATTGTAACATGAAGGCATTCTTCCCACTGGAGCAGGCTGGCTGGTGGGAATGAGTGGTTGCCATGTGGTGGTAGTGCAAACATTAACATCTCGTCCGCTATTACTGTTTTCACACCCGATGGAAAATGAAGCCCAGATATTTCTCTATCAATGCATGGATGAATTAGATTGGTAAAACCAATTGTTATGTAGAAAACTTTTATTGCATCTAGAAGATAAATTTATCTGAAAGAGAAGGCTTACCAGCATGAGAGAAAAAGATGATCTTATGTTTTATTTTACAAGCATAATGTTATATGAGTTGCATCTTTTAAAAATTGAGCCTAAATAAAAAGCAATTTAGAGATCTACAATCTATACTTCAATACACGTCTTTTACTATTTAATGAATATAAGTTAGGATTTTTAAATCTCTTGGTTTTTTATGTACAAGCAATTTAAATACATGTGGGAATCATCTACTTTACAAGAGTAATATCATGCATGACTATGACTTGAACCTAATCTTATATCGCATTCATGTACTAGTTAATGTGCATTTGGAAGGGCAAAGCAAAAGAGAAACCAAAAGCCAGCCTACGATTAATTTACGCCATTGAACTTCTCTTGCATTTAACTAATTTAGCTAAGGTTTGAAATGAAGTAAACTTTAACCTCAGAAAAGTAATAAGACGAACTAATCCTGACAATACCCATGGCCATTCTTTCGTGCAATGAGGGATAGACCATTATTTAAAGGAAGCTCAGAGCAAACGTGCTGGCAAACGAAGCAGAAAGGTAGAGAGACAAAAGGGCCTGGGGTGTCGTGAACGTGCACTGAGAGTTCCATTGGAATTAAACCCATAAAACACCTCGCAGATGCCGTCGATTGCATCTGGCCTGTCTCCCCTTCGCTGCCTCGAAAATTCCTCCCGTCTGCTTGCGGAGACACCGCTTTTTTACCGCCCAACCAGCAACAAAAGTGATGTCTTACCGAGAAGAGAGAGATCAGTGTAGCCAGGCGATGCGTTTCTGCTTGCTAGCCGAGCATTCACTCTACCAAAGCACTGTGTTTCGGTTGGTGGCATTTGTGGGCTTTGCCACTGTAATCGTAGGAGGGAATGCGTCATCTCACCACTGTAATCAAGCTTAGATTGCAAGCCTGCAACGCCTCGTTCCAGCTCTCATGCACGGCAAACAAAACCGATGTATGGGCGTGCTATTTTAGAATATTGCATGCGGTCCAAATTGGTGGTCAGAATATTATGCCTGGGATTTTTCTTTTTTCTTTTTTTCTAACTAAAAGGAGTGGTGGGAGCGTTACCTTTCATAGATCGAGTTCAAAACCTCTCTTAGTGCCGGCATTGAGAAAGATAAGTGTCTAATCAGTAGACTAAAGACCCATTTGCAAGTTAGATGTTGTCACCATACCTTCAGACAATCGCATGTAAAAGAAACGTTAAAAGTGGAACCTTGCCTTGCCCTAAATAACTGCCTTTCTGTTGACCCTAAACCACTTGCTTAACATATCTTGCCTAAGCTCTATTAATTTGGATGCAGGTACTAGCACATATTTTTGCCAGGTACTTTATATATTTTAAGAGCTCGTTGATAAGATCTTTTGACGGAACATCTGTTTTTGAAAAACGATTAACATCCAAATAATTCAGAGATAGATGAGAGGGAGGGTAGCTAATTCTATTTGCTAGGATAGACTTGTATAACTCCTCATAGATAGATTGATCTTATCTCTGAAGCTTAGACATCAGTTACTTCTCCACCTCCCCAATCTCTTCCTGGTCTCTTTCAAAGATTCTATTTTCATCAAGATCTGAAATCATAAGTCCCTGCTGGAAAATTCTATTGGCTGATAAAAATCTTTAAACTTCCAAACAGGTTCTTCCACAGCAATATGATAGGAACACTAATTCCTCCGCCTCTTATAACATGTTTAGTTGTGAGATGGTGAAGCCAATTAAATCGAAATAAGTTTGAAGTAAAAAAATTCAAGAAAAATCAAAGTAGACCTCTCCCAATTCTTATGAGGCATCACGTAAGTTTAACCAAATTTATCTTATTAATTGGGCGAACAAAAGGGTGTTGACTAGGTGCAAATTTATCTAAAATCCTTCAAAAAATTAATTTATCTTGCTACTTGACTCAAACAATAGATCACTTTGAGGGAGAAAAAGTGCCAATTGAATAGGGTATTAGAAAAGAATTTTTTTTTTCCTAACCCCTACCTATAATGAAATAAGAAATATCACACCCTAATCCATCATGTAGGTTAAACACGTGATATGATTATATAACTTCTAGATATAATCTTAGAAAATATACAAATTTATTTTTTTATTTTTTATTTATTACTATATTATTTGTTAATTATAAGTATATAAAAATTTAGATTAATATTATTTAACTTATAGGGTTATTAATTAATAGAATATTAAAAATTAGATTATAAATTAGGTTATTACAAGCAATACTGATCCATTTATTTTTGACTATTTATAACTCTTTCTCCAAAAAAAAAAATTTAATTTTAATTGCTTTTTATCTCTTACATTTTTTTGCTTCAGATGCAATTTTTTCTTATCCTAGTGTTATTACAAGCGATACCGATCCATTTATTCTTAACCATTTATAACTCTTTCTTTAATAAAAATTTAATTTTAATTGCTTCTTATGTCTTACTTTTTCGCTTCAGATGCAATTCCTCCTTATCCCAGTGACTCTGAAGCTCTATAAACAAACTTTTATCTCTTTACATTATATGCACGTATGATGGTCACGTCGCATGATTCATAATTGCTCATTTTATGTAACTTTGTATAAGTATTTTATTACGATAAATTCATGCAGTGATATGTCATCACTTGTTGTGTACAAACTAAATGATGGGTGAGGGCGTGAAATAAAATCTTCAGGCCTTTTTTTTTTTAGTGAAAAAAGGAATGTTGAAATATTTAAAAGCTCCGCGAGATGAATAGGACATCCTGCGTCCTAGCCCAATAAGTAAACGACACTAGCATAACTGGATCTTAAATCAGTGTCATCTTTGCATCCCACTGTGTTATATTCACATAAGCCAGAGCATATGCATCAATTCAGCCTGTCAGCTCAAAGCGTCATCTCAAAGGAGGGTGCCCTCTGTGCCTTGGGTTGCCTCGGAAAAACTGGGATCGGTCAGGCATCAAGTACAGTTACCATACTGAGCTCGACGGTGCATCTATACAGAAGGAATATTTCAATTCGGAAAATGCTGCGTACTTTATTCTCGTTCCGGTCTTCTACGAACCGCATGAGGAATACGTCAAGCAAGCACTGCCAATAAAATCCCAAAGAGCCAAGGCACAATGTTGCATCCTTTGCACAAAGCCTGCTTAACTTTGTTCTTAGAGACCAGTCGTGAGGTACAACACTTTTGATCCCTTCAAATGCTGATGATCCCTCCATACAAATCTACTAATATAAAAAATTGAAGATAGGGTCACCCCGGCCACCATAGATGGGTCACTCTGGTCACGCGTACCTACCCAAAAAGATGATGCATTGATGTCGTACATAGCATTCATTGATGTATTTTTTTATTTTAATGTATATAAAAATTATATTTGGTTGCACTTTTAAATAGTTTGATGCAATGATAAGCACCATAGGTGCACCAATTGATCAAAGGAGTACTTCAATATGTAAATTAGATCATGATGAAAAATCTGTAAATAATAAAATAAAAAAAATAAAAATAACAGCCGTAATATATTCTGCCCAGTGTGTCATGAGGTTGGATGGGATGATAAAGTGATTGAAAGAAGGGCATTGTAGTTGATGATTATGCAAAATTTAAAAAAAAACTCTAATATGATATAAATTTTATGTGTTTCCTTCTATTTATATATTATTAATTAATATTATCTATTCCATATAAAAGAAGAAACATAAATGCAGTTTACTGAATGTTTATCGTCAAAATTTTCGTTTAACAAATGATATCACTTATAAATAATTTTACATTCCATTGATTACTTAGCAACAGCTAACACATGCCACTTGTTAAGGATGTCATGATAAACATCTAATGGATTATATCTTAATTTCATCCTTTTATAAAATCTAAACAAACTAATTTTAGCTGTATTAGATATATGTAAAGTTGGGTCCACTAGCTTAATTCCTATAGTCCAACCTAACATAACAGAATCCCATTCAATTACTTGCACATGAGCTATCGATAATTTATTTGGTAACGTGGGCTGCAATCTTGATCTTGAGTCTAACCAGTTAAAGATGAGGATCATTATGGCAAAGCGATGCAACGCACTTCAGATTGGGCAGATTATGAGAACTAGGCTGCACCCAAAACTGACCTTGTTAGATTGGTTGAGCATATTTTTTATAAGATTATTTAAAAAAATTAAACTTTAATTTCATTGATCAAAGTCTCTTCCAAATCTTTCAGCCTTTTATATATATATATATATATATATTACGTTTTTTTAAAATTTATAATACTAATCAATAGCAAAAGTGTAATTAAAAAGTTTGGCCGAGGCTAGAGTGGCTTCAGAGAAAACAACAGCTGAGGCGGAGGTGCGCATGCCCAGAAAAAGGGTGGGGGAACTCAGGCCGGGTGCGGGTTAGAGAAACGGTGATTAGGGATTTTGTCCTAAACCGGGGAGGGGCAGCGTTTTAGGGCGGCGGGCCCTCCCTTTGCTTGATGCCCTCCCCCTCCGACCGTGGCATTCGATGCTGCGTCGAGACTCGAGACAGTGACGTGTTCCCACTCCCCTCCCACTTTCTCATGCGCACGTTACCCCACTCTCTCTCTCTCTCTCTCCCCCTCTACCTGTATTGCATTGATATGCTATTCCCTTTCTAAGTTAACTGGGGGTAAAGAGAGAGAGAGAGAGAGAGGGGGTGATGACTGGATAAGTATGACGGTCTTTTCTAATAAAAAAATTTAAGCCCTCCGATGGAGGATGGTCTGGATGGAAAGAAGGATACCATCTGATAAGCCACAGCAAAAATAGCAGCAGCGGCGGCAGCGGGCGGGGGTACCCTCTGCCTGACGTAAGCAGCGGAGGCAGAAGGCCGGGATAGACAAATATCACGGCGACAGCCTCCACGGGTATATTTATGAAAGCAAGCTAAGACAAAGGCTTTGAACTCCAGATCCAGCAGCTCAACAAATCAGTGCTACTCTACAGTTTTGAAGGTGCGTTCTGGATCTCTAACCAAAAAAAAAAAAAGTTGCGTTCTGGAAATTAGTCTGAGCTACGATTCTTTCCGATTGATGCTTGTATCGTTACCAAGGGTGCAACTGATGGGGATTGGAGGCCTGATTCATTTCATAGTGCCTGCTTTCAGGTGGAATAAAATTTAATCTTATTCCTCTCCAGTTCCTCTCTATTGCACGTTGGAATATTTTAGGAGATCTGGTAGTGTGAGTGGGGAAAGAAAGTAAACGGGTTTTGATCCCTCCAAGCAAAGGGAGGAAACCTTAAGGGGAGCGCAAATTTTGGAATCAAGTATAGAGAAGCGAAACGAGACCCTCGTGATTGGATCCATAGCTCTCAAGTTTCCTTCATGAAATAAGAAATACCAGAAGGAAGGCTAGAAATAGAGAAGAAATTGTGATCTTGATCGCATGGTAGAGAAACAAATCAATGGAGGGACAGCGGCAAGCTTTAACTAAGAGACCACCACAAAGGCGCTAGGGTAGTTTCCCTAGTGTTTTTTGTCTGCTTTCGTGTACTCAAAGAAGAAAAGCTGGCGAACCGGTGGTGGGCAGGCAGCGTGACCATGGGAGGTGTCGACCCGCTCGTCACCTCCTCGACCTCGGCCTCTCCTCTCCATCTCCGCAACCCCACCGATTCCCACCTCAGCCCTCACCGCCCAGAACACGAACCCAACCCTACCTCCACCAACAGCAGCGGCAGCAACAACAACCCCAACAACGAGGACGACGCCAATGTCGACGACCAGTCCCCTGCCGGTGGCCCCGATGTCGTCGAGGCCGGATCCGCCGGTGGCAGAAACCCCGGCCGCCGCCCCCGCGGCCGGCCCCCCGGATCCAAGAACAAGCCGAAGCCGCCCATCATTATCACCAGGGAGAGCCCCAATGCCCTCCGCTCCCATGTACTCGAGATCGCTAGTGGGACCGACATCATGGACGCTATCGCCGTGTTTGCTCGCCGGCGGCAGCGCGGGGTCTCCATTCTCAGCGGCAGCGGCGTGGTGACTAATGTAACTCTCCGCCAGCCAGCAGCTCCGCCTGGCGCCGTCGTCACTCTCCACGGCCGCTTCGAGATCCTTTCCCTCTCTGGGGCCTTCCTCCCGGCGCCGTCGCCGCCGGGAGCCACCGGACTGACCATCTACCTCGCCGGCGGGCAGGGGCAAGTGGTGGGGGGGAGTGTCGTTGGGGAACTCGTGGCATCCGGACCGGTGATGGTGATCGCTGCCACGTTCACCAACGCCATCTTCGAGCGGCTGCCGCTCGGGGACGAGGAGGCCGAGGCGGCGGTGCCTCTGCCGGGGGGAGCGGAAGGGATGGCGGCGTTGCAGCAGAGCCCGCCGGGAGGGAACGGATCGGCGTCGCAGCAGTCATCTCATGGAGGGCTGGCCGGGGCGGACCCATCGTTGATGCCGCCGCTGTATAACCTGCCACCGAATCTGCTACCGAACGGCCAAATGCCGCACGAGGTGTTCGGCGCTTGGGCTTCCTCGGCTCCTCGTCCACCACCGTCCTATTAATACAAGTCCCTCTCTCTTTCTCCTCCGTCTCAACCTATATTAAATTTTCCCAAAAAAAGGTAAAAGATTATGCTTCCCTTTTTTTTCTTTCATCATCGTCATCATCATCTGCTTGTGTTAGTGTCGTTGCATGTGTTGTTTTGTAAACTAGCCATGTAGTACTGTAGAATTAGACTGCTCCAACGCAATTCACCTTTTTATTTCCGTCTATATCTTTGTATAAGTTTCAACTGAGCTGTGTTGTTCTTCGCTTCTTCTTCTTCTTCTTCTTCTTCAATTATATATTTTGCTCTTTAATCTTATAGATCGCCCTACTATATTTGTTTTTGTTATTATTGCATATGTTTATATCATTTTCTTCCGTGGGTTTCATAGCTAGACGAGGAGAAGTTGGTTCTATAATTTATTTTTCCTTCTTTCTTTCTTTTTTTTTTCATTTTTATGAAGTTGTTTTTGTGGTGATGGCGGAGAGAGACGAATACAAGAGAGGAGAGATGACAAAGCTATTGGGTTCATCCCCATGGACATTTGCGCTGTGGGGTTGAGATTTCGAGAAGTTAAGGAGCTTGAATTTGGACAGACATGGAGGCCTCTATTAAAGAGAGATGGAATTTTTGACGATTAGAGTGTCTGATTAGGCCTCTATTAAACAACGAAAGCCAGCTATAGCCTGGATTTGACATCCCTTGGAGTCTTTTGCATGTCTAATTTGATGCCACCGTCGATACCAAGTAGACTGGCGAGTCCTCTGCGCCCTCTTTCTGCAAATAGATTTCCATATGGAGACCCATCAACCATTCTTCCCATATGGAGACCCGTCTACCATTCTATTATGAAAACGAAAATGATCAGATGCTCATTTTCTCTGTGAATGAGTCCAAGTGTTATCATGAGGAGCGACATCTCAGGATAACAAGTTATTTTTTGGAGTTCGATTTATTACTGTTTCTGTCTACAGGAAGAAGTCAAGTGTGGCATCTGTTTCTTGCTCATTTCTTTATTGGAGTGAGGTAGATTGGTAACTGTAACAAGAATCGAGTGAAGGCAAAACGTAAAGGTGAGATATTCCAGGGAAAGACTAAACGTGACTCTAGTCAATTTTTCTTCTACAATCTATTCCTATCTTGATGCAAGTGGGCGTTAGCCTTACTCGTTCGCATACTATGGTGCTGCAGCCAACTTGTCTTTCATAGATTTGGAATCCGGTAGCCTTACTCTTGTTTGTTCGTATTCACATGCATGTGCGTGCTTTTGGTTTTGAGTAGTTTTGAATCACATATTTGCTTGCATTTGCTGGGCTGTACTCCTTGTAACACAACCGATTTTCTTCAAGGACTCACTTTACTAAGTGCCAGTCTTGACTTGGATGGTTTTGTTAAAGCTTGATAGTAAATAGCACCCAAAAAGAAAAAGCTAATATTGTACCGAATTGGTCAACTTTTTAAGAACATTTTCTGTGGTTTGCTTCAATAATATGCATCCTTGTCTTCGTTTCACCAAAAAGGCAGACCAGTCTGGTAAATGGTTCGCATATTCGTTGGCTTTCTTTAGGTTATCAGTCACTCATCTTGGTGCGTTGTATTGAAAATCCATCAAAACAATATAGATAGGGCATATGGCCGCTTTCTTTTCCTGCTTGTTCACACCTATACCTGCTTGCTTTATTCATGCTTGGCTCCTTCCAAATATTTAGAACTTTTTAGGGCAGGAATGTATTGTTGGTGGAATTTGTTATTCGAATAATACTTCTTGTTAAGAAACAAAAAGGATATATAATGATTTAGAATAAGGCATGGGCACACGAACACAATGGCACGAAGCCCATCTAACAGGAGCCATCAAGATGCAAGGTGGCAATAATATTAACTACAAAAGAATATCTCTGGGGAGTTAACTCTCCTTCAGCAAAAATATTTATCATTTCATCAAAAGGTTCAAAGTCGTGCGGTAGCCTATGGTTATCTCTCAGAATTGGGAGCTGAATGGAATGAATTAAGACAGACTAGACAACTGAAGAGGAGAACTTGTTTGGTAGCAATACTGCTATGTGAGATTTCACTTAGATCTTAGCTCACAGGAGGAATGGTCAATAAAAGTCTAGAGATTGTAACTTGTTTGTGCAGGGGCCTCCACGAAGTTCCTCACAACCCCACACAACTGTGGAGCACCACATATATATATCTCTTCATTTACAGGACCAGATTTCATCTTCCATACTTAAAGCTGGTGCTTGTGATCCATAAATCATTGTTCGAAAAAGTTTGGTTATCCGTGGATGAAATAACAAATGGTTCTTGAATTTTGATGTGGTATCTTCTTTCCTATTCACACCGGTTCTTATTTTGCGTCAGAATAGTTTGGTCACGCGATTCCTTCATGGCCTGGATCATATGGAATCTCGAATCTCATATTCCTACACCATAATTCTTTGTTTTTATAATTATACAGCCTTGATAAGAATGAGTTAGGATTTAAAATATATTTGCCTTTTGGCATATGATATGTAAAATATTTGTTTCAAGAACTTTTGTGACTCATTTCTAGTAACTTGGCTATCTTCAATCCGATGATTGTTACCCTCTTCATCCCTAAAAATTCTTTTTCTCTGAAGAAGTACCTAAAACCAATTAGATTTAATAATAATACGTTGTTTGGGTTTAGTAGCACAGTTCTGTTTCAAAAGAAATATATATGTTAACTTGGAATTAGAGCATGATAGCACATGCTTGTTCAGATTATTACTTTCTTTCGAGTGGTAACTTTGTTATAAGATTCTTTTCTGTAATTTGAACCATCTGCGATAACTAAGTAACATGTAATAATCCTTTAATTAATCTTCTTTAGTTTCCGTTTGAGTGCACGTTTCGAATACTGTTCAACAAATTGCTGTCCGCATCGTGGGTGGCCTTTCATTCTTTGCAAACAAGAATTCGATAAAGTCCAAGTGCATAACGCCAAAGTGTAGATCTGTTAGCATTACTGTTTGTTTATTGTTTTATATCGTTCAGACAAGGAATGCCGGAAACGACTGGGATGACAGATGTTCAAATAAAACGAAGGGTTCCACCACCATGTTTTAGAAAGCTAGCTTTCTGTCATTCAATAATTTGATTTTGAACGTCTGCTTCTTTTATTCATCGATAGATGATGTGTATGTTTGTGCATCAGAGTTGCAGATGTCCTCCATCTAATTGATGAATATCAAAGCATCGCTCTTATTGCCTGTAACGAATAAACACTTCCTTTCTTCCTTTAGTTATTCAATACTCATGCTTGTTTTCCTTTTCCCAAGCTTGAGGCTGGGAAGCTTCTAGCAGTCATGTAAGGGAGGAAATGAAATTGATTAGTATCTACATCTGTATCCAAGTAGCCGCATCTAGTGAGTTCTACCATGGATTTATCTTTGTTCACAATATCATATGAGATCATCCATTGGGTAAGGGAAATCTATGCATTTAGACTGCTTTATAGACTTTGATGTTTAGTAAAGCAAATTGACCATTAATGGATAATTTTGCTTTGGATATTTCATGGGCAGAAGTGCCGCTCGCCTAAAAATTGAAACTAATGGGTAGTGATATCTTATAAAATCTAAGACAACTAATGATTAGTTTTGAAATCAAAGCATATTACGGAAGACTTTATATCTAGCACGTTTTCACCATTTGTTCGTTTTTGTTTGGCAAGTACTCAACCCCTCACTTGAGCAAAAAAAAAAATGAGCTCGTCCTTACGTGGCCCTGCATGACTGCATCCTTGGAATCAACTATCCTCTCTATTATATTGAGGGAGCTACCAACCAAGCAAACATCCTTTTTATTGATTGAAACCATAAGATAGGATCCATTCTGTATATAATTATCTTGACATTGCATATAATTATTTTTTTCATAATACACAAACATATATACAATTATCTTTTTACTGCACAGAGTTACTTCTTGATGTGTGTATGTAATTCTTTTTGTGCAAATATAGTCATTAATAAAAATATAATTATCTTTTTGATGCACATAGCTACGGAAAGGCAAGAAGAATTGAAAATTAAAAGATCTTGCGGACGGAATAGTCCGATCGATTGAAGGGTCGCCATCAATTTGCGCTATTTTATTTCATTATTGGATGGCCTTCTGACACCACCTACACGCATGCACACGTGAAGGATGCTCGACTCGATTGCTATTACCTCTCTGAGGGAATTATTTGAGGTTTGGCGGATAGGCTATGAACCAACGTGAGGTCCCAGTTATCGTGTGCAATGGCCCCAGCTCGTCGTCCCACGTGCGTGACCTGTCTCGCTTCCCATTCCATCCATGCGTCTGTCTTCTCCTCTATGGGCCATTTCTGCCCAACTCAATGAATGGATCGCTCTAGAAGTATGTACGTTTTGAATTCAATTGTTTCCTTTTAGACCGGGCAAAGGATGTAAAAAAAAAAACATGTGGGTGGGCATTGGATGGTGACTTGCAATGCTATTTGCGTTCAATTTGGTTGAAACTTGGGGTGCAACTTCTTGAGAGGATACACAGTTTTCTGGCTTCAGCTGGGAGAGAACGGTAAGAAACCAGTAGCCACATGAAGACTTGACGTCGATATTTTTGTATGCATCTATTAATTGATTGACAGACTCGAGGCCAACTCAAAGTGGTGTGGAAAATTAAAGGTGATATAGACCATTAGCGCTGCTGCAACCAAACAGCCTTTTTCCTGTTCCCTTCTTTTCAGAGCCTAAAGGCCCCATCTTTTGAATGAGGCCGGGGATTCATATCCTTTGGTCTTCCATGTTCACTGATTTTATCAATTGATTGGCCAAAGGGCTCCATATTTTGAATGAGACCGGGGATTCATGTCCTTTAGTCTTTCATGGTAGAAGAAAAAAAAAAAGTTATAGATATGTATAGTTTGACTTAGCTACATTTAAATGAACTTTTTATTTAGATTTGACTAGATTTATATAAAAACATGAGAACCTTATAACAATGATCTAAATTATTAAATATGGCCTACTACATTTAAAATATCTAAAACTAAAAATCATATAGTTTGAAAAACTTTAATTGATGCAATAAATGATCCAAAAATTAGATCATTTAAATAATATAAAAATATTTTTTTTTTGCTTATTCATAAAATAGAATTTTTTAAATTATATAATTTTTAATATATAAATATTTTAAAGATAGTAGATCATATCAAATAGCTCAAATGATTGCTGTAAGATCTCATCGTTTAAATCTAAAATTGATTAGATTTAAGTAGAAAACTATTCCAGTAGCTAAATCAAGAACATAGGTTTTTATGCATATATGTTGTATATTTATTATATGATTTTGCTTTATTAACAGAGATCACGGTTACATTGTTACCTTTTTCTCTAGAGGACATTGACGTGCAGTATCAATCTAGACTTTTCATTGTATAGATATCTTACGTTTGGTATTTTGGAGATCTATGGGAACTTGCACATGTTCAATGTGAGAAAAGGGAAGACATGGTAGGACTCGCTCAACATTTTGGGTCGAACGGCTGTAATACAGAACAATGATTCCTTGCACCTTTTCAACTTTCCGAATGAGGAAGTGTGCAAGGATACGTGGCACGCTGCAGCCAGCCCCTTCTTTTTCTTGTAGGAAAAACACATCCAAGCACCGAGGAGTCCGTACCGACCGGCCGAAACAAAGCAACGTTCTCTAGAATTGTGGGTTATTTCATAATTTAGATATAAAGTTGACGAAGGTTGGACTAAAGTTTGGTCTATCTACGCATTGATCCCAAAAGTTTGGCCCTTCATGTTTCGTTACACTCAGCATCGTTCTTTCCATCTGCCGATGGTGTTGATTGAAGGACCAATTTGCTCCTTTGAAATTCAGCGGCTTCGTTTCTGTTTGGAGTGGTTCGAAGCATGCCGACTCCCGACTCTCGACTCTAATCCTCCCTTCCATCCCGTTCGATAAAATTTCTGCCTGATGATGCTCCGATCCCCCTTTACCGCATAGAGTCTTGTCGACATCCTTGGCTATCACCTTTGCCTTTTGAAAGCCTTTCAGTCATGATAGATGCTCCATCTATACTCCTGCACTACTCTAAAAATAGCTTCATATCGAATGAAAAAATAATATATTATATGCTTATAATTCAAATTCATCTACTATCAATTAACTTTCACTTAAGTTTTTTGCCTATATAGCTTTGATTCGCTAACAAATTAATTAAAGTATAGTATCAGAACCGATTCGAATGTGCAAAAGTTGATGAGTATAAGAAAAATGCTACCCATGGGACGGTGATGAAGTTTCGCCATAGCATGAAGCAATCCTTCCAGCAACAACGATCCAACTAAGGGATAAATTATGGTTAGCTTGTAGCGTGTAACGAGAACATCGCATTATAAGAGAAGATTGTAATACTCAAAAATAGCTTCACCTATGTTTATAACTCAAGTTTATCTACTATCCATTAATTTTTACTTAAATTTTTAAGCCATATAATTTTAGCCTACTAATATATTGATTAGATCAGTAGTAGGTGAGTTTGGCAGCGTTACAAATCCACTTAGTATTTAACTTGGGTTGGAAACATAGCGTCCTCGGTGGCCAAACAGATCCAAAGAGGCTTCTTGACCACCCACAACCCATCCTACTCTGAGTTCCAGCCTCTCCTCGCCGACCCAAGCGGCGTTTTCTCCCTTGCCTTCCTCCGGCTCAACTCCACCCAACTCGACCTTGTGGTCCTCCACCTCCCCTCCTGCCTGCCCGACTTCCTCTGGCTCAACGCCAACCTGGCTCGCCCAGCACTCTGGTCCTCTCCGAGTCAGAATGAAGGGTGATCTAATTGACCCCGACGCCGACGGGGACCAACTCGTTCGTTCTTCTTAACTCCTCCAACCTTCAAATCCAAAAGTTCGGAGACCTCGTTGATGTTCTATGGCAAAGCTTCGATTTTCCGCCGGATACTCTGGTCCAAGACCTCAACCTTACATCGAAGGCAGCTCTTTTTTCCATGAACCAGAGGTATTCTATGCGTTTGGGATCAAATTACTTCACCCTTTGCATGGAAGCTGGCATAGACCCGGCGCTGATGTACTGGAAGCACACGGCCATGGAAGCCAAGGTCCAGATCGCCCCTGGCGAAGGGCCGATCTACGCCCGCGTCGAATCGATTGGCTTCCTCCGCATGCACCAGAACGAGAAGGCCACATGCTATCCTACGATACGTTCAATGGAGGGATTTCCGGGCTCCGCCACGTGACCTCGGAGCTCAACATGGAATCTCCGAGCGTATTGCTGGAATTAGCGGTATGCATGAGTTGGTTTAGAGTTATTTTTAAAATTAAATCAATTTGAATTGTTTTTTTAAAACTAAAATCAAAATCAAATTGATTGCTCTAGTTAATTAAATCGAATCAAACCAAAAAATTCAGTTTGCCTTTTGTTTAGTTTACGGTTTACATGTACCTACTTCAAATGATTATGAGTTTGGTATCCATAGTAAATTTTATGTAGAAAAATGATTACCTAATTATTTATAATAAAAAAGAACATAACTTCCACATAGTATAATTATTCTATAATATCTTGACTTTAACTCTAATATAAATCAAAACCCATATAATATATATACATATTTTGATTTGGTTTATGTCGGTCTTTTTTAAATCTAAATTGAAACTGCATCGATTTTTTCAATTTTGTAAATTCTTAAACTGAAATCAAACTAAGAAACAAATAAAAAAAAAAAAATTCAAGGCAAACCAAAATTACAACTCGGATCGATTTTATGATTTTGTAGGTTTTCTTGCACATCTTCAACTAAAACAGCTTAATCTATATGTTATAACCATCAACGAGCCCTATAGTCTCCCTAGCACCTGCAGTCCTATCGGTTTTATAGGACAAATGAGTTTTATTGTCCATGCTTGGATAACAATACTGATGAGCACTTTCCAATGAATTCCAGCAATTTTTATGGATCAGAAGGTGGTAGAAGGGTAAGAAAAAGGTGGGATACTTTAAGGTGAGGATGAGCATCGATGATGATAGAGGAGGAGAGAAAGAAAGTGCAAGAAAAATGAGCAGAGCAATGTTGCTAACAGTTGGCATCCTATCTTCGCAAAGACGACCATATATCGGGCTTATCATGTGCAAAACCGAATGAGTGTAGGAATGTGTTTAAGGCTTATCAATGCCGATAATAGTGCAAAAATGTGTGCCCCATCAGATCTAATGGTCCATCCATTGAACAGCTTTGATTATTGGGTAATAAATATCAGGTATACTTTCTTGGGATAGCATGAAGACGAGATTCTTTAATTATAACTAATTTGATTTTTTTCTAACCATTCGTAGAACCTAAAATTTAAATGAGTCAAAACAAATTGCTTCAAAAAAATTTTAGTCAAAACTGAAGAGTAATGTTGGTATTAATCAAAAGATTAGGTACCACATGAGCATTACATTCCAATGCATCATGATGGATATAAATGGAGAGGGTTTTTGAGTAATAAAAGAAGGGTTTCGAGGTCATCGAAGGATAAAAAAAAAAAATCTTTTGAAGACAATGTATAATTGTTCAATCTGGAGGGGTCTGGCTGTAATTTTTCTTTTATTTTATTTTGTACATGTGGGCTGGTTGAGGCCTTGAGGTGTATAACAAGCCTACCCGGCCCAAAATCCCATAGAAATCCCTCCTAGGCTAATCTACCAGTGAGCTTCTCCCTCAAGGCCCACCAACTAAGCCCAAAAATAAGCGTTGATTGGATGCAGATGTGGCCACATTTCCACTGAACAATCTGCAGCAAATCCCTCTTTACACGCCATCATCTTCATGCATTCAGCCAATATAGCGTGTGACATGAAAGCACAAAAGGCCATGCACGTAAAACATTGTTTTTTTTAATCCTTTTTATTTGGCCAATGAAAAATGGATACGTGGTTTCAAATTCAATCCCAAAAAACGCCGTAAGAGATCTTCTAATGGGGCTTCGGTGAGAAAATGATTTTTCTTCTTTTTTTTAATAAGACTGAATATATTATATATTTTTAGTGTAAATACATCCACAATAATCATAACCAAGGTTGTCCGGCTTGTATGATTCGTCACAGTATGGAAGGCACCCAATCGGCAACACTATTTCACTCTTGAAAATATAGCTTGCCTTGAAAGAAGCTACGTTTATCGATACAATAGTAATGCCGAGCTAGCACCCTCCTGTGTCTATTCCAATTAATAATCATCTTAGGATCATACTCTACAGCTACAACAATAACAACAACAATAAAGTTGACTCAACTATATGAATTCTTTTTTTTATTTTGCTCAATTTTAAGTCATGATTTTAATAAAATAAAAAATTTTAATTTATTTATTACTTTCTTTCATATAATTTCATTCTATTTCTTTTTTTTTTTTTTGGTCCCATATATGCCAAATCACTTCCATCTAATTTTTTGATCTTAAAATTATCCTCTGAAATAATATAATTGGCTGGAAGGACCATCTTTGCATGAAGCAGGCCTTCCCAAGCTGTATGAAGTTCAGCCAATAGAATTGTGATATCATACAAATGAGTACTCCAGCTGCATTGAAACGTTTGGTACTGAGGTTTCTTGCCAGAAGGCTATACAACTCGATCTTCCAAAACAGGCCGATTTGGACTTGTAAAGTACTTGGGCTTTGAGCTTGGGTTTCAGCAATAGCTTGGGCTTACATGAATTTGAGGCTATAAAACCTTGGGCCGTTTGCGGGCGCGTACCAAGTTTACGCTGGAAGCCCAGTTCGTATTATTGGGTGTCGCTCTTCTCGCACTGGGCGACGGCTCGGGATTAAGGAGGACCTAGAATGTGCAAAAATTAATAGTTAAAAAATTATTTATATCAACATCAAACCCTTTTCTTTTTAATTTATATCATCGTCATACAAAAACTTTCATTACTCTCAAAATACAACAATTTCATAACCGTTATTATATTTTAGATTTTTTACTATTTTTAAAATGCTCATCAAGGATATTGGAGAAGTTATTGGCGATATTATATGTATCAAATTATGGCCTTAATCTGTCATTGATTGTGCATGTATATATATATATAGAGAGAGAGAGAGAAAGAAAGAGAAGGATCTATATTCGGTTATTTTTTTTATTCTTAAATCTACATAGTTCACGGATCTCATAAATGAAAAAAATTGGTGACTTCGGGATCCATAAAGATTTAAGGGTAAGAAAGATGATTGAATTTTGGAATTAACTAAGCCAAGTCTAAATCCGATCACCTCCTTCACCTTTGGATCCACAGTTCATAAATTCTAAAAATGAAAAAAAGTAAAAAAAATGAAGTAGCTTCGAAATCTGTATGAATCTAAGGATATGAAAGATAACCAAATTTTAGACATAGTTATATTCGAATGTAGCCAAGTTATCTTTTTTTTTCAACTTTAGGAACTAAGAATTATATGGATCCAAGAATAGAAGAGTTGAATATATTCAGGTTTGGCTATATTCGAATGCAGCTAAGTCTATTTTTATATACACACACAAAAGTAGGTGGGGGATATATCTGATAATTAGGTTCCAAAAATTAGCCTAAATATTTTAGCCAACTAATTGTATATGAAATGTATTCGATACATATAATATCTCCAATGTCTAACAATTTAGTCAACTAATTATACAAGGAATGCATTTGATACATATAGTATCTCCAATATCTTCTCGATATCTCCAATACCTCTAATATCCCCTCCTCTTTAAGTTGGAGCATAAAGATTGTGAATGCCTAACTTGCTTTGTACGAAAGAAAATTGGCCGTTACCTAAAGGCTTTGTGAAAATATGAGCAATTTGGTCCCTAGAAGATAGAGAAAGAGGACATGTTCGGCCATATTAAAGTTGTTTGCGAATAATACGTCAATTAACCTCAATAACGATTGACGGTGATGCAAAGTGCAACGTGATTATCATAATAAAAAGTAGGCCGAGTTTATGGAAAACCCAGATCACAAAGCAAATATTGTAACCATATAATTTCACGAGTTGTTGCAGCCATGACTCGGTATTCTAGTTTGGTAGAAAAGTGAGAAACATTAAATTGTTTCTTCCTTTTTTCCAAGATATGAGGGCAGAACTAAAAAAAAAAAAAAAATGCCAAAAGCAATAATAAGGCAATAGGCCATAAGGTGTAACACTTCAAAAATACTTTCGCATTGGATAAAAAAGAAAGTATTATATACTTATAACTTAAGTTCACTTGCTACCCATTAACTTTTACTTAAATTTTTAAACCACGTGGTTTTGGATAAACAGATAGACTTGGGGCATTACAAATGGTATCATAGTCAACCTGAGTATGCAGAAGTTAGTGGATATGAAAAAAGAGCTATTGATGGGATGACAGTAGAATCCCACTATGAAGCCATCCTTGCAGTACCAACGATTCGACTTCGGGATAGATTTTAGCTAGCTTGCGGCATGTGACGACGACGTCGCATTATAAGGAAGAAAAATTGTAACACTCCAAAAATAGTTTCAAAAATAGTTCCATATTGAATGGGAAAGAAAGTGTTATGTGCTTATAATTCAAGTTCACTTGCTATCCATTAACTTTCACTTGAATTTTTAATTTTGACTTGCTAATAGATTAATTGGACCAGCAGATAGGCTTGAGACATTATATAGAGCAACCAGCTCAATCCGAATTATAACAAGGTAAATGTTTTAGATAATGAGGTAAATGAAGCGTAGCATTTCAGTGTGGACAAACTGACTCAAAATATTGATTGTAAATATGATATCCATGCATGTAATTGTAAGATAGATGATTCAGCCTACAAGATGATGATAATAAACATAAGGATCAGAAAAAGATCACCATCAGAATCCATTAATTTGAGATTTTGCTTCTAAAAGGCTATAATCATCAAGAATGTAAGGATATATTTCCACTGACTAAAAAAAAAAATCCATTGCTTAGAAAGTGTTCAACCTTTAATTTGAAATCGATTATGAAGAAAATTGTTGATATAATCAATGGCTTCGTGGTCTTGACCAGTATGCACAATCTCATCGGCATAGATTAAGATAAACAAAGACAAGATACCATTATGTAGAGAAAATAGAGAATGATCTACCTAAGATTGAACAAAACCAGCCTCTAACAAGGCAAAAGAGAATTTGGCAAACCAATTTCTTTAGGCATATAAAGTGTGACTTGTTAAGGTGGCCAACAAGTAATGCTGACAGTATGTTCCTGAGTAAAGCAGCTCCAAGTGGCTTGGAGGCAAGCATATTATGATTGGAATTGGTCCTGGGATAATCCTTTCAATTTTGACTATTATCCCTCCTGTTCTAGTTACCATTCTTGTTGTGGTATTAATGGTAGCCATCCCTGATTGATCTTGCTTGGGAATAAGGCAGTGTATGGTGTGTTGATGTTCTTCTTGAAGTAAGAGTGCATAAGCCTTAGAAACACTTGGGAATAGATCCATGAGGAGAATTTGACTACGTGCAACACTATAGGAGTTGTCTAGCCCCATCAAGAATTGCATCAACCGATCTTTTTGTTGAAGATTACTTAGATAATACGTGGCAATTGAGTTGTTGTGTTCCCCATGATTAGCAATCTCCCATTGAATTTCAAAAATTCTTGGTGCAATTTGCTATGAGAACCAATTATGAGGATCACGCTATTTGCTATATTCCTGGACAAGGTGTTGAGGATCCAAGAGAGGACCATGCTATTGCACCATGACCATTGAAGACAATTAGGAGAGTCAATGGATGGCTTAGGTAAGGTGCCATTGATGAAACCCAATTTGTGTTGGGCTTCAAGAGCTATTAAGCATGGCTCAGCTCCATGTGGGGTAGTTATCCCCAACCAAGGTTTGAAAAACTAGAACAGTCCTTTGGATTATTCGAGTGACAGAAGAAAATACGGTGAACAAGCTTCACAATCAGATACTTAGGCAGTAGAGGCTAAAAAGTTAGGAAGAGAAATTGACATTGTTTGTGGCGTTGTTATTAGTGGCAAAAGAGTTAGAAAAGCTGTTGTCATCGTTTGTGGTGTTGTTGTCAGTGGTAGCCATGTTGAAGTCTTGTTATTAGTGGCAGCCATATTGAAGAGAAAAAGAAATTAAGGTTTGTGAAGGCTATACAATGTAGCATTTTAAATTTATTTACCGATCAAATTAATCTGTTAGTAGATTGAAACCATATGATCCTAAAAAGTTAAACGAAAATTAATTAATAACAGATAAATTTAAGTTATAAGTATTTGAAATTATTTTTGGGTATTACAATTTTTTTCTCATAATGAAATGTCTTTATCGAACTCCATAAGCTAGTCGGAATTTACTCCAAACCGAATTGCTGGTGCTACAAAGGTAGTTTCATACTATAGTGAAACTCTTTTACTATCTCATAAATAACATTTTTCTTCTATCCATTAACTTTCATATATTCAGATCGAATCTGATACCTTTGTAACATTTCAAGCCTATCTACCGATCTAATTAACTTATTAGCGAACTGAAATCATGCTGTTCTAAAATCTCGAACAAAAATTAATTGATAGTAAGTAAATTTGAATTATAAGCCCTTTTTTTTTTTTTTTTTCTTTAGCAACCTTCTATCTCTCTCATATGCGTGCCCACACAAGCACAACACACCAACCATGGAATGTATTTGATATATATATATATATATATATATATATAATATCTTAAATATTTTTTTAATAATTTTAATATCTTCTTCAAGTATGTCTCCAATAATGGGCTCCTTTCATATTCTCCAGATACCTTGATGTACCTGTTAATGTTTTAAATTTTATATTCTTTTGCCTTCAAGCCATCGGTTGGTTGTAAAAATAATTTATATGTCAATTCGAAACAACATGACCGTTCCTTTAGGACATTCTCCACTAGCTCACTTTGGGCCCCTGTGGATGGGTCTCAGGCTCTTCCCGGCAACTTCTCTACCTTGATTCCGTGCAACATTTGCCTCGATTCCTTTAATCGTCCCCACCAAAGTCTTCGTATGAGTAGTCTATTTATTTATTTATTTTGTCTTTTTATTCTTGGGTTGATGTAGATATGCCTCGCAAGTGCTTAATAAAATAGAGTGCCCACGCTTTGTTTCACACCATGTCAAGTTGCCTGCAAACTCTTTCATCCTAATCATAAAAGGCATTTTGACTGGTTGATTGGAACCAAACTTTATCAATAGCTTTTCCTTAAAATTCTAACTTAAGTTCCCTTTGATTTTTTTTTTTTTTGAACAATTGATATTGCTACAGCCACCACTTTTCTGCATGAGAGTTGGGATCTCAATTGGCAACCATGCAACATCTAGGGCTTATGTCTTTAGTTAAGTCTGGGCAAAACCTAAATCAAGTTAAGAAAATGGTCACAACTTAGTCTATCCCACAATCTATTTGCATAGATTAGGTTGATGCATAACCCCCTAAGAGACTCTTTGAAGTGAACATTTTTATATAAGTTTTTAAGAAAACTGATCAGCAGCATCTGAAATTCTATGTTTGAAGTGCCTTAAATTATTCTTAAAAATCTTATTTGTCCTTGATTTTGGGGTTAAAAGATTAACAAAGAAAAAGCTATTAATCTTTGATTCTCAATAATAAAAGACTATCATGAATTTTAACCCTTGTCACTTAAAAGAGTCCTTAACTTAGATTTTTATAGGATGCCTTCGAGCATAACCATCACTTTTTGGATTTGTCCATCACAAGATTCTCCATTAGAATCTCATCTGGCTTTTGTATTGCCTACTCCATCCACTACCAACCTTTAGTCAACACCATAACATGGTAGGCTGGCTTGATCTATCCATTCTTGGCCAAGGTGTATGATTTAGTAACTAACAAACTATTTGTTCATTATGTTGAAAAATTCAACATTTGATCTCACAAGAAAGATTTAAAGTCATACAAGTTAACATCTTGAGATATAGTTGTTTTTATTACCATAAAATTAATAAAAAAAAAAAGGCGAGTTGAGAACCTCTCAAATCCATTGTTAAATTAAGGTAGCTAGCTCAATCAGCCATACACACACATAAGTATGCATGCGCATGTATGCATGCATATCCCTATTCTTTTAATCTTGACTAAAAGCAAGGAAGATCATAGAATCAATAGATTGCCTAAGTGATTTAAGCAATACTTAAAATAGTCTTAAAGTAATTATTAATGATAGCTACCATCAAAACCCAAGCTTCTAAAATGCAAGCACTACAAATCCTATGTGAATTTGCACTAAATATTCACTTTTATTAACCATGCAAGCAATGCTTTAACTTTTTTTTTCTTTTTTTTTTTTTTTTTTTTGCACATAACGATATGCATTTTAGATCCTTGATGAGTTTGATCCTGAACCTAAGTATGAGAAGTGTGGCAATTTAAACAAATTTATATTGAACATTCAAACCATTTGTATGGAGCATGTAGCAAATAAAGACCATTTATCTCATACTTAGATTCAAGGGTAAAGTTATCCAAAATCTTTAAAAGAATATATTATTTTATCAAATAAATAAATTTAATCTTTTCTAATGAAAATAATTAAATAAAGTATTCATATAAAATTCATAAATTCTCTTAATGAGTTAGGATTCTTGTGCTAAGCTTTCCACAATCATGACTTCACTAAATCGCTACTTGTAATGTTCCAAGTTTATCTATTGGTCTAATTAATCTGTCAGTGAGCTGAACTTGAGTGAAAGTTAATTGGTAGTATATGAACTTGAGTTATAAGCTATTCAAACTTTTCTTTTTCATCTAATATGAAACTATTTTGACATATTATAATCTTTCCCTTATAATGCGACGATATCGCACGCCACAAACTAACTAGAATCTATCTCAAGCTAGGTCGTTAGTGCTGTAAGACACTATCCCATGGGCAACACCGTTTCATAAGTAGTTCTTTTCTTTTGCTTATTAATTTTTGCATACTCAAATCAATTCTAATACAATTTATAATGTTTCATATCTACCTACTGATCTAATTAATTTATTAATGAATCAAAACTATATTATTTTAAATATTTAAATAAAAATTAATTGATAACATATGAATTTGAGTTATAAATTATTTAATTTTTTTTTATTAATATGAAGCTATTTTGGGTATTATGCTGCGCTTGCTTTCTTAAATAAAAAAAGAAGCGAGGCCTTAAAAAAAAAAAAAAAGTTTGGCGTGACATTAATGCTTGGATGCTTTGCCTTTATAGGTTGGATTCTACGTAGCCTAGGTACGTAGGTCAAGTCAAGAATTAGATAATAAAATCTGTGGTATAGGTGGGACAAAAATGCCTCAATTAGCGTGCCTACTTTAATATAATCAAGTGATGTAGCCTTTTGTTGATGGTTGTCTAGTATAAAATAACATTATCAAGTTGGTTTCGTTGTCTCTTCCTTGTAACGCTTTGACGTTCCGTCCACTTAGTTCTTGCTTTCGGTTTTGTATTTCTTGTATAGTTATTATAAATTTTTATTTGAATTATAATCAATCTAATTAATATTGATTTTAAGATTTTGAACTCAGACTTGGTTCGATTATATCTTGGAAATAATTCAGAACTAGTCTCATCCGATTGGTTCGACTCTGATTTAGTTTTAGAAAAAAATTTATTATTATTTTATTTAATACATGCCTGATATATAATGACTTAAATATTTTTTTTAGTTATATTCAATAAAAAAATATATTTTTTTTATTAATTAACTAATTGAATGCTTAAGACCTTTTAGTAAAATGGTACTCAACTTATGAAGTATATATAATGTCTTATGTTCGATTTTGGATTCAAAATTAATTTTATTAAAACTGAAAACCAAATAAACCCAACTCTACTAAATCAGATTGTATCAATTCTTAAGTTACTCTAAACTATTGCTTACGAATGGTTATTTGTTAATAAACTCATACACCTTCTTTAATTATTACAAACCTTCTGTAAAACTAGATAATCTTCTCTATATGTGCAATTGTATTTCATATGCACAAGCATGAGATAAAATGCAAAGAACTAATCTCATGTAGTGAAAATGCATTCAATAGTCCTTGCGGGCCAAAAAATACAATAATGCAGATATTAGCTTCAAAAGAGCTGGAATTTAAAAATGAAGCATGATTTATATAAGTTAAGTGTAAAAGCTTATGTTGATTAGTATTTGATTTTATATTGATTATGCATTGAAAAGATTTTAGATACTTATGCAAGATCAAAAACTTTAAATAATACCTTTTAACTAATTTTTTTAAATGAGATTCTCAATTATTATAAATGGTATTAGGGTGAACCGGACCCATATCCCATATGGAATAAAAAAATAATATAGATGGTTTCTATATATTTATAATTCGATTTGAATGTAGATTTAAATATAAATCCTTATCTTAATAAGAATGCTAGGGTTTAAATAGGAAAATCATATGAGAGCCTATGCCAGTAAGTATTTGTTACCACATCGATGATATATATTAAAAAGATCTTAAATCAAGAAGTCCAAATAAAACCTTTTGACTAATCTTTCTTGATGAGATTTTAGATTGTTATATTAGGATTTGATCATGTGCATGCCCATTCTTTATTCTTACTTCCATGTTTGTCCTACCCTATCAAAAAAAATCATTTTTTGTCACAAGAATATTTTTTAAAAAAATATCAAAATAAAGAACCAAAGAATTGGAGACAGATAAATATCTTAGATTATAACAACATACGTGATTCATTCATAGAATATCCATAAAGATTTTTTTTTTTAAAAAAAAAATACAAAAATAGATAACCGAGAAATTGGAGGCAGATAAATATCTTAGATTGTGACAATATATGTCTTTTCCTCTTGAAACTCCTCAGGGAAATACGCAGGTGGAAAGAACAAGACAGGCATATTACTTCACGTATCAAAGAAATTAAAGGATCCTCAAATTCCAAAGGTGTCACAATATTAATTGACACTATCTGGAGCCGATGCGATCTTCTCAAGTGTGAAAAAGGAAACTATACTTCAACAATTCGAGAGCTTCCTTTGTCTTTCTGGTGACAGAAATTAAACTGTCGGATTTGAGAGGATGACCAAGGGAGGTAGCTTGGTGTTCCTTGAAAACGTCAGGCCATGGACTTGACCACAAGATTCAAGGGTTCATGCTGACCGGGATCTCCGTAGAATCATATCCCAACAAAGGCGTGTGAACTCCAAACTTAGCCAAACCGTGTGTCGGAATTGGATCCCGCAAGAGTCGTCGCTTTCAGCGGCAAATCCCACGCCAAAAATTAGAAATATTCAACCAGGTTTGTCCCATCAACAGTGGAACCCACGCGCAGCGTCTCAGGACCTTTGACCAAGGAGAGCCCGTCGAACCTACCCTATTTCCAGGCCAGGCCAGCGCTGCATGTACTGTAATGTAATGTAATGTAATGTAATGTGTATGCGAGAAAAAACTTTGGCAGTCCTCACTGGTGCTTCAAGTCTAAAAGGGATTAACCAAGTCCATCACTGGTGTTTTAAGTCTAAAAGCGATTAACAAAGTCATCATCGCTGGTGCTTTTTTATATTGCTATCTTCTTTTCTCACAATCCCTAGTTACGTGAGGATGCTTCATCAAGTTGGCGTTGGTGTGGTACTTCTACGGTAGTTGAGAATGAGGGACCATTCAAGCGAAAGCCATGACCTCCTTTGAGAATCAATAAATCTAGCATAGGACTCTGCTAATAACAAAGAAAGAGGAGGAAGAGATGAAGCTTGATAGGACCCAAGAGAAGACAAATGTTCCTTAGCTTATTAAAAGGAAAAAATAATTAAATGATCTGATGGATGGTTGTTTTACTTACCAAAACATCATAATTTTTTTTTTAAAAAAAAAAAATTGAGAAATATTATAGCAAAAATATTTAAAATTTTATAATTAAAATAATTTTTTTTGATAAATCATTCACTACGCGGATTTCACAGTGTCTGGCGACGTGGCAGTGAAGAGAATAATCCGGTTTCGGTGACGTACCGACCTTCTCCTCCTTCCTTTTCCACTTCGCGATCATTCCGCGCTGGCCAACCGTCTGAAAGCGCGTCCACGGAAGCTTCTCAGAAGACGGCAACCTCAGTCCCTCCCCCCTCTTATACCCCCCGGCCTCCCCTCTCGCCGCCAACCCAAGAAATCATACACCAACGATAGCTTCCGAACGAGCGCATACGTATACACCGGAAAGAACATAATCCGCCTGCCCCTATGGTCCTGCCGAAGCCATGGCGAACCGGCCCGGACCGCGAGTGCGCCGACCTCCGCCTCGACCAACCGGCCGGCGGGGGACAGGCCACCGGCATCGGGATCCTCGCCTTCGAGGCCGCGGCCGCCATGTGCCGCCTCGTGTCGCTCCACCGGTCCCTCTCCGAAACCGAAATCCTTAAACTCCGATCCGAGACGATGCGCTCCCGGGGCGTGGCCTATCTCAACTCCACCGACCAAGCCCTCCTCCTCCGCCTCGCCTGCGCCGAATTCGTCGCCGACCTCGATCGCGCTGCGGCCGCCGTCTCCTGCCTTGCGTTCCGGTGCCAAGGAGCCCTCGCCCGAGGGCTTGACCGTGTCTACGCCGATCTCAAGGCCGGCTCCGCCGATCTCGACCGACTCGGTTTGAGCCTTAACGGGGTCGAGAAAAAGATGAGGAGACTGGAGCGACACGTCGCGGCCACGGCGAAATTGTACGAGGAGATGGAGGCACTGGCGGCGCTGGAGGCGTCGGAGCGGAAGTGGAACCGGTACAGCGGGCCGATACCGTTGCAGAAGCCCAGCAAACCGGAGTCGATAAAGCTCGAGCTGAAGTCCCAGCGCCAGAAGGTTCGGCGGCTGAAAGAGGAGTCGCTGTGGAACCAAAGCTTCGACAAGGCCGTCTCGCTCATGGCCCACGCCGTTTGCGCCGTTTTCGCTCGAATCTGCGCCGTTTTCGGCCCGTTCGTGCCGGGGTTGCCACCGCTCCTCGTTTCCGGCAGCACATCTCGCGTCAGTTTCATTCCGGCCCCTCTCAAGTTACGACTCTACCACCGGTTCCCGGCCAAGTACTCGTCTGGTCCGCTCGAGAGACCTGTAGCCGGACACGTAATTATCATCAACTCCTGCCCCATTTTCAGCGCCAAAGAATCGGAGCCGAAACGGTGGTGCGGGTTACTGGAACCGCCACCGAACACAGTGGGTGGTGCCGGGCTCGCGTTACGGTACGCTAATGCAATCGTGCTGGCGGAGAAGGTGTTGAAAATAAGGTCCGACTCCGGCGAAGCGGAGGAGGGGGAGGCGGCGACGAGGAAGGAGCTGTACGAAATGCTGCCAGCCAGGCTCCGGACGTTGGTAAGGTCGAAGCTAAGGGATTGCTGGAAGGAGCGAGGGCCAACGGACGCAAACTTGGCCGAAGGGTGGAAGGAGGCGGTGGAGAGAATACTGGCATGGCTGGGACCGGTGGCGAATGACACGATACGGTGGTACGAAGAGCGGCACATGGACCGGAAGCAGCGGTACGACCCGGGGCCGAGGGTGCTGATGCTTCAGACGCTGCACTTCTCCGACCGGGAGAAGACGGAGGCGGCGATCGTCGAGGTTCTGGTTGGGTTGAGCTGTGTGTGCTGGTACGAGGAACGGCGCCGGGGGTCCTTGAGGTTTTCATGCAAGACATAGGGCTAGCTTGACATTGTTATTTGACATCTGGATGGAAGCTCCGGCTTCACCTCCACCGATGTGAGGTTTAAGTCTGGATGTTAACGAACAAAGTTTAGCTGCGAAGTTACGCTAGAAGCTTAAATTAGCTCTGCTTTTGGTTTTGGTTGCAAGGATGATTGCATGGTTAGCTGCGGGCATTGCACACAGTTTGATTCGAATGCAAGTAAGAATCGTTGAGAAAGATCTTCTTCTGATTCATAATTCTTTTGTTTGCCTCAGATCGTTGACTCTCCTGGCCTAAGAAAGCGGCAGATGGCCGGCCAACACCATGGCGCGGATATGCTTTGAGTATTTTATTAGATATAGATGATTGACAAAACCGATCAGATGTTTGTTTGATTATTTTTTACATGATGAACTTCCTTTTATATGTGATTTTTTGATTTCATTTGAAGATCTGTTTGCCTTGAAGTATTATTGATTTTGTGAGAGAGACTGGCATAATTATGGATGTTCGACTAACTGGAAGACCGATTTCGATCACCATCAAATTTGCAGCGGGTACGCAAAACAGGGAAATCGCATGAGTTGGATTGTGGGTTCTTTTGACGTGATGCTTTGAAGCCAGTCCACTCACGGCAGCCTCTTTTTATTTGTCGTGACATCAAAAAAAAATTATATAAAAAAAAAATTGAACGAAAATGAAACTATTACTTCGTACCTTATTATATATATAATTAGGGTTTATTGATTGTTCATCAATGCATTACCTTTCTTTCTAACCGCATGGATTCAACCACATGAAATATAATGCTTTTACAGTGGTTTTAGGGGACCCTTTTTTTTGTTTTTTTTGAAAATGTTGTCTTCTTACTTAAAAGCATTTTTCTATCCGTACATTAAACAAATAATAAGCTAAAAATAATGTTATCAATTCAAAACATGCTATAAATAATATTTTCTTTAAAGTAAAATTCATTCTATTCATGCATAAATATTTAATAATGATCTACAACAAGCCTCTATATTTTCTTCTGAAAGTGTATTCTAATAAAAAAATCAAAAAAAATTAAAAATATGCAACTAAAATCAGCAAAATAATAAAATAAAAAAATTTCTTTTTGCAGACTAAATCATCCCTTCTTAAATACTGTGGGGATGCATTTAAGTTCACTCAATCTGAAAATGGGCTTAGAGGCTCTCAAATATCTTATCTGCAGTAAACATTGTGTAGAATAAAGAGAAAGAAATATATATATATATATATATATATATATATATATATATATAAATTTAATCATTATCCATCAAGAATTTTAAAAATTTATACTACTTAAAACTAAGATACATGTTTAAATAAGTTTGTATTTTATTAACTATTCAATATAAGACTAAATTTAGGATCACTTAACAAATATCCAACATTTTTAACAACAATACCATTTTATTTAAATGGAGAGTTCTACCTTACATTTCATCCATTTAAAGTTGTCAGGGACCTATGCACAAGTATTACTCAAAGATCATAACCAATTATGACACCTACGAAAAATTGACTCACCAGTATGATTAGCCATGGACGGTATTGGAGGTGTGCTTTTACATAACACTCGATTATTCTTTTGATTAATCTCTTACCGGTGAGAGCATCAAATTCACTAATCTACCTGGCGTGCGATGCAAGCATTGCATTCAAAGATGTTTAGGGACCTGGGTGGCGTGCTTTTTAAGATCACTACGAGTTACATGCGGGCATCAAATATGCCATTTGGCAATTAACTAAATGGTTAGGTATCTCAATTAGTTAACAGTCAACTAATATAAATCCAAAAGTGTGGATCACTTCCTAAGGTCAAGCTTCCTACCAATCAAAATTAAACTGTGATTTCGATTTGATGGCACATTTGTCGTAACGCAACGGTGGCATTTGGGCAATTCCCCATATGAGCGGTATTCGCTGTAGCTGGCCGCCTACTTCCAAGTCAAGGGCCGTGAAAGCTCTGATTCGACTTCGCGTTCAAAATATTCGTTTCAATCTCTCATAAAGAAACGAGCGTCGTGCAGTTTCACGTGCTAGCTCGTTGCCGATGCAAGTTTCACGCGTGGTCTCGGCATGGGCTCCAACTCATTTTTAGCGCTGGAAATGAACTTCCACGGTCTTGAGGCCCATTGGACCGGTTTAGCTTCGAGCTAGGTCATAATTAGAGCAGAACTAATTTGGGTCGAAACTGAGCTTAAAATTAGAGTTTAAAAAATTTCAGACTAGATTTGAGCCATAGCTTAGCCTGATTCAATTCAGGTTTGAAGCTTAAGTATAAAGAAAGTTTGAAGCATTGGTCCTTGGGTCTAGATCTAATCACAATCCAATGCTATAATTTTAAAATATGATGAATCTTTTAAATTTTATATCGAATTTTTTATTAACTATCTGAAATAGTCCTCTTATAGAAATTTTGCGTTTTAGTTGATTTTTGCCTTGAGTTTTTGTATAAATTTTTTGTTAGATTGCACAATAAATGATCAGATATAATGGGATCTTGATGAAAGCTTTTTTGCCTTCTCTTCAAGCAATCACCTCCTCCTTAGATGAACCAAAGGCCCTCAAGTATTGATGTTAATGTGGGTAAGTGTTGATGTTCATATTATGTTGGTAATATAAAGAATGGATTTGATACATATAGATGAAGAAAGAGATAGAGATAAACCAAAAACTATACAGAAAGAAGTAATAAAAAAAAAATTTAATATTTTTGCATCTTATAGAAAATATAACTTTAAATAAAGTAGAATAGAAAACAAGGATTCATATAGCCAACTCTAACTAATTTAGAATAAAGGTTTTATTATTGTTATTCTTACTGTTTATGTGTAATAAAAAATACTAATAACAATGGGCTTTCTTTGGTAACACCATTTTAGGTTGGATGGATCGGTGTGATGAGGCAGACAGGAATTTCTCATCAACCACATAGGTAAATTGTCTTTCCAGTAGTCCATTGCTTACATCATATGAGGAGTGTTAAAAAAGTTCTTGTCCATGTTCTAGTTTTAACATGTAGATTCAATACATATCTACTGGGAAATCATCAAGTCATGACTCACATGATATATTACTTTATGAAACATTTCGATCCATTTTCAAATGATAATCCTTGATTGTTTGTTTTCCAACCATCCCATGTTCTTTTGTTTGGTATGCTGGTAGATATTCATTTCTCTTCGAACTATTTTGCCATTCCTATCGAAGATGAAGCTGAAAATTGAAGTTTACAAATTTGGCTTTGAATGTCCCAGACTTTTTCATGGCATCCTCTGGAAAATGCAAAAGAAATGATGTTGCCTCTCACCTAAGTTATGGAGGTTATTTGCCACCACAAAGTGGGAGTGGAGACATGTTTTTTTTTTTTTTTTTTTTTTAAATTTTTATGTCAAAGGTGCTCTACTTTTCTAATTATGAAATCGTTAATTCATACCATGACTTTCGGACTTAATTGATCAGTTAAGATTACTTTCCTGCTCAAGTTGCTTAACTAATTAACCACTACTTTGTTTGATGAAGTGTTTGCTAAATTTCCTTTAGAAATGTTTTAGTAGTTATATAACTTCTGGGCATATTGACCTTGGCCATATAATGATGCACCATGAGGAGATAAGTTTTCATAATGATGCTATCATGGTTTCAAATACTGTCGGAATAGGATGGTAGGCACTTGTACTAAAACCTATCATTTTGTTCTACCTAATGTGTCACAATAGCTTGAGACTTCCTTTTCATATGTCCCCTGCTTCCTAATTATGCAATCATTCCTAAGAAAAATAAATTGCATGGTACTCTATCATAAATATAGAACTTAGTTTGGCTGGTTGTCAGTTTCCAAATTTCAACCCCTAAAAACAATTTTTTGACTTTTTTTTTCTGAAAAAGCTGGCAGCCACCTACCACCAACCACACTGCCCACCATTGATTGTGGCCTGGTGTCACAGGCTTGAAATATGAAACACTCTTTTTGCGTATAGAAAGATAAGGTTGCATACATTTGACCCTTTCTATATTTTGCAATGATGAAAAACTTATGCACTGGCCGCTGTTTATCCACTAACAGTCTACCCTACTCTTATATCAGGGAAAATTTGTAGTTTCTGATGGTTTTCTCCTGTGGTTTTGCAATTTCTGAAGCAATAAAATTTTCATGACTCTGTGCTGCAGTTGAGCCAACTTTCATGAGTTCTGTTATTACTTCTCTTTTGTACCTGGCTTGCTTGCAGAAACTGGTTACCTGTGCTCTCCAGCCATGTTACAGAACAGCATTTTCAGTTTGAGATTACATATTTGGGAGGATTCATTCAGCTTTCATTGATGCTACTGGGGAGTTGACTTTTGATTTCTGTTTTCAATGAGCCATGAAAGTTGAACTATAGGTTGGCCCAAGTTGGATTCGTCGACAATGTGCTTGGTGTTTTAGTTGGTGGGCATGGTGGTACCTTCTGAGATGAAATGAAAATTCCCAATACCAATGGAACTTTTGGTATTATTTTTTGTAAAGAGGCTAAATTAATCAAGTATTCTAGATTTGTTTTCCCATAACAGCAAGAACAGCTGCATCAGTTATTAAAATTTATCATTTTGCATCTTTCTGTGGCAGCAGATCTGGCATTTAGGAAATGATGATTTTATCTTAATTTGTTATGGAAAACGTTTGCTAACTTGTTGGTGCTGATATTCATGATCTCTGTTCCCCAGATTCAATTGCATGTGTTTATGGAGGAGCTCTCAATGGTGAAATACATTTGATATGTTTGGCAGATTCAATTGCTAACTTCTTGTTGGTGAGTTGCATTTGAAATGCTTTGCTGAACATGGTTTTGTTCTGGTCTTCTGCGGAGCCACAGATGTGTTGATTCCCAATAACTTTGCTTCTTAGCATGTAGCTAATTTTTGATTGACCAACCGATGCACAACAGGACTCAATCAGGAATATTTCCAAATGAGAGTTGGTGCAACAATGCAACATGAGTTGTGATCGAACGTTCTCATGGTGGTCTGAAGAGATCACTTGAGCTTACGTACCAGGAGGTCCAAGAAGGAAAAAGTAACAAGAAAGACTGAAAAATTGAGGTGGACGACTTTCGAACAATGTGGAGTGGATGCAGACCTAGACGATGCAAATATCCACTGGTGGATTTACGTGATGTCCCATTCACAGAGGCTGGGAGTAACACTGTGATCTCGTTGCTAGATGATGATTCATGGGTTATTCGGACATCATCGTGCATGGAGCGTCCTCTTTTCCACTGAACAAGCTAGTCAAAAGAATAAGATGAGTCCGATGCATGGCAGAAAATGAATCAAACAAAGCTTTGTATGCTTTTAATGCGCACTTGTAGCTGTGATCTTGGCTGATGTGATCTTAGTCATTCTGAATTTTATTCTGGAAGCATTCTTTGCAAAGATAGACTGATAACTTGATCTTGAGCATTACATCCCTGACTTCAACCGAGAAGGATGTCGAAGCATTTTCTGTATCTCATGTATCCTTAAAGATTTTATCTTTGGAAGAACATCATGACTTCTCTTCCCCTTTCCCAACATGATCATATCCTCAAAAGAGTTTTGTTTACCCCTGCTATCCTGCATGGTGTGCTCACCCACTAATAGATTTTCAACCATTTTCTTCCCAAAGATTCGTAAATTCCAATGCTAATGATTATATTTTCTATCCCATGTCCCAGCAAAAACTAAAAGAGAAAAAAAGAGAGGATAGTTTCTATTGTAACAAAATCTAAAGGAGGATGCTTTCATTATAGTTCAAGTTTTTCCTCCAAACAATATGAATTTAAAATGTGCCAATTTCAGGGGAAAATCGTACATGGTCCCTTTTAAATCCTTATAATATCTGCAATAACTTTAACCTTTCTCGGCGGCCTCTTGGAGAATCAATGATAAATTTGTACGTTCAAGTACCTTAAACTTCACTCTGATTTTGGAATATTTGATATTGTCTCATCTCAAACAATATATTAAAGATTAAAGTTCAGTTTGGGACACGGTTGCTGGAAGGACGACAACAGCTGTTCAGCATCATCTATTCAAAGAAAAGAAACCTGAATCGGATGCTCATGGGATGTTGTTATCCACCAGCTTGCATTGCAAATGAAAGAAAGGAGAGAGGGTGAGAGGATCCGTCATCACCGTGGGCAATGCCGGGTGACGCCATCCACCACCGGACGGCTGTAGTGGCAACGCCATCCTCTTTCCACCCTCACATTCAACATCAGCTTTGTCCGCCTTTGCCACTCTCTCCCCGATGATGGGCAATGCAGCGGGAGAAAGGAAGAGTGGTGACAGCAAAGGGATCGGAGTACGAGAAGAATGAACGTTTTCCCAAGCGAATGCCTCCTCGGTGGCAGGCTTCAGCTGGAGAGATGTTGGGGCTTGCTTCCGTAGCCTGCTCGGAGGTTTCCTGGCTTCCTCCAGTGCCGTGGATTCGCCTCCTCGTGGGATTTTGCTTTCCATGGTGACAACAATGTTTAGAAGGCACAGGACGACGTATGAGAGTTTTATAACTGGGTGTGCGAATTTGGCTTGGATGGAGGACGAGGAGGAGGAGGTAGTCCGCCTTCGATTCTTGTGGCTGTGGTCGTGAGAAAAGAACTCCAAAATGTGGGGCAAAGAGAACGGTTAGCTGTTGAAATGTAAACGGTTTTAATAACCATGTCTTTCGTATACCACTGAAGACCTTCAAAAAAGATACAGCACCAAAAAAACCGTTCCTTTGAAACTAAAACAAAAGTTGTTCTTATTTCAAATTGGTTGGTTTTTATTCTCGGCGTTGTGGAGCTCTTGCTCGCTCCATTATCGGATACCCTATCGATTCAATTCATCTATTTTTACTATTTGTTTTCGGGTCCTTTTTTTTTTTTTAATAGTCTTTTGTTGACTTATTAGGTCCACACCTACTCCTTGGAATTCTTGGTGTGGGTGGAAGAAGATAACTAAATACGGCTGCTGCATTGTATCTGGTTGGTGGCTTGATCAGTGGATATGCCCCTGACCTGCTTGTCCTTATTACTGATTGACTTCTTTGCGGCATTGTTGTCTGGTGAGTAAAGCCAGCCAGATGCCTCTTATTATGCCTGCCTATTTTTGTTGAACTATTCTGCAGGAAAATCATGAAGAAGATCATAATGAACATGTTCATTTATCTCAATATCCTACCTACAAAGATTAACAGGTGACAAAAAGACAAAGAAAAGATGGAACAGGTACATGTTTGGCTTACTGAAGAGAAAAAGCTAATTATCCTAGACCTTTAGCTCAAAAAGAATCATAAGTCATGGAGAACAATATATTCCCAAATTAATTTAAGTGAGCACCGTCATGTTAGAGATTCTTTTCTCCATTTCTTTTTGAACTTCCTACTGTAGAATTAAGAGGCTAAAACGATAATGCTCTTGTATATTAGTTTTCTTTTTTCCCCAGAAAATCAATCAATCTTAAACTAACTGAGCTGGAAATAAGACCAAAAACCAAATTAAGCTATGTAGAAACTGAGGCACTGTCTCAAATCAAGCCCCACGAGACGTGTAGTTACTATCTCGTAGAACTAGTCAATATCCTACCAACATAGCTATCCACAAATGAAGCCCTTTGTTTCATAGGTATTATGGTGTTTATGCTGAACAAGAACGAGAAGCCAATTTCTGGCAGGTGTTCGAAGATGCAAGTTTGAAGGCCTTTATCAACGGGGGAGGATTGGTCCTTCTTCAACAGGTGTTGGTTTGTTTAGCTCGTAGATTAGATGCCATTTTAGTTTATTTTTTTAAAGCCCAAGAATTTTTAGTGCTTAGTATTTTACTTTAATCTGTTGCAGTTGTTTTCATATCAATAGAATGAATTTGAATTTACATGCATGATAAAATTGCTGTTGCTAGGTGAAATTGAAATATTTGATGGATAACAGGGCAACTGGGTGTTTTATGCCATGCAGCCTCCTTTCTTCAGGTATTTAAAATGGAATCATTAGAAAATAAAGAACATTTATGTTGTTGAAAGCAAAACGCCTTTGGAAATTAATTTAATTCTGTTTTTGTCTTGCATTAGTGGATCTTTTTTGCAGAATGCTGGATTTTCAGCTGCTTCTGATGCTGCTAGGGTTTATGTTGTGATTGGAATTTTTAAGGTATAATGTGGATAGTTTATTCTTCTCATTTGGCCCTCCTGCATATCCTATTCATACTTGACTACCTTAATAAACGTTTGCGGGCTGCATTTGACAACTGCTCTTCCCCTTATATGGGATCATTGGGTTGATCATTGATTAGCTGTCTCAGTTTAGGACCTCCAGATATGTGGAAAAAGGTATCACATCAAATCTATTCAGATAACATACACTAATCTGGAAAACAAAATGGAAACCGGATGTGATATTTGTTACCCAGACCATTAGATTTACCCCAAAGTATCTACATGTGATACTCAGAAGCAGGTAATGGGTATGGTTCAGCAAAGAAAAATAAAGAAAAAAAACTAGAGATTAGAAAGATTTGATACATCTAATTCAAGTAATCCTTTAAGCTCCATATTCATTCCATTCGTACTTTTCCTAACTTTTTCTTTTGTTTAGTTGACTTTGTGAAAGAGCTGCCTTTGTTGTTGATGTGTATTTATAGCATGAGGCTTGTTGATTGTTCTATCTTTATGACTATCATTCTTATGCTGACATTTATCATTCATGTACTGTCACGCTCGTAGATGATATTTCTGTGATTTAGTTTTGCTGGTTGGGTCTCTGTGTTGTGTGTGTATGTGCACGCGCGTGCGTGCATACGTGTGTGTTCATTATTTTGTATTTTGTGGTCCTTAAACACAATGCTTAAGACATATAAGAATTACCATTTTGTTGCTTATGAAATAAAAGAGTATCTGGTTACTCTTTCTGCTGCTACTGCCGACTGGGATAACCATTTTAAAAGTTGCTAACCTTGGGAGGCATCCTTTATTAATAGGAGATGCAGTGGAATTTTATTTATTTATTTATTTATTTATTTTTTGTACTTGGGTTACCATTTAAAATCATTTCTGCTCTTCTCTACTGATATTAGATGGTGAGAAATGCTGTACCTGCTAATTTTCAGAGAATGCTTATTGTGCCCCTCCTTGCTGTAGGTGCTCTACTTCTCTATGTCAGTTCTTAACAGGTAAAATATTAAGTAGTATTATACTATATCATTGTTAATTCAATTCATACATGAATGCTTTCAAAATGCAATAAGAGGATGGGGCATCTCAGTTACCACAGTGATGTATCTTCTGTTCAATTTATACCATAGATATAAGTTGTGTGTCAGTATAAACTATATAAGTGCAATTCATTGTATTGTTAACTTTATTGTTGTTACACTGAATATGCGATATTTGTGCATAGTTTCCAGGTATCTTTTGGTCCATTTAGTTGGCTGATGGTGTCAGATATTTTTCAACTTCATACAGGAGGACGTGGAATCAGTCTTGTAATTCTTGCAAACTTTGGTTCCAATGCATGTGTAACATTTAACCTTTCACAATTGGATGTACTGATACTAGGAAAATTCTTTTCATAAGGATCAAGCTATACACCTTGTAACATGTAAACCAGGAACCAGTTGACCATGGTGAAGTCAAATAGTCCTGAAAATTTCATGGTTGCTGATATACCTGTGGAGCCCATCTTTTAAAAAATTATTTATTTGATTGTGAGGATCATATGACTGTATAATATGCTATCTGATTAGATGGTTTGATGTTATTCTTAAAATATTTTCGTGTGGAATCAAGTTTAATGTTGATGCTGTTGATCGTTTGATGACCTGTTTTCATGTAGTTATATTAGCCTCAGTTGACATGATTTCGTGTTTAGCTGAAGCTTCTTACATGATCAACTGAAATTATATGGTGCATAACTCATATGCAGATAATGGCATCTTACAGAATAATAATTTAATTGGGTCTTAGTCTTGCAAAGAAACATGAACTTGAAAATATCAATTCTTTTTCTTAATGTTTAGCAGTAGTTTTTTGTTAAAATGGGTCAGTAGCTCTCCTACTTAATCCATATTAGCCAATCATGCAAATTTCGGGCATCTATTTACTGTTTATGCAATCCTACACATGAAAAAGGAATGCAGTTCAACTTTTGTTGATCTGATGTTGTTGTGAATGTACTTATAGGAGTAGCCAATGAAATGCTATCACCAATTATAATGTTTTATGAAAAACATCAGAGTATTTTGTTTTTCTTTATGTGTTGTATGGGAATGGCTATTGCCCTGCTCCTACTAAAGATATGAGATTCTGAAATAATGCTAATTTATTGCACTCATACTATATGAGGTAGTCACAATGAACGGTTGCAGAATTTTGTATCATATAGAAAAAGTAGCCAGCAATAATAATCATCTCTAAAAGTTTATTTCTGCTGTCATACTGTATTGGTGATGCTGGAGGGTTGCTTGGGACTTAGAAATTCACTCATAATGTGGGACCATATGTATCCTTGGTCGTTGTGTTGCCATTCAATGAGAAATTTACATATATCAGAGTGCTGAATTGAGTAAAAGAATTAAGATGCACTGATATATGTTCTTTGTTTTACATTCTCTTTTACTGGCCTTGACTTATGTCTTTGCATCTTAGTTATGCAGGAGCTCTTGAACCAGACAATGTGTTCTCCTTTCTGGACCTATTGTATTGCTCTCACTGTTATTTGTCCTTTTATATGTTCCAGAGGCAAAAGGCTTAAATTTGGAGGAAATTGAAGCCAAGATATTATAATAAAGGTGGTGTAAAACTATAGAGAAGGAAAGTAATTAGAGGGAAGAAAGGTGAAGTTCAAGGTTGAGGAGGAAAGAGAGAGAAGAGAGAACTAAGGGAGGAGGGGGGGAGAAATTATAGAGGTGCTGAAAGAATACTGATGTTTTTCTGAATTTTCTTGCTGAACTGATCTTTTGCAACTACAATAAAAAGCCTTTTTTAAAGATACAATGCCAAGTAAAATGTTCCTTGGAAAAGATCAGCTTAAATGCAAAATAAGTTCCAAACACACATATAAACAAAGTCGAAAAACAGTTACTTAGGAAAAGGCCATCTTAAATGTAAAACAAATTTCAAGTTTTAATAAAAAAATATACACATAAATACTAATACATAGTTCCTAACTTTTCGAATATGCGTCTAAAATAAGTTCTTTTGAAATCTTTGATTGGACCTTAATCATTCTCCTCTGATGGAAAAGAATTCAACTTTGGAAATTGAGCCTTAAAATAGTGCTCCAAAAGGGTAGGTGCCAAGTCATGAAGCTTATCCATAGTGAACTAAGTGGTATTAGAATCAAGCCTTCCTTGCCATTTAACAAGAAATTGCTGAAAACCATTATTGAGAGAAACAAAATACACATTATCAAGGACTGCTTCAATCTCATCCCACTGATGTGGATGAAGCGGTGGCTTAGACTCAAGTTGACTTGCAGGAACACTAGTAGACAAAGAAAGAGGCTCAAAGGTGCCTCAATATGAGGTCAAATCCTCTATATTGAAAATAAGACTAATATTCATATGAGTAGGTAAATCAAGTTAGTATATAGTAGGTCCAAGTTTTTGAAGGATAGAAAAAGGACCGACGGCTCTTACATGCAATTTCTTGAAGAAATTTTTAGAAAATCTTTCAGGATGAATCTAAACCATGATATATGGTGGAGGTCCAGTTAAAGCTTTCAGAAAAACTTATTTCAGGCACTTTTTCAAGGAATTTATTACTTGGCATTGTGCTTTTAAAAAGGTTTTTCTATTGTAGTTACAAAAGACTAATTCAGCAAGAAAATTTAGAAAAAAGACTGTTTTTTCAGCTTCTCCATGATTTCTCTCCCTCTCTCTCCCTCTACTCTATCTTTCCTCTTCCTTAACACTGAGCTTCCCCTTTCTTCCCTCTAATTACTTTCTCTATCTACTAGTTCTACACCAAAAGGCCTGCATCTTGCCTTTTTTAGGTAACTTGCCATATCCTTTTCTTGGCAAGCATATGTAAGTTGTATATTAGTTGTGCATTGAAAGTAGTATTTGTATTATTGATTTAACTAAATAAATAATTTATCTGCACATTTTTATGTTGCAAGGCATAAAAATCACCTGCCATGAATTTGTTATGAATTATTATATTCTAGTCTAGCTCCCTACTGAATATTTCTCTTAGTATTGTAAATGTATTATACCAAAGATTGGAGAGATAAAAAGACAACTAGTAGAAATTTAGCTGCATAAACAAATAGAAAGTGCTTTTGGTGTTTATGTAACAAGAAGGTCAATGCTTGAGAAATGTGTGCATTAAGTAAGACAACTGTGGTCCACAATATGAATGAGCAGTGAAGAACAATTTACAAGACTTAAATAATTTATGTTAGGCTTGCAAACTATGGTTATAACTTTTACTTCCTCCTTTAAAAAAGTGCTGTGTCTTGATAGAATTGATTTTGGACATCAAAACTTTGTACTGAACTATCAGGTCCTTTATATGTTGAAGTACCTGAAAGAGCCTCGTGTTGGAGATTGTGATATGCTTGCTCTTGAAACTGCAAAACCTTCTAGTTGGGAATGAGAATAACAAGCTGATACTCCTCTATGCACATGCCTAGGAGATTCATAAGCGGCAGCAGATTTTGGAAGCTCAGGCGCTATTAAAAAGGCCAAAGCTGTGGCAGTACTCTTTTGGTTGATTTGATTTCTCTTTTTTTTTTCAGGTTCCATGAGCTTTAAGCACAAATCTGAACAAGATCTCTGTCAAAGGAGCTCTTTGGTTGCTCAGGCCCAACATTTACTCACCTGCCAAAACTCTTCCAAGATTTAGTTGTCATGATTTTGCCAGGCCACTGTGCGCTATGTTCGTAAAATGATTTGATATATATAAAAAAAAAAGAACCATCTACGATATATCCAACATATTTCTGGGTTTGGCTTTTCTGTTGGTAATGTGCCTGAACTGCAGAAACTCAAGCAATATTTTTGTAGGTTTCTTAAACAAATTCGTGGCTGTGAGAGGATTATTCGTTGCCACATGGCAGAGCATGAACCGCTGAACCACTGTTGCTTGTCTCATTAGCCAGGCTTCTCTTGTAAGAGGCCTCTCGTGTCACAAGCCAGACTTATATTAATAGATTGTTTGTATATACAGTACAGTGATTATATATCTGGTGCAGTATTTAGCTGTATATGTTGTATGTGAAGATTTTTTTGCTTGTTTTATGTAAATATACATGCTCATGCTGAATTTATTCCACATAGCGACAATGAGAAAGATTAGTAGCTTGATCTGATGTTGAATTGGAAATTGCTTTAACTATAATTATAATTTCTCATGCAGTGTGTGTGTGTGTGTGTGTGTGTGTTTTTTTTTTTTTTTCTTTCGCTTAATGATTATGAGAAAGAAGCACTAGTATGATCTGATGATTGATGAAAATTGCTTCAACTACAATAAATGGCCATAGAAGAATTTTTGTCAGAGCCCAAAAACTTTTTGCTGTGGCGATTGCTATGGAACTTCTCTGCTGCTTATTACTAATCAAACTTGATAGATAACCAAAGTTTCATTTCATTCCGACTTTTGGAGATCTAAGCTAAATGATAGAAGTTTGTGCGGTTAAAAGAGCCATTTTCTAAATCTTCCCTATATTGAATTCAATCAGTTCAGAGATATGGTTGCTTCCTGCTATTAACGGAGATTAATTCTGTCAGGTGAGAACTGGTGTGGCGAGGAAATATGTGCAAGAAGATGGTAGCGAGAGTAGCTCAGAGGTAGTTGGAGAGCCTTGACATGAACACATCCATGTTACGAATGCTTGTATGAAAAATCATCACTTCTAAAGAAATTTAGAGGGTTAGAAACCACATGTATTGACTCTCATCTTTGGCACATATTTTTGCACATTAACTTGATTATATCAATTAAAAAAAGTATTCTTTCAATACTAAGGATCTTATATGATTTTTGTGGCATTGAATTCTTGGCCTATATGGTGGCCGAATATTTTGGTGGCGTAGCTTTCTAGCGTGTTAGGTGCCATATCCATCATTCTGAGATCATCATCCAATCGCGTGCGTGCGTGAATGCATGCTTATACGTAGAGACAAAAAGAAGGAAAAAAAAAAAAAAAAAAAAAGTTGAACACATTTATTTATTTATTTATTTATTTATTTATATATATATATATATAATATAACATCAGTGCAAGATAAAACAGAATCATATCTTGGCAAAGGCTATTTTACCTGGTGAAGAAACACTCAGAAGAATAATTGGTGGTGACGGTATATCCTAGCACCGAGACCACCCCTTTTTTTTCCAACAAAGCTCACACCTTCGGCAGCCCTCTAATTTGGACGCAACTTATCGGACCTGGAACGGTAGGCTCTGACGCTGCCACGCGTCGCTAGCCCAATCTCCAGTGTGTGGCCGTTGAGCGCTGGAAAGCCGCTCCAAAAGAGCCTGAGCAACAGAATTTTTAGAACCTCCTCCCACCACACCCGTACCAAAAAATCCAGAACCAAATATTCTTCTTATTTATACGAGCCTCGCACTACCTCAATCTGGTGCAAACCAGTGGCGCACCTCTCTTTGAGATCAGATCTCTCCTCCTCCTCCTCCTCCGCTTCCATCCCTCGCTTCTCCCAGATGGCTGCTGCTGTCTCCACTGTGGGAGCTGTCAACAGAGTACCGGTACAGTTTTTAACGATGTTTGTTCTGTTTCTGTTTCTGTTTCTGTTTCGACTTGACATTGCATGTAGATGGTTTTTCTATCTTGTGAATTGAGTTGGATTCTGGGATTCTTGGTGCAGCTGAGCTTGCATGGCTCTGGTTCGGGAGCTTCGGGTCCGAGCTCGGCCTTCTTCGGGAGCAGCTTGAAGAAGGTGAGCTCCAGCCTGAGTCATGGGAAGGTGTCCACCGGCACTTTCAAGGTCTTGGCTGCCGACCTTGATGAGTCCAAGCAGACCGACAAGGACAGATGGGCCGGGCTTGCATACGATGTTTCTGATGACCAACAGGATATCACCCGAGGGAAGGGCTTGGTGGACACCCTCTTCCAAGCACCCATGGGTGATGGCACCCACATCCCCGTGATGAGCTCCTATGAGTACATCAGCCAGGGCCTTCGCCAGTAAGGGAACTGAAAGAAACTTTTAGCTTTAAATCTTTTACATCTTGTGCGGCACGCCTCGTTGATGTAGAGTGGAATATTCATCCATCTGATCTTGGTATCATGGTGGTAACTTTTTCCAGGTACAACTTGGACAACACCATGGATGGGTTCTACATAGCCCCAGCTTTCATGGACAAGCTTGTGGTGCACATCACCAAGAACTTCATGACCTTGCCAAACATTAAGGTATTACCACCAAACAGCGGTTTTCAGCTCTCAGGTTCTTTGTTGTTCCCCGTTTTTGTTGGTAGTTTATGGTTGGACCTCAATGTTTTTTGATGGCTTTAACAGGTTCCCCTTATTTTGGGTATTTGGGGAGGCAAGGGTCAAGGGAAATCATTCCAATGTGAACTCGTGTTTGCCAAGATGGGGATCAAGTGAGTTTTTTTTTTTTTTTTTTCCCCTTACTTATGCTTTGCCTCTGCGCATGATAAGTGATCAGTAGTGGTTTTTCATCCATCTTATGTCTCAGCCTGTAGGATTACTCTTTTTTATGAATTGGTAGTGTGTTTCAGTGATTCTATTCTAAGTTACGAGCCACAAGAAATTAATATTTTATTTCCTGTTTTGGATCTCTTTTCTAGCTATTGATCTCATTTATTTGTTTCTGGACTTCAGTTTTAATGATTGTTGCCCAGTTGAAATGTGAAGAGATTCATTTCGTAAATATATTAAACTAATTATAGAGATCAATCAACCAGTCACTTGATTTAGTCCTGATGTTGACGCTGGTAGAAACTCTGTTTTGCATCTATGGTATCTTCACATGATGGTAACACTGAACAAGATCTACCATTATTCTCTTTAAGTTCATTGGTCTCAGATTCCAGTTCCCTATAACATCTGTGTTGCCTTCTCTCTTTATCTAATTGCTCTTCATTATGATTTTATCATCTGGTCCTACACCGTATTATCCATTTTAACTTCTATCCTAGCACAGAGAAGAATCTGGATACCATGTAGGATCTCTTTCTATCTAGCAGAAAATCCGTTCCTGATCCAGGGTGCTGGTTTCTCTTATTGCCTGACCTGTGTCAATGCTTGGGATCCTATTAAATTATTCACTTTGATTCCCGTTTCCTTTGATCAAGTTCAAAGCTATCCCTCTGCTTTGATCATTCATCATACAAGCAATAGCCACCCAAGTCATTGTTCTGGAGAGCAAATGCTATGCATGCATGAAAACATCTTCTACCTCTATGGAATCATATATTCTGGCAGTTACTTTTCTGTTTACACTTTTAATCTGGATGTTTGCTTCCTTTTAGCCCTATCATGATGAGCGCTGGAGAATTGGAAAGTGGGAATGCGGGAGAGCCTGCAAAATTGATCAGGCAAAGATACCGCGAGGCAGCAGACATCATCAAGAAGGGAAAGATGTGCTGCCTCTTCATCAATGATCTCGACGCAGGAGCAGGAAGGATGGGCGGCACCACCCAGTATACTGTCAACAACCAGATGGTGAACGCTACTCTCATGAACATCGCTGATAACCCAACCAACGTGCAGCTCCCTGGCATGTACAACAAGCAGGAAAACCCCCGTGTTCCTATCATAGTCACTGGAAACGACTTCTCCACTCTGTATGCCCCTCTCATTCGCGATGGCCGTATGGAAAAGTTCTACTGGGCACCAACCAGAGAGGACCGCATTGGCGTCTGCCAGGGTATATTCAGGACCGACAACGTCCCCAAGGAGGATATCGTCAAGCTCGTCGACGCTTTCCCAGGCCAGTCTATTGGTAAGCAAGCAGCTCCCCAACTTTCAAAATTATCATGCTCTGCATGCACTAATACACTAACCTACCACACTAACCTACCTTCGGGAAGATGTTAGGAGGAGGATCCTGGAATTTTGATGAATGACATGCATTTGTAGCTCTTAGATTATTTTGATTATCAGTTTGCTTTGCTAGCAATTATGGCTCCAGCAGTTTGGACTCTGCTGGCATATCGGATGGGCTCTTCCATGATCTGAGTAACCAAGAGTCATCACACTGGTTTGTGGTATAATTAATCGAACATGATAAGTATGATAGATGGCTGCTCTGATCATCCAATGTACTGTGTTCTATGTGCTCATTTGCAGACTTCTTCGGCGCCGTCCGTGCCAGACTCTATGATGATGAAGTGAGGAAGTGGGTTTCAGACATTGGAATTGAGGGGGTTGGAAAGAGGCTTGTTAACTCACTTGAAGGACCACCATCGTTTGAGCAGCCTAAGATGACCCTGGACAAACTCATGGAGTATGGGAACATGCTGGTGAAGGAGCAGGAGAATGTGAAGAGGGTGCAGTTGGCTGACAAGTACTTGAGCGAGGCTGCACTTGGAGACGCCAATGAGGATGCTATTAATACTGGAAATTTCTATGGTTAGCACTCTAATCCTATAAGCCTTGATGGGAGGTTTGCATCTCGCCTCTAGACTAGTCCTAAGGCTAAAAAGCTTTTCTATTTTCCATAGACACAGCAGATAAAAACTAGCCCCATGGCTTATCTGTGTTCATTTATCTGGGTGCAGGCCAAGGAGCCCAACAAGTCCATGTGCCAGTCCCAGAAGGTTGCACCGACCCATCTGCTTCAAATTTCGATCCTACTGCTAGAAGCGATGATGGAAGCTGCACGTATAAAGTCTAAGGGTGGTCCAAATCTTGCAGTTTTCGGGAAGCCTGTGAAATAGTCTTTTTTCTTTAAGCATGGAATGGAGTAGTAGCATGGAAACTTTCTGTACTTATGATATACTTGTGTACTTTCCTTGATTTAAAAATGGGTTTTGTTCTATGATTGACTGGTTTCTTGCGGCTTGATAAGATGGAAGCTGCTTGTATGAATTCTAAGAGGTGAGCTTGGTCATATGATTGATTGGAACTTGATGAACATGCTGGAGTAAACAGGTCATTTCTAGGTTTCTAGCTAAGAAGTGGCAAAAGAATTGGGATGGTAGAATGCAACCTTCTTAAAAATGATGAGGTGTGTTGTGTTGAGATCGACAAGTTAAAGATATTTTCAAGGAGAGAATGAAATGCTTACAACCACCCTTCCAATCCTTTCAACTCCTACTTTCTTCACTGGTTTTACTTCTTTATTACCATCCCATTTTTTCACTGTAGCATTCTCTCCTCTTTATTGCTGAGGAGCTACCTCAACTGATCTGCATGTTAGAGCTTCAACTGAAGCCTTCTCGAGTTGTCCCCACCTGGCACACCTTTGCCATTGGTAGAAACCCCTGCTCCCAAACCTCCCTCAGCCACAACATGGATGCTCTGCGATATTTCTGGATCCATAATATGGATCTTAGCTTGACTTAAATGGCTTAAAGAGGTTATTATTTTTTGATGGTCACCATGGGGTGTTTTGAAAGATAACATCAGTTGATGATCTTTAGGGAAGAAGAATCACGCGCCAAGAAAAGAATCTATAATTTGTGGTCAAGTTCGCATACTCGATCCATGGTCAGCACTCCTCCCCCCACATCTGTACGCCGTGCTCCTCACCATAACCATTAAAAACTAAGCTTGAATTATCATGCTTTATATATATATATTCGAGAGCAGAACCTCAATCACAACCCTCTAATCCGACCAATTAACATCTAATCCCACCAGAAAACATCTACAGGGGCTAAAGGTTGGTCCACATCCACATCTGAAATGCCATAAGCTTCGCAATCTACAACATGCCAGGTCAAGTCCAGCTGCTGTCCTAACTGGCCCGTTAGTGGTCAAGAGCGTATGTGCTTGAAAGCTTGAGTCCAAGTTATTTATGGTTCATGATATATTTGTGGTTAGGAGGTCAGGAGAGATTTGTGGTTCATGATATATTTGGTTTGACGTTTTCATTTATTTGAATTGCTTTGCCAAATGACAGACTGATTAACTCTTGCAGCTTGGTACTTAAGTGAACATGTAAACAACTTAAAGACAGCCAACCGTGTGATCATATGGTATGATCCATGAATCAGAGTAATCAAATTTGGTTAGACTTGACAAGAAGGCTCATCAAGATATTCTACATGAGGTCCATAGATTGCAGTAATTCTTTCAAATTACTTCTCCAAGCATGCAACGCTATCACCTACCTTTTCTTAAAAAATCCCACAATAATGGATTACACAACATGGTGTTAAAATTCATGTTAAATTAAGCACTTCTTATTTGTATTTTTCAAATATTGCTTATGTGGTCTAATCCATAATCCCTTATTCCATAGTATTCCTATTGAAGCTTTTAATATGCCTTGAGCTTCTAGTCCTTGCTCCAAAGACAAATTCAGCAAAGCGTAGTGGCATTATTTATTAAGGTATGGATCTTGAAAATCCTTATACAAAGTAGAAAACATTATTGGTACCAAAATGAACCATGAAATTGAAAGATAAAGAAGATATGCAGCACTATTGGGTTCTTTGAATTTCTCCTATTACTAAATTTTCTAAATTTTGGCACTACGTACAATTGTTAGGCTCCAATAATCACCATAATCATATATGAGCTATTTATGGAGACAGGGACCGAGGTTATGGTTTAGTATGGATAAGGGATAGGAATTGAAGCCTATTTATAGATGTTGAAGGACTTTCAAATGATCTATATAATCTTAAAAACTAGCCATTTATGGCCGTTGGAAATGGCATATAAGTTTTCTTGATCAAAAAATCAAAATATCCTTACCGTTTATGACAATTAAAAAGGAGTATTTTGAGAATTAGACAAAAATACCTCCAAACTAGCTATTTTTGATCTTTCTGCGAGGTATTTTAGAAAAATACTCATTGGATCCAAATGTGCCAACCTAGCGAGCCTTATGTGGACTGGCCTTTTAATGCCGACTATACTCATATATGGGTCGCAGGCTATACCGTGCCGATTCATGGCAAGCTGTTATGCTGGCATAATCTGCAGACCTTAGGAGGCGGCCAGTGCTAGGCATGGCATGACACGACTATTGTAGCAGCTATGCCGTGGCGGACCTGGCTACTGTAGCAGCTGTGCAATGCTAGACTCGGCCTGATTAACAACTCTAACGGCTATAAAATCCATACGATTGAACCTATAGAATATGGTAGGTCTATTTAAAATTTTTAAATTCACGTGCACAAGGCATTAAAAGTCATTATTAACATAACTAATGAAATTCTAACTCATTTTAATATACATCAATCCTTGTTATCATCATCTTCAACATAATACATCGAAGTATACTATAATTTTATAATCAACTAGTTGCCCAATCTAAAAAAATAATGGGCCAAAAGTAATCATGATGCTCTAGCACACATCCCAAAGCTTGAATCATGCTATTTCTTGTTATCTAAAAAATAATATAAAAACATAGTAAATTAACAGCTTAGTAAGTAATCTCTACTTTTAGTTGGATCAAGCTTATCATGTATAGAAAATTTGTATGAGCAATATAATAATGTATATATATATATATATATGATTAATATGTCATGATCAAAGATGCAATAACATAAAGAAAAAATTTTATCAGAAATATATATGTCTTCAATAATTTAGTTTCAAGAATTTTAAATGCATCGCCTTGGCAAAATTCTTTTCTTTTTAATCAAGGCATTTCAAAATTCACCGTATCATAGTCATCATGACCAAGACACAATCTGCCTTATAAGAAGGTTTAAGGTATCATGCTCTTAAACAAATAACATGCCGACATATGATCATGGCCAATGGTTAGTCCCAACTAGTTAGGCCTAGCGTTATAGTGAAACACAATCATAGTATCAACAATTTGCTCTAGCTGATTAGATCTATAATACATGCGAACACATGAACATAGCCAATGCTCAACGCATGCCGCCAAACGAACAAAGGTAATAAAAGTCTCAACTAGCAAGGCCTAGCAACATACTTCGCATAAACATCTTACCAAAGATTTGTCCTAACTAACGAGGCTCACAATACAAGCCAACACATGGACATGGCCACTGCTCAATGCATGCTAACATATGAACATGACCAATAAAAATCCCAATTGGCTAAGCTTGACAACATGCCGGCACACAAGCATATTACCTCCAAACAACACAGAATGTGAAATCATCCAAATGTTGCTTCATAAATTTATATTAAGTGGCATCATATCCAATTAAAAATCAATGTAAGTAAGAGAGAAACAAAAAGATGCCAAAATGTGATCATGCATGGAAGGGATCAAGTTTGATGATTTGATCCCTATTGGCCTCGTTGTTCTATCTTTCCTTGATAATGCATTGTTCGCAATGTTTGGCTATTTATTATATTGCAAAATTATAAGTATTTTGAATTTGCATATCAGAACCTACTTTAGAAAAGGAGCAAGTGCAATCTTATAGGTGCATTACATAACTAGTTTGTATATTGAAATGCACCTCTAGTGAGGATGTAAAAAGTGTCCATCATGAACTAGTTTGTGTATTACTAGGCCATGGAATGAAGTGAATCTAGGCTTGGTTTGAAGATTATGTATTTAAATTCCATTTGGATGAAATTTTAGTCCGCTCCATTCAATGAAACGATCACTGAGATCATTTTTAAATGACAAAGTTTGATGTGAGAATATTATGCTTCTGTAACAATTAATTTAAGTGAATATAATTTCTGTGCTTTGTACACATTTATGGTGGCCTCTTTTATTTTTCCCTGCCTCCATTTGGGTCTAATGGTAGGTAGTAGTCCCTTGTGCATCTCCGCTTTGGTTTCATTCTACGGTGGAAAGGAAATATTAAGCTTCCTTGCTGTACCCATAACGTTAACATGTGGCTCTAAAAATTTGAATAAAAATTAATTAATAGCAGATAAATTAAAATTATAAACACTTCAAACTTTTCTTTCTCATCCGATGTGAAACTATTTTTGTAAGTATTACAATCTTTTCTCTTATAATGTAACGTCCTCGTTGCACGTCACAAGTTAGGTAGAATTAGCCTCGAGTTAGGTTGGTGTTGCAAGATGGCTTCACGCCATAACGAAATTTTATCATCATTCCATAAGTAGTTCTTTTCTTTTACCTATCAATTTTCATACCTGCTAGTTTAATCAATCTATTAGCAGGTCGAAATCACATTGTCCTAAAAACTAAAGTAAAAATTAATTGATAGTAAGTAAACTTAAATTATAAGTATTTTAATTTTTTTTTATTTAATATTAAAATATTTTTAAGATATCATAATACCTTTTATCGCCGATCCATACCATTTTAGGTGTAGACTTTTCCTTCTTATAAGAGTCTCCCTGCTCTTGGCCAAAGAATATTCAAATTTGTTGTGAACAATATGAAGGAGAAGATTCATTCCAAGAGACGGAAGGATGTAGCCTGGGACAAGCTGGTGATGTATTTGAAAAGAAAGAAATTTTATAATTTTTAATATTAAATTTTCTCCCATGCTTATTTTGTTTAGAAAACTTTTGGCTTCCTTCGACTCATGGGAGTGCACGGGAGTGGGCTAATTAGCTGATGCTGATACGGAACTGAAAAATCTGCCAATTCCTCTTTATTTCTTTTTGTATATTCTCTTTTGCTGAAATTTCCTTCGCCAATAAATTCCTGGAGCTCCCGTTTTACCCTTTAAAAAAATTATATATATATATATCAACCAGTAGCAAAAAATTGGTTGTTTGCCCCCTGAGAAAGTTGTGACGAGAGTGTTAAATGGATGTTATATCATTGCATGCTGAAGGATGAGACGTCACAAAATCATCGAAGCATTCGTCATATCTTTGGATTGAAACTCGAGTGATTAGAGATCATCAGCGAGCGAAGTTAAGGCTTGGCGTAGGAGCGTCAGCTTTCAAAAAGTGGACCGCTCGCCCCAAGTTTGGATGGACTCGGATTGTCTTGGACTTATTTTACCGACCTGCTGTGATGTACGAAGAAAGAAAGATAGTAAATACACTGGCCCTTCACGGACTTTATCCAGTGGATGGACCCTTGGTATTTAAAAGAGTTGTCGCTTTGCCACCGTCCCTGACTCCTTCGCAGCTCAAACAAAAGCAAAACGCGTTGGTACGTGACAAGGTCTGTGGCCCACACACGTGCCTCCACGTAGATTCCTGCCCAAAATTCCCAGCCTCGATTAGAGGGCAAGTGCGCTGCGTTTCTATTTTATTTTAAATTTAAATTTTAAACTTTATAATTGAAGCATACGTCAACCAGATCAAAATTTTCATTTGTATCATGTTTGGGCCTCAATTACGAGATATTCAAGCATGATTATAAACCACATTGCCATTTTTGTTGCATTTTATATTTGAATTTTTAACTTTGTAATTAGACTCAAATTAATTGAGCCAACAACTATATGTATATAAATACAATACATCACTATAGTTATACGTACCATAAGTGGAAATCTTCTTTTTTAAGTTGGTATCACAGTCATGCAGGACTCGTCATCATCTTTTCTAAGTAGGATCTCAATCTTCAGCTACTACATTAGAATTTCATTGGCTCATCTAGTAATGACAAATATCACTGGTCAAATTTTTATTAAACTTAATTTTAATAATTATCTTATATGAAATTTTCTTTCTTTCTCGATTCTAAGAGGCAATAAATTAATGGATTCAATGGATGGAAGTACTCCTGTCCTCATAAAACTATTTTAGAAGGAGACACAAGAATCTTAATTTTCATCTTTAATAAGTGATATGAAAGAGACGAAATAGTACTATCTTAAATTAATGTTACTCATTCAATGACCACCATTTTATATATACTATTGCTATCAAATGTACTATGAGCCATACCAACAATCTTTTACCATCTCACCTACCTTGCTATCGTAGTGTTGTAGGGATACTGCAATATCTTACTCTTATCTACTCATATTTTTCCTCTGTTGCAAACCAATTTGCTCAATTTATGCAATTTTCAACTAAAGACAAGTGGGTTGCTATCAACTGTATATTGTATTATTTAAAAGCTACCATGACTTATGAGTTTCTTCTAAAGGTTGATCTAATTAAACTTGAAGCATATAGTGATTGGACTGATTGCCCCACTTTACAAATAGATATTACGTTCATCAATTTATGCAATTATGGCTTCATAAATTAAGTAAATTTATTCTATCACCCGTGAGCTTCATCTATCACTTTAGATGGCTCTTCTCATTAAATGTGATAAAGTTGTCATCATCTTCATCACATAATCTAATTCTTTATGCCCATACTAAGTATATTGAACTTGATCATTGCTTTATCCATGAAAAAAATGTTTATCAAGAATCTGCATCCTAATCGTGTACATTATTTGCAAGTCAAGTTCACTCTTTAGCCTCATCCATTGAGGGTTAAGGAAGTGTGATAACGAATTTGCTTCACACCCATCATTCTTGTCTCAATCATAGGATATACAAGTGTGATTATAAGCTATGCATTAGCATACTATTATTTCTATTTTATTTTAAATTTAAATTTAAATTTTAAACTTTATGTTTTAAACACAAAACAATCGAATTAAAATTTCTAACTATATTCATGCCTAATATTCCATCCTCAACAACAAGACGTGCAAGCATGATTATAATGTTAACTACATTATTATTTCTACTTAATTTTAAATTTAAATTTCAAATTTTACAATTAGATTCATATCAATTCAGTCAAACTTCTCATTTGCATCCATATGTTGGCATGTACATAAATACAGTATAATACAACAAATCCATAAGTTAGCATGTGCGTATAAATACAGCACAATACAACAATCAATATTCTCAAACTTTTTTTAATTTAAATTACTATTTTCAAAACTTTTTTTTTTTTTTTTTTAATGTTCCCAAGCCCTTCCACTGTTCCCTGCAAAAATTTGGCTCGAGAGTCGAGACAATTGTCGGAATCGACCTTCCATCCACCCTTTCACCAAAATACTACAACCAGATCCGAGCCAAGGGCAAAAGATTCGAAGCAAAGACAACGCGTGCTATGTCGGTGATCCAGAGTATCATGTGCCCATTAAACCTTCTGAATAATTATCACACTGTTTCCATTGAGAAGGTTAGCCAGCGTTGTTTCCACCCTGAAAAGGCCAGCACAAAGCAGGGCCCGCTAATCCAACCTTCGCTCAAGAACAGCCGAGGTTCAATACGACGGAAGCTTCCTCTTGCCGCCTCTTGTGTTCATATTTTTATTGTTAATATTTATTTTTTTCATTTTGTATACATGTGCATATGGTTTGTGCATATTTATATTTACATTTGGTATCCGAATTTATATTGAGAATATAAGTTTTAGTTCATGTATAATATTATAAATTACTTTTTTATACAAACATATATAGTTTTGATCTTTAGGATAACTTAGAGTATTAAAAAAAAAATCTCTAAGCAGAAGAAAAGTTTAGAAGAGATGTTTTGTTGGATACAAGCTTATCTAAAATTTTTTGAGAGAGTTCTTATAATTTGAAGTTCTTTCTTCATAATGAAATTTTCATTGTTTTTGCCAGTATGGATATAAATTAATTGATTAAATTATGTTAAGTCTCTTTTTTAGATAAGCACACGTAAGCCTAGCATTAGGAAAAACTCATAGCATTAAAAAGAGTTTAGAGGGGTGAAGAGTTCTAAAATTATGTTTAAGTTGGGTGTATATGGGTCTTAAATTTTATGAGAGAAAATCTCTAGTGAAAAGATAATTCTTAAAATTATTGATTATTTTTTTATAATAAAATTTTCATTATTTTTACCAGCATAAATGTAGGTCAAGAGAACAAATCACATTGAATCTTTGTACATTATTTTTTTCCTCTTCGTTTTCTCTTATTTTCTATTGATATCTCTTTTACTGCATGCAATATCAATAGTATGCCATACAAAATTTTGCATACAATAACACTATTCCTCCATGTATTTGTGAGTATATATATATATATATTATTTCTATATATATCTACATGCCCTAGGTTTTTTATAATGATATGCAATAAATATATAAAGAAAAAATTATGGCACCCTTTCAACTTTATATATAAATAAGAAAATCATAAACATTTGAATTTTTCTAAGTAACCTCTTGAAATTATACGTCAATATAGCCTAATCATCCATCTCTACCTAATCTATAAATAGATTGGGTCTACCTGTGATCCAATCCGGTCCTGACCCAATTAGATCCGATCTAATCCGTGTTTAGAGACCCATGGATTGGGTTATATAAATCTAATTTTTCTTTACTCCAATTATCTTTATAAATTTATTGAATGATTTCTAATTTAAACTAATTCTCTTTTTCATCCTAATAACTAAATTTCCTCCCATATTTTTCTTTAATTATATCTAAATATTTATATTTTATTATTTATTTTTATGGATTCTTATTTATAATGTCTTTAGGCATGTCAATAAATATTTTAAATATCATAATTTATAAACATAAGGATAATTATTTACCTGAACAGAATTAAGAATTTTTAAATAAAATTTAAATTTAAGCTTATTTTTTAATCTCATTTAAATTTTTTAATGAATTTACGTTAGATTATCAATTACTAGATTTTAGTAATAAAAAAATTTAGATGCTTGACTCCGATGCAATATTTTGATTTGGATTAAATCCGAATGATCTTTTAGGTCTAAAATTTTTTCTATAAATTTAAAATAATTTGCTCAATAAACATGTTAGATTTAAATTTAAAATTAAAATTTAAATATAAAATTAAATTAAATTGAGATGAAACATGATTCGATCCCATTTGCAACACTATCTATATCTTACCATGTGTCAATTCACTTCTCCCTCTTCTCCTTGTCCTCCTCCCCTATTTTAATCTTTGCCAAGATGCCTTTAATGGACTTAAGTTGCCTCCGTCAAGCTCCAACAAGAAGATTGGATGGTGCTTGAACTCGGTGAAGGTATTCATATTGCCCATCATTTGGCATGGGAATGTCTACTGCTATAATTCTTTTCCAAATATAAATATATAAAGAATCTAGAACTAAAAACTAAACAGTTTAGTATTTATGATAAAAAAAAAAACTATAGTTTTAATCAGATATTAAGTGCCAAATGGTTATTTAGCACCAACCCTTCGCTTTCTGTCCCAGAGCCAAAGCTCACTCTCTTCTTCCTTCCCCTCTCTCTCTCTCTCCTTGGCATCTAATGTCTCAAAATCCCACCTTTTTCTTAGCCTTCCTCGCTCTAATTCTCTCCGCCGTCTCCCAGCAGGACGAGTTCGTCTACACTGGCTTCCGCGACGGCATCGGGGCCAATGGTGGCCCTAATATAAGCTTAAATGGGGTGGCGGAGATCGAACATAATGGGATACTACGGCTGACGAACGAAACGAGCCGCCATATCGGCCGCGCCTTCTTCCCGACCGCCCTCCAGTTCCGGAATGCCACCACTGGCGCCGCCTTCTCCTTCTCCGCCGCCTTCGTCTTCGCCATCGTCCCTGAGTACCCCAAGCTCGGTGGCCATGGTCTCGCATTCGTCATTTCCCCTACCAAGGAGCCCAAGGGAGCTCTCCCCAGCCAATATTTAGGCCTCATGGACGTCAGCAACTTCGGCAACTTCTCCAACCACCTCTTCGCCGTGGAGTTCGACACCGTCCAGAACTTCGACGTCGGCGACATCAACGACAATCACATCGGAATCGACATCAACAGCATCGAATCCAACACGTCCGTCCCCGCCGCCTACTACGCCGGCGATGGCGCCAATACTTCCCTCGTTCTCAAAAGCGGCGTCAGGATCCAGGCCTGGATCGACTACGACGGCGTCGCGAAGGTGATCAATGTGACAGTTGCCCCCTCCTCTTCGAAGCCCGCGGTGCCCATTTTGTCGTTCCCGTTGGATCTGTCTCCGATTCTCCACGACCGGATGTTCGTCGGCTTCTCGGCCTCAACCGGACTGCTGGCAAGCTCCCATTACCTCTTTGGCTGGAGCTTTAAGATGAACGGGCTCGCCCGATCCCTCGACCTCGGTTCTCTCCCGTCCCTCCCCGAACGCAAGAAGAAAGACACCGCCTTTGTCATCGGCGTCTCCGCCGCCGTCGCCTTGATCGCCGCCGTCTCCGGGGCCGCCTACTTCTTCCTCAAGATCAAGAAGGCCGACGTGATCGAGCCCTGGGAGCTGGAAGTCGGCCCCCACCGCTTCTCCTACAAGGAATTGAAGCTCGCCACTAAGGGGTTCGGGGATCGGCAGCTCCTCGGCTGCGGCGGTTTCGGCAAGGTCTACAAGGGGACCCTCCCGGGATCCCGAGTCGAGGTCGCGGTGAAGCGAGTCTCCCACGAGTCGAGCCAAGGGATCCGGGAATTCGTGGCGGAGATCTCCACCATCGGGCGGCTCCGCCACAGGAATCTGGTTCAACTCCAGGGCTGGTCCCGGCGGGGGGCCGACCTCCTATTGGTCTACGACTACATGCCCAATGGGAGCCTGGACAAGTTCTTACGTTCCGACGGATCCCCGCCGGCGAAGACAGGACTGTCATGGGCGGAGCGGTTCCGGATCCTCCGCGGCGTGGCCTCCGCCCTGCTCTACCTCCACGAGGAATGGGACCAGGTGGTGGTCCACCGCGACGTGAAAGCCAGCAACGTCCTCCTCGACGCCGATTTCACCGGCCGGCTCGGCGACTTCGGGCTCGCCAGGCTTTACGAGCACGGGGCCAACCCAAGCACCACCCGGGTGGTGGGCACTCTGGGCTACCTCGCCCCCGAGCTCACCCGGACAGGCAAGGCCACCACCAGCTGCGACGTGTACGCTTTCGGCGCCCTTGCCCTCGAGGTGGTCTGCGGCCGCCGCCCCCTCGAGCCCAAGGCGCCGCCGGAGGAACTCATGCTGGTGGACTGGGTGTGGGAGCTGTGGAGCTCCGGGCGGTGGACCGACGCCGTGGACCCGCGGCTGGAGGGCGTCTACGAGACGGAGGAGGTGGCGGTGGCGATCAAGGTGGGTTTGTGGTGCTCCCACCTGGAGGCGGCGAGGCGGCCGACGATGAGGGAGGTGGTGCGATACTTCCACGGTGGCGCGGCTCCGGACGTGCCGAGCCCGCCCCTGGAGGACGGCGGCTCCTAGGGGAAGGGCGGTAACGCGGGGTTCGACGACTTCGTGCACACGTACCCATCGTTGTCGTCGTCCGAGGAGGTGTCGGCGAACTCTGCGATCGCCGTCGGCGGGAAGGAGGACAACCCGGTGGGGAGGCGTCTTCACTCGTCCTTGCATTCGCTTGCCTCACATGGGAGCGTGTGAAACGGAGGGGCCCGCCGGTTTTCCACCGTACGTACTACCGGGCGCGAGGAGGGGGGCGGGGCGGGGCGGGGCGGGGCACACTTATTTCGCGGCCCACACTCCATGACGCAAAAAAGATTTTAACCGCCGGTTGGTGGATGGCGAACCGGAGCTGTGGCTTGCCGTGGAGGATGGCTGGGCACTGGCAGTGGGTATTGTCATGTGCAAGTAAGATTAAGATGTCACTATTTTTTGTAATTTCTTATGGAACCTCATCAAGCTAGAGGTATAACTCTAACAAAGCTTCATTTAAACAACCTATTTATAAAGTAAGCTAAAAATTCTTTTTCATCCTTAAACTCTCACTCAAAATTCATACCGTTGCTTAAATTTTAAGTTATTATAATTTAATTTTTTTATCTAAATTTTAAATTATTATAATTTAATTTTTTATATTTTTAAAACGTTGTATTTTTAATATTTTATTGTTTATTACAGATACTGTTACAATGAATGAAATAATTGAAGTACGATTTGATTTGAATATATGAACTAATTGATAGAATTAGACATTAATTATTTTATTAATTTTAATTAATTTTATGTAACAGAATATTATAAATGTAATATTTGTAAAATGTAAGAAATGGTGTAACAACTAAAAATTTGATGCCAATAACATATTTTGAGTAAAATTTGAGGGCTGAAAGCACTTTTTTTTTCAGTAGAAAGTATTATTATTATTATTATTATTTTTGGTTTTCTATGTGGAACGGACGGAGCTAAACGCAAACTTTCACTTGTCCTTGCACCACCAAGCGCAGAGAAAATGAGTCGTCTATAAACTACAAGTAGATTGCCAAGATCTCCTCCGGATAATTCTTTAAACCAACCACAAAAACATGTCAGAAGTATGGAATATTTTATGCCTACTAATTAAGTTTTGCAGGATATGTCAAATATTTTCTAGAGCACTCTAGCACAAGCAGCTAAGAAATTGTAGCAAATCATGAGAAACATCATAACTCATACAATCTTTTATTTTTTTTGTTCTTTTGAGATGTCAGCTATCCAATTCTAGGAGGCTTCACAATCTTTTCAGAGGAATCTATGTAAAGTCGAACCCGTCCCATGTCAAGGTCCATGGTCACAAGGTGATCTGGCGGAACCACTTGGATGCAAATTCCAGGGCTATCCTCCTTGATCCTCTGCTCGGCCTCAGCTGCATCAAGCCCTACCAACTCTGGCCATTCATTCTTGGGTGATATTTCCGTCTGCTCTGCTGCTGTTACATCCAAACCATGCAGAGTTAAAAAACAGAGAATGGGCATCACGAATAATTTTGATGATGGAGGTCTCCTTTTGGACTATGGGTTGTTGTCGTCATGGCAGGCTTCTGCTTTTGTTTCTTTCTTTGATCTTTAAGAGCAAAGAGCTTAGCTAAGCTGTATAACGATATTCAATGCTGAATATTTATTTCCATAATTCCACCAGGCAAGCCCCAGCCTAATGACTCGTTAGACCTTTGTTTTACTGAAGACCAAACGGTAGCAACTGCTTCCCTCCATACATAGAGAGAGAGAGAGAGAGAGAGAGAGAGAGAGGAAAAAAATATGATGGAAAACAATAAAAAGAAATTGATATATCAGTTGATCAATAACTAATATATCTTCCCTGTTCCTTTTGATCACTGGTTATATCATTTGGTGGGGCATGACGACCAGATAACATTTATTTTGGAATGCGATCAATATAGGGAGACACAACATAAGAGAGGAAAAAGGTTAAAGAAATATTCAGTAACTCACCTTGCTTGATGGGTGCCTCTTCATCTTGTGATGGGTGCCTCTTCATCTTGGAGAAGCCGGAATTCCTTGTTATCCTCCGCCATAACAAAGAAGGGGAAGAAGAGGCAGAGGAATACAGCAGAAAGTGATGGTGATCCGTTGGAATGATTTTATGAATCTTAGTGATCCGCATACGAAATTTAAAGAAATTTAAAGAAATCATATAATTAATTAGTAAAATAAATCACTATGATATGGTATCAAATTGTTGGTATGATTTTATGAATCTTGATGATCTACATATGAAATTAAAGGAAACAATGTGATTAATTGGTAAAATAAACCAGTATGATATATGTAAGGATACGATTGATCCATATATACCATCTTAAGCAATGAAAAAATCAAGCTGCAAATATATATATAATATCATGTATATTTGCAGCGTGATTTATTAGAAAAGCTAATTATACGGTGTATTAATAGGAGAGTGCTTGTGGAGCTTATATAAAGGCCTTTTCTTTCATTATTTTTTTTTTGTCACAAAGTTCAGAAATTAAAGAGTTGTTTATCTCTTTAAATATTTTGAGAGATAGTGAGATTCTCTTAAAAGTGTGAGAGAAGAGTAATTCTCTTGGATATACTTGGGATCAAGATTGTAAGGTTTTGAGTATTGAGTGTTGTAAACACTTGTAGCTTCTATATTGAAGATTTGCAGTAGCTTCGTGGACGTAGCCCACATTGGATGAATCATGTAAATTTTATATGTTTTTATTTTATCTATTTTTATTCTATATAATTTTATTGCTTCATAAATCTGATATTATGATATATATATATATATATTTTTATCCTAACATGATCTATTCATCACAACTTGTTACAGCCTTATATATGGCTTCGAAGGTGGATGACAAGGACTTTATAGAGGCTCTTTTTTTGTAATTGACGTTTACTTCAATGAATACTTTGGAAGTGGCGGCAAGATGTTGGCCGGCTATCCGCGACGAGGTCCGGCAAAAAGGACAGGAACGCCATGCAGTCATCAAGACACTGACATCCACATGGCAGGGAGCTATCAGAGTTTATCATCGGGCCAGGCTGGCCTTGCAGGCCATAAGTGCATGATCTTTCAAGAGGCTCTTCACACCTTCAGATCATTGTGCCATCTTTCAACAGGCCATAAGTGCATGATCTTTCAAGAGGCTCTTCACACCTTCAGATCATTGTGCCATCTTGTTTAGCAGACACCCCAGTATGGAAACCTTGTTGCAATGACAAACATATAGAGGACTTTCTTTGCCAATTCACAAAACATCAAGGAGTAAAGTACCTCTTTTACCACTCTGTTTGGAAGCCTTTTGCTTAAGCGAAGATTAAGATATTTTACGGCCAGCTTTTTTTCATAAGCTGCCTGCAGATGATGTGTTGGTTAAAAAAGAATGGACAGTGAATGCTGGATGTATGTTCCATATGATCGCTGATCAAGAATCTATGGATCATCTATTCATGAAACGTAGATTGCCGCGACCCATTTTAGAATTTATAGAAAGTTATACAGGGATAAGTAGTTTGCCTAGCAGCATACTAAGGCTTTAGTCAGAATGCAGGAGAAAAAAGTGCCAATAATGACATATATGTAATATATATGGATTGAGAGAAATTCAAAATATTTTTTTGAAAAAGAATTACTCTTAACCCTCTATTCTTCACAAGATCATTATTAGTTTTAATTTATGTGGTAACTTTTGCACCGAAAGGTGGCAGAAACATCACAAAAATCACTGTACTTTTCTTTCTTCCATGCTACCTTCTTTGTCTTTGTAGCATTTTCTGATTTTCAATAAATTTTCATGAGGGAAAACTCCCTCTCCCTCACAGTTCCTCCAAGAAAAAGAATCAGAGATAAGTGGAAGGACAATGTTTTAAAAAAAAATGGTGTTCTCGGGAAAGCTAGACGAGCCAAGTCCAGTCCCCATGAAAAGGCACTCCAACTCTAGTCAGCTAATTAAGCCTGCATTGGAGCAGGCTGAAGCAAGACAAGGCAATAAATAACATAGGCTAACACCCTGCCGCAAGCCTTCTTACAGGGCAAATAGAAAGAAATGATTTGAATAAAATTGAGCAAGGAAGACGCCATCTAGGAGAGTTACAGGGAGAAGATGTAAAAAAGAAAATGAAATATGAGAATCATTTGGGAGAATCGATTTCATGGTATGCAAGTAAAGACAACTGCGGTGGTCATCTTCCTCACAGAAACAGTATTGGTAAAACAAACTGTGAGAGTCAGACAACATTGACTTCATCTCCAAAATTCACTTCCCAACAAATCAGTTCCGATAATTTACAGACTTACAGTAAAGATTGGCAAAGCAAGCTTAACTTGAGACAGTAATTTATGCTGTCTGACTTAGAGAGAGGATGTGCAGCATGCATAATTGATCGCAGTTATGTCAAGCCAGGGTGGTCAAGTTTGGCCTAAAACTGCCAGCCTGACATGGCAGACTGAAATGATGAACAACTGTAAATTCTAGATTGAGTAGCTGTTATCAGATAGAGAAAACCTTTATCATATTTATCATGAGCTCTAATAAGAAATGATGGACAATTTGAACCAAGTTATGCTTAGCCTCAACAAAGGTTACCAAAGGACCAGGTGGTGGAAACTTGCCAAGGAGTAGCGGGGATGGCAGAACATAACATTGACCAAAGACAATGATAAGACACGGCAAACCTAGTAATAAATCAAGAAACAAAGATATCTTGTTTCTACTTTCTGGCCTAATCAACAAAAAAGCTGATGTTCTTTCCCATCCCATCATGGACCTAGAACCACCCAGGTTTTAGTTTCCTACCATCCTGTATCACTTTCCACACATCTTTACTGGACTATCGGAAATCTATACCATTTGATTCCAACATACGAGGAATGGCAGAATACTTATGAACAGAGGTCTTTGCAACACCAATTGAATTGAAGTAGTTTCCTGTCAACAAAATCCTACCGCCATATTCTCAAGCCATCACTAGAGTCTCAAGTCAGGCATAAACAGTAGGCCACAAGTACTTTAGAACATCCGGAATCCGGCCACTCCCACCCTCCAGCCAACACAAATTTGGTGTTTTTAGGGGAAGTAAGCTCGGCAGTTCAGCATCCAAACCAAACGTATTGAAATTGATTTTGAATTATGTATGGTTATGGCATATCTTATCGTATGACGTGATTTTGATGATGTGGACTTGAAAAACTTGATTTGCATATCAGAATATTAAGGATGCAATGTTTTGATGCATGGGCATGTGGACTAGTCATGTGGATATGGTGATATGATATTATTGATATGGCATAAGTTAATGATTAGAGATTGTTAGTGTTATGATCTATCGGGATGGCTTGAGGATGCTAGCGACACGGTCCATGGTAATGATTATGGGTCACTAGTATCAGGATCTATCGAGATGGCTAGAGAACACTAGTAATAGGGTCTAAGATGATGGCTAAAGGTCACTGTTGTGGGACCAGTCCAGCAAGCCCAATTAGGGGTTAGACTTGGCTGATGATATTTAACATTGATTGATGATGATTATGGTGATGTAGTCTAATGTCATGAAAGATAAAATCTATTGATAATTTTTCTTTTATTTGATGTACTGATCTTTGGCATGTGTCGCAACATGATTTACTTTATCAGCTATATTATCTTCATATTATGTCGATATTTTATTTACCACTGCATATCCATATTTGTATGTGTAAGACTTTTATTAGGTTTTTAGCTCACCCCCCCAACATTATATTTTTCATATATTGAAGATGTCGTTGGTAAGCTAGACCTTGGGATGCATTGAGAGTGAGATTCAAAGTAGCTCATTTTAACATTGTCTGATATCTGCTATAGAGGATGATAATGTATTTGTTAATCATGATTCTTATATGCTTTTATCTGCTGTGAATATGAGATGTAGCTTTCAATGATATTATTATATTGATGTTATATTGTGGATAATGAGTATTAGTAGGCCTAGCATGCTCTTAGGGTTCGCTTTAAGGGTATGCAACCATGTCATGTTTCACCCCAGGCCATGTACCAATTTGGGGGTGTGACAGTTTGTCTTGTTGGGTTTGTTTATGGATGGTTATAAATTTTCAACCTTTGTTTTGTGGGGAGTCCCCTATGATTATGGTATGTGACTGATTATGGTGGTGTACAATGTTTATTTTTATTGAAGTTTATTTTTCTCTCTATTGTTTTGGTGCTTTATGGTTGTGTGGTTAGTTTTGGTCATGCCTTTTATGAGTGGGGCTTTGTTTGACTCCTCGAAAGGCACAATTAGTCAGCTTATCTTTCTAGGCATAGGCTCCACTACGGGCTTCTCTTCCCTCTTCCAACTTATTGGGCTTCATTGTGGATGTCTTTTTTGAAGCAAGCAATGAGAATTATTTCTTGAAACATAAGAGGTGTACGGTTGCCCTTGAAAAGGAGGGCTATAAAAGATCTCATTATCTCCTTAAAATATGAGGTTGTTCTCTTATACGAATCTAAATTGTTTACCCTTTTTCAAGCTATTCTTAAATTGATGGGAGGATCTATGATTGACGAGTAGACAGTGTTTGATACTATAGGATCAATCAGAGGTATCTTAGGGGGATGAAACTTTAAACTTTTTGGGGATTCAGTTAAAGAGGGTTGGCTCTTTTTTAATTTCTGTCTCTCTTTTTGAGACTATGGGCTATTGATGGAGACTTTAATATCATTAAATCAATCTCAAATAGGAAAGAGAATCCTCAGACTTTTGTAAATAGTCTTATTTTCTGTGACTTTATCTCTAACCTTCAGGTATTGGATCTTGAGCTTAAAAGAAAAGACTTGAACCAATGGAAAAGTCTCTTTCTCTTGCCTAATTAAATGAATTCTTTATTTTCTCTGAGCAGGATAGTCTGTTACATGCTTTATCATAGTGTGCTTTGTTAAGCTCGATATCCGACCATACTTCTATTGCCCTATATTGTCCTATCAATTTCTCTTGCAGCAAATTATTCAGACTCAAAAATTAGTGGCTCAACAAGCTAAATATAGATGATGTGGTATATTCCAATTGGAAGAAGCTCTCTAGAGATATTGATCTTATTGGTCAATGGGTGACCAACCTAAAGATGCGGAGAATAGCCTTGAAAAGGTTGGCACCTAAGAGAAGAAAGGCAAACAAAACCTTGAAACTTAATCTCTTAAGAGATATTGATATCATCAATAAGAAAGAAGAATCTTTTCAAATCTTTAACCATGAGATCTTTACTAGAAAATTTTTCAACAATCTCTAACAGATATATATGCAAACGAAGAGCTATATTGGAAATAAAGATCCAGAGTCATTGGCTCAAAGCAGAAGATGGTAATACTTCTTTCTTTCATTGTATGACCTCAGCTAGTAAAAGGAGCTAAATTCTTTCTCTATCTCAGGATGACAAAGAGTTGATCAATCCTTTTAAGATTGCTTCCTCCTTTCATGCTTTTTTGAGAAGCTCTTTAGCAAATCTTTCAAGCTGGTTATAGAAATGGATTGAAATGTATTCTTTAAATCCACCCTTGATCTTTTCTCTTTGTGTCAACCTTTCTCCTTAGATAAAACCAAAGCTACAATCTTCTCTCTTAGAGGATCAAAGTCATATGGTCTGGATCGTTTCTTTTTTCTTTTTTTTTTTCTTTCAGAGATATTGGATCCTCATCAAAGATGATCTCACGATGCTATTGATAGCTTCTATAATGGTTCTTTGGATCTCTCTAGATTGAACTATACTTATATGGCTCTTGCACTTAAAAAAGATGGTTTGCTCTCAAAAAGGGACTTTAGACCTTTTAGCCTTTTTGATAGCTTTTACAAAATTCTCTTGAAAGTTTTGGCTCTAAGATTGGTAGCCTTCCTTTTGAATTTGGTTGAGAATTCATAATATGCCTTCAGAAGGGAAGATTAATTATGGAGAATTTCTTGTCTACATATGAAATTCTTACTCACTGTCGAAAAGCTCGAGCAAAAGATTTGGTTTGTAAAATTAATTATGAAAAAGCATTTGATAATGCCAATTGAGGCTCTTGTTTTTCTTCCATCAACAAGAGGATTCCCTCGAAGGTGGATTGCATGAATTGAGGCTCGAATATTTTTTTTCTCTATTGCCCCATTGATCAATGGATTGCCAGAAAAATGGATCAAAAATAGAAAAGGACTTAGAGAAAGGGATCCTCTTTTTCCTTCACTCTTTATCTTGGTTACAGATATTCTATCTTGAATAGTGAAAATGACTTTTCTCATGATTTATTGAGGGCATTAGATTCTACCCGACCTTCAAGTATATTTCTAGCCTTTATTTTGCGAATAACACTCTTCTTTTCTATCTTGCAAAATAGGCTTCTTTGGTGGCTCTCGAGGCTATTATCTTAGGTTTTGTGAGAGCCTTTGGTCTTAAAGTAAATTTTTATAAAAGCTTTGTTGTATGTCTAATTCTTGTTAGGAAGAAGAAGATAGATTTGCCTTCATTTCAAATCATAAAAGAAGATCCTTTCCATTCACCAGATAATATTACCATGGAAAAAGAAGGGAAAAAAGAATTATTTTTCATCGTTGGTTCATTGGATTGATAAAATCCTAATCGACGATCGATTTAAAGGAGGGATCAAATCAGAAGAAATTAATGAAGGGAGCGATCAAGAAAGAGAGAGAGACTGACCTCCGCCGCCGGCGAGGCCTCGCCGGGGGACGAGTTTGGCCGCCGGAGAGGGGAGGGAGGAGCGAGAGATAGAGGAAGCCGCCGCGAGCGCCGCCCGAGCCGCCATCGATGTCTCCAGAGCGCAGTCGTCTTTCCGTCTCACAAGCGGTGAGAAAAGGGGAGCTGATATAAATAGTTTGGGCCCGGCTCGGATCCGAAGCAGGACCGGTTTAGACCTGCCATTTGATCCGAACCGAATTTTAACTTCCAATTTCCCTTTCTAGAGACCAGATATGGGTTTGTCCGTTGGGTGAAAGTAGGTGGAATAATTTTTTTATCAAAATCCAATACAAATTTAGGGAAACAACTAATATCCCTAAATTTATTTATTAGAAAATATGAATATAGGTGGATAATTATTCAATTTACATCAAATATCCAATTTTACTTGAAATCCTCTTTAATTTTATATTGCACTCATAAATTTTTTTAAATGATCATATAAATTAAATAAGATTTAATTTATTTTTTACTTAATAACTTTTCACTTGATGATTATAAAATTTAATTATTTAACTTATATCCATGTTTATGCATGTACTCTCAAATCTAATTTGTATTTATATCCAATTAAAATAAGTATTGATATAAATTTTTGTATTCGACTAATATCTTTATCTATACCTGTATTTGTTAAATCAAAAAAAGATATAGATATGGATATTTTAATATTTAATTTATATGCAACCTTATTGTTGGAGAATTTTACAAAGCAACAACGAGGCATGAATTAATAATAATGGGAACCTTTCATAGTTATTATTAATTATTTTAGAGAGCATAAATTGGACTGCCACATTCTTCTCTCTCTTGTGGGAAACTAGGTGAAGAAAAACTAACAATCATTTTTGAATACACTTCCAATCCAATTGCAAGCTTACAATTGCAATCAGCATGCAGTCAAATTTAGATTTTGGGATTCATACTTACTACTATTCGAAGTTTACTCAAATTGATGCAAAACCCCATGCCTTTAAACATGCACATTGGCTTTTAGGAGTTAGAGAGAGTTTCATTGATGGTAATTCATTTTGATAATATAAAACTATCATATAAATTATTATTTTTAGTAATTAGACATAGCAATCTCAGTAGTAATATTTAATCTCTGATAATCTGAGTTTATCATAAACCAGGCTAATTTGATTTCATATGAAAGATAGGTATCTGATATTACTAAAGTTCGATAATTTCTTATTACACTCTTAACTAATCTTTAATAACATTTAATCTAATTATATATTTAATATGCACTAGATAATGTTTAAATATTTATTATTATATATTTAATATTAAAATATATAATATAATATATTTATATCAATATTAAATTTAATATCAATATAATGTTTAATATTTATGTAATATTATATGTTTATATAATAATATAAATATTAGATTTAAAATTATTAATATTTATTACCTTCTTGCATATTAAATAATTATATATTATATAATTTATAATATATATTTAATATTTTTATACTATAAAAAATATTTAATATTTAAATAACTTATATTATATAAATATTATTAAATATATATTGTTTAGTAGTATAATGTATTAGTAAATATTCATATTTTATATATATTATATCATAATATATTTAGTAATATTATAATATATTATATTTTATATTTAAATGTTCACACATGAAGATCGGATACAGAAGCCTAACTGGCTCTGATACCACTATTGGGGCACCTAAAGACCCTTTCAGTTTGTATGTGAAATAAAATCGATGTCAGATTGTTAGATGTGAAGAATACCTTACAAATAATTATTCTCTAAAATTTCACATCGATCGAAGATTATATAATTTTTTAATCAAAGAAACAACTTAATGGTAAAAAACCTTTTGTTTTTCTTCTCTTGACAGCTTTTTCTTTTGTACCTTTGTTTCTCGCATTCTGCCTTTTTTTTATTTTTTCCAAAGGGCTACTTAACTTTATTATTTTATTAGATCATGGACCCATATAAAAGCAAGATCCAATCCAATCCAATACAATAAAGATAATATGAGTGGCTTCAATTATTTGGTGAACTAGAGATCTATGAGTAAGTCAAAGAAAGAAGGAAGCCTAGGTATCAAAGATTTAAGCACTTTCAACAAGGCTCTCCTAGTAAAATGGATGTGGAGACTAATTTCATTAGACTCAATAGACTAGTAGAAAGATTTGGCAAATCAATCTTACTGTTCCAAAAGAAAATTTGATATTAGAGTAACAAAGGTCTCCCTCTCCTTCTTGCCAGTTTAGAAAGATAATAATTAGTATCTTAGTGGCTTTTAGAACTACACCTCTTTTAAGCTCAAGGATGGTATGGGTATCAAATTTTGGAAAGATTCTTAGCTTTGCGACTCTCCTCTCATCTATCTATTCCCTAACCTTTACAATTGTCTCTCAAGCTAAATATTTTATTTTTGAGATTTGGAACCAAGAGTGGGTAGATTGTGCTCGAAGTTGTTCAAACCTCTATATTGGGCTCAAAATAACCAACTTTTGGATCAAGAGGCTCTCCTTGGGACAGTTAGGTCTTCGAAGTATGTTGACTCTCTAGTGTAGAAACCTTTTAAATGAGGTACTTATTCCGTGAGCTTCTGCTATAAATTTCTTAATTAAGGAGGTATCATTTGGCCTTACCATGAACCAATCTAGAAAACAATTATCATGAAAAAAGTTAAAATTTTTACTTTGTCAGCTCTATGCAATCAGCTTCAAATTGAGGAGGTTCTTGCTATCGGTTAGCTTAGATTGCTGTCTATGTAATGCCCCTTTAGAGACAATCTTTCATCTTTTCTTATTATGTCTTCTCATAAAAAGAATATGGGCCCTAATTTGTGAACATAGTTAGTTCAAGACCTCAAAATCTTCATCATATATATATATATATATATATATATATATATATATATATATATATATATATATATGTCTTGGCAGAAGAGTCACATTCTCCAAGCTTGGAGGCTAGCATTCTATTAGTTTCTCTTGGTTGCATGGTGACACCTTTGGAAGGAAAAGAATTCTAAGATCTTTTCCTTTAAATCCTCCTCAATGCTTGTCATTATTTGAAAAATTCTCTTTTCTTTTGGATCCTAAAGTTGTATTTCAATGGGGAAAGTAGCGGCAGCAGGCCTTGGAACACTTTTTTTTTGGAGGGGGTCAAATTAAAAATAATTATTTTAGTTTTAGGTTTATACATTATAAATTTTGTTTTAAAGTTATATTTATGTATTATGAATTTTATATGCAATAAAAAGATTTTTAAAATTTTTGAAAGGGCTAAGATCTCTTAGTCTTCATCAAGGTTCGTCCTACACAGCGAAAGCACATGCCACGCTGAAAGGTAATTGATTACCTTGCGTGCTTTCCTCATCCTTGTAAATAATATTTCTTAATAAAACCGGTAGGAGGCTGAAAGCTATGTTAAATCACACCACAACACCCAATTCACTGTCACAAAAATAAAATAAAATAAAAGTATGATATCATCATAAAGAAAACCTTCTGCCAAAGACCAGCAACAGCCTCCTGCCGAAGACCAACAACAGGGTACAAGATTACTCAGAAATTACATCGGCAGGGCAACGAAAAGCACAAGAATCGAAACGTTTTTTCTCAAAGAACACAACGACAGTTTCCTACGCTTGACAACGAAAGGAACCTCTCTTTCTTCGGTAGCTTCCGTGATTTTGCCACCCACCAATCCAAATTAAACGCATGCACAAGAGAAAACACGTTTCGATAAAATACAATTTTATTGTCAATGGTATCTTAGACACTCATAAATTGAAGACAGAACTAGGGAGTTGTGAACAAATGCAAGATTTTTAGTCCTAAAAATTTCCTCTGAACCGGGCCACATAACATGCATGCCTGTGCTCACAACAACACATGGTTGACAGTAGGTTCAAAAGAAGTATATTGGATGGCGAGTGATGAGAAAAAAAAAAAAGCCTTTGGGTCTACAATTTGTCGGGTTGTACGACATCATCAAAGAGAAGAAGGATGAAAGTCTTAACGGTTGTAGGTGGCACAGAAAGCTGTCTAAATGCATGATTACGTCTGCTTGAGGTCATATAAAAATTTTAAGGAGAGCAATAGATTAATAGTTATGCTAGCTTAGCACAGTTCCTCTTAACATTAAGAAAATTAAAATCTTCGTTAGAAGAGATTTGTAAGTGATTGTCTACATAATATAATAGAATAGCCCTCCCTCAAATACTCTCAATTGAAAACTTCAATCAACATAAGATATTTAATCATCCACCTATTTTTATCGTAATTACTAGTAAGTCTTCTCTTTTTCCCTTTATAATTTATGAGTAGGATGTTACTAATTGGATTATTTCCTGATCATTTAATAAAAAAGTTACTGTTTTATGCTTTTGATTATACTTGGAGACAAGTTAGCAACATCCAACAAGAATCTTTTTCTTCTAACATATTGAAATCGTTTTCACTGGTTTCGTTGGAGATCGTATGGATAGTCTCTTGTAGTGGTCTCCTCTACTTTGCAGTCGAGCTATTTAAGTTGTGTCAGCCTATCTATACGATCAGATCGGATTTAATAAGAATCTTGCCACGCCGATCTTGTCGAATCCAATTCACTGAGGGTTGAGAAGAATCCATTCTTATTGAATCCAATTCACCAGATACCTCCTCCACCAGAAGGTGGCTGAAGAAGAGATCGCCTTCCCATGCCGTAATCAAAGCTTAGAAGCGTCAAGCAGCCCCTCATGTATTAACTGTGAGAACCACTCAGACCACGTCCCAATCAGTCTTTTTTTTTAATCTCTATAGAGAGAGAGAGAGAGAGAAAGAGAGAGAGAGAGATCTGCCAATGAAATTTGGTGGTGTCCAAAAGTCTAAGCCCATGGTGGACCAACTCATCCAAATCCTCTGTTCTTTGGTTCCAGCGGTGCACTTTGTTATGCTTCAGCCCAACCACCAAAATCAAGTGGCACCGCTCTGCTGTTCTTCACATCATTTTCTGATGCAATTGCAAAGAAAAAAAATGGTGCAATTATACTTCAAAGATCCAAATTTCCAGTCCCTTTCAACACCAGTAACGTGTGGACTTAAACAAGGCAGCAGGTGGTAGAAGAAGTCCAACTAGCAGATGGTTGGATGCAAAGGCCACCAGAGGGAATGCTTCTGCGATGCTTGAATGCAGCCATGTTTTTCAAAAATATCCTCGCTTTGATTCTTTTACTGAGACTTGTAACCTCCTCCAACGATGATATCATCTTCAACGGATTCAGCGGTGCAAAACTGAGCCTAAACGGCTTGGCAGAGATCACCTCCAGAGGGCTTTTGATGCTGACCAACACCACAAAGGAAGGACAGGGCCATGCCTTCTACCCTTCTCTGTTTCAGTTCAAGAATTCTTCAAATGGTAAGCTTCTTTCCTTCAGCACTACGTTTGTCTTTGCAATCGTGGCAGAGTACCCAGATGTCAGTGGCCATGGCCTGGCTTTTGCTATCTCCTCCTCAAAGGATCTCCCTGGATCCATGCCCAGCCAGAATCTCGGCCTCTTCAATACAAAAGACATTGGAAACCCTGCCAACCATATATTTGCCGTCGAGCTCGACACAGTCAAGACCGTGGAGTATGAGGACATCAATGACAACCATGTTGGCATTGATATCAATAGCTTGATATCTGTGAACTCATCTCCAGTAGCATATTTCGACAGCAACAGTGGTGGATTCAAGAGCCTTACACTGATCAGTGGAGACCCAATGCAGGTTTGGATCGAGTACAATGGCATGGACATGCAACTAAACGTTACGATATCTCCAAGCTATGTACCCAAACCTGATGTTCCACTTGTGTCTTTGAAGGTCAATCTCTCATCTATCCTGTTAGATGACATGTATGCAGGCTTCTCAGCGTCAACAGGGGCAGCCACAGGGTATCATTATATTCTGGGATGGAGCTTTAGCCTGAATGGAAATACTCAACCACTTGATCTCTCAAAGCTTCCATCACTCCCTATCCAAGAAAACCCAAAGAAGAGATCAGAGCTTCTAACAATTGCATTGCCTTCAGTTGCAGTAGTCTGCATGCTCATCATCTCCACAGCTGTGGTTTTCTTTGTTCTGAGGAAGAGGAAGAAATATGGAGAGCTACTTGAAGACTGGGAACTCGAATATGGACCCCATAGGTTTGCCTACAAAGATCTCTTCAAGGCAACCAAAGGCTTCAAGGAAGAGCAGCTGCTCGGATTTGGTGGTTTTGGTCAGGTTTACAGAGGTGTGCTGCCTGCTTCGGGAGATGAAGTTGCGGTGAAGAAGATATCTCATGGATCAAGGCAAGGGATGAGGGAATTTGTTGCAGAGATTGCAAGCATGGGCAGGCTAAGGCACCGCAACTTGGTGCAGCTCCTTGGCTACTGCCGGCGTGAAGGGGAACTCCTGCTGGTATATGAGTACATGCCCAATGGCAGTCTTGATAACTTCCTCTTCCATGGAAGGCGACCAGCATTGAATTGGAGACGGAGGTTTCAAATTATCAAAGATGTAGCTGCTGGGCTTCACTATCTGCATGAAGGGTGGGAGCAAGTGGTGATCCACAGAGACATCAAAGCCAGTAATGTCCTGCTTGATGGAGAATTTAATGGAAAGTTGGGGGACTTTGGACTAGCAAGATTATATGATCGAGGGACTAACCCTCATACCACCCATGTCGTCGGGACATTGGGCTACCTCGCGCCGGAGATCAGCATGACCGGCAAGGCGACAACAAGCTCTGATGTGTATGCCTTGGGTGCTTTCCTACTGGAGGTTGCTTGTGGGAGGAGGCCTGTGGAATCACATCCATCAGTGGAGATGCCAGGCCTGGTGGAATGGGTTCTAGGATGCTGGAAGATGGGGATGATTCTGGAGACTAGGGATCCAAAACTGGGGAGTGATTTTGTGGTGGACGAGTTGGAGCTGGTACTGAAGCTTGGCTTGCTCTGCTCACACCCTGATCCCTTGGCTAGACCAAGCATGAGGCAAGTTGTGCAGTTCTTAGAAGGTGGTGCTCCCCTGCCCAGCATGTCAGCAGATGCCTTGATCACTAGCACTTCCACACAAAGATATGATGAATGCTTCGACGATTTTGTCATTTCAATCCCATCCACACATGATAGTACAAATATAACACAGTCATCACCATTTTCTTGTACTAGTCGTTAATTGCACGGCAAATCCTGCTCTCTTTTTTGAAGGAAATAAATCCTGCTGCCTTACTCAATGTTAGGTTGTTTAGGCTGTTTGCTAAGCATAAAAGTGAAGTGTTCGAATCATTGGGTCTGTATTCAGGAATTGAGACAATGAGAATATGATTTACAGGCAGACTGTATTCTTCATTGGGTCTATATTCAAATAGTTGTCAACTTGCTGCTGCAGTGTTCTTTAGTGCTGTGAATACATTGAATTGAGACTTGAGAAAAACTCAGAACTTGGTTAAACCCATCTGGGGCCCCTGATAAATAAAGGTTTTATCTTTCCATTACCATGCAGTTTTGCTACAACAAAGACTGTAAATAACCTTGGACACAATCAGGTGGGAGGGGAAAACAAGAAATCTATAAAGCTAAATGTTCTTCATATGTTCATCTCCCAATTTCTCTCTCTCATATTATACAAATGTACCTCTTTCTCCAACAAGTAAAAATAACCCACCAAAACTGGATCCTGAGAAATATGCAGTCCCTGTAGCACAATAATGACATCATTTTTGCAACTAGAATAAGAACGCATTCTTTTCACATGAGATATGCTATGTCATGAAAGAATCCCATGTATAAGTTTTCTAGCTCTTCTAGATATTTAAACGTTAATAATCAAACATATTGATAACATCCCAAATAAACCATTCACACTATAATGGGCCTAAGTTGGAAAAGAAGCAGACGATGGTAGGTGGCCAGTTGGAAGCCATGCCAAACTAAGAAATGAATCCCAAAACCTGGCTCCAGAAAAGAGGGACAAGACATGTTGCTTCCAGTTAACAGTACACGCACTTGGTTCTCACCAATGGCATTCAGATGCCATTTTTTGTGTTGTGTTGCACTAAATCAAGGCTTCTCAAGGACCTCTCATAATTTTTCATAAGGCACTTAGCATCATATCAAATGCTTCTACAGTGTAATAACCAATTACTCAAGGGCCCAATGATCATAGCAATATAACTTCCTGTATATGAATTAAGATCTGTTTCATACGCAAGAATTAACTCTTGTCCTGATGAAACCCTTACAATTCATCATATCTACAAAGTTTTCAGCAAATTTTAGTGGATTTGGCAATATATTGGCTAAGATCAGTGCTTTTGTCAGGCCAGGCTGTCTCAGCTGCTGATAACAAGCGTTTACATGAACCTCAGTTTTGATCTGTAAAGTTTTGAGGAGCTTTACTTAGATTTCAACCAATTTTTAATATTTCATCTTGACATTCTGATTCAGTTATCAATAACAACAGACTCTGCAATTTCACTATATATGGGAATCATTCATTCTTGTTCAGTGACTACAGTCCTGATGATTCAATCAAGTAAAACTCAACATTTCAACATCATTAATCTTTAGTCGCATCAAGAAAATTGTAGCAAAGTGTGTCCATATTTAAAATTGTTATGACATTGTGAACTGAAGGCAGAATCAACTATTGATGATCACATTATTAGAAGAGAGTTTACATCATCACATTATACCACTCTTATAATCCCTGCACTTCATCAGAATTGTTCAGATAACTTAGCAGTCCCCAGTAAATTGGTGGTTTTGCATTCAGTCATATCGCGAGAGCTTTACCATGTACTTTCAAGTTGTGCAACATCAGCAGTTACTGAGACAGAATAAACCGTGACACTGGCAATAACATAAAGTAGCTGAAAAATTAGTGTCAACAGGGAAATGGTCAACATAAAAATAGTAGCCAAGTCTTAATAACATTGTGATAATAATCCACAAACTTAATGTGTACCCATGTGTCTCCAGAGAAGCCAGCACTAATTGCCGATACAATGGTCTGGATCACCATCTTTTCATTTTGCTTCTCTGCATTATAAAGTCAAACTGCAACAACAGTTCATCAGCCATGCATGCGCTTACTTTACATATGAGACTTTTCAATTGGCATGCAACTTCTATTACATATGAAGGTGAGAAATGCAAAACGAATTATGTCATTTTGTTTCTTTTCATCAAACCTTCGGCTTTCAGACAATGACAAGTTAACCTGCAATAAATTCCACAGTGCTATAAATTCCAGTGCTGAATTTATAGCCTAAATGGAATAGCTTAGTTCACATCAACAACCTCCAGACCTTCTCTTTCACTTTCATCCTGAAACTCATTTAGAGGTAATACTTTCCTTCCTGTACTTGCTTTTGTGGTTTTTCTTAACAGTTGTCTCTGTTTTACTCATTTTGCGCGGCCATATGGTTGCCTCTGATTTTTCCTTTTGCAAAAATTCCACGAATATCTTTGCTGATAGTCAACCATTCCTCTCCCATAGCATATTTGATTAATCGACAGTGCATCTTGAAATCTAAGCTTGATAAGAGAACCCATGCAGGCAAGGCTTGAACATAAGGTACCAAAAAAGTGATATGTTGTAGCAGTGCACAGGACAATTTATTTATGTGAGCATCTGTCTTTCTATGGACAATCAGACAATAGGTGTGAATGGCTTAATTTGCTTATATTTCTTGGTACATTTGGGATGGAATTTTAGATTGAATCAATGAGAAACAAAAATTCTAAGAATTTTATTCATTCATGTACTGCAGACATTAAAGTTATGAAATTGAGTATAAAGTGGTTTCCTCATACTTCCCTTGAGATAAGTGGATGCTGCATGGATCAAATATCCCACGAGTACTTACAGGACCCATGAAAAGTTACCATACACACCATAACAATGTTCTGAACGGCATCCATTCACAAAAAGAAAAAGAAGACATCTAGAGAGATGTTTACTGAGATCTCAAAAATTTCTTTTAAAAACTACAATATCATATCAGAAAGATGAGTTCAAAACCTGTCCAGTCAGGGATCCAGAAACCGGCATTCAAATCCAGTAAGTTAATAGGCAGAGAGTAGCCTTCTTATAAATAAATGCAAGTAAAGCCTAAGTCAAATGCATAAACATCTAATTAGCTGACTACCAATTTACAATATCTTTTCTGATTACCTGGCCAAAGTAAATGCAGAATAGATCATAAATAATAATCATGCTGCCCCTTAGAAACACTGAAAATAAGAACTACATGGAACTATGACCCCTTTATTACATGATTCTTCAATTACATGTAAAAGAAGTACCATCATGGCTCTCATCTTCCTCTTTGATGTCATCGTCATCATCTGCATCTTGGCCAGCACCACGGATCACCTCATCACCAAGTCCTGTGAAAAGATAGCCTTTCAACTTTATTTTCATGTAAATGAAACAAATGAAACTGTAAATACATGTAACTCAATAATGAAAGATACCTGCAATAAGGGCTTCAACTTCAACATCATCAGAATTTTCTGAAAGCACTCCACTAGCTAATGGTGGATTTAGCACCATCCAATTGGGATCTTCATCAGCTCCAGAAAGCAGTTCGCTCTTCTCAACAATCCAGTCATCAACAGTGTCAATGTTGTCCACGGAAATAGGATCAAATGGTTTGCTCTTCAAAAGTTGCCTGCACAGTTATAAATCATGATATTCCCCATAAATGTAGTAATGCCTTGTGGAAGTGATACGCATCGTACCAGGCAAAACAAACATGCAGAAGTCATTTATAGATCAATTTCTTGCATTCATCCAGATCAATTTCTTACCTTTGCTGCAAACGCAAGTTATAACGGACAAAAATGAGGTCACAGAGCCGCTGATGTTCCAAATAGTTCATTCTTTGGTTATGAATTTGTTCAAAAGGAATGTGAATCCGCTCACATCCCCTTGCACTGCAAGTTTGACTGAGAATGCGTACAGCCAAACGCATCAGATTCGGACAACCTCCTCCATACGTAGACCACCACTCAGCTACAACAAGAATCAAAGTAGTATCACGTATGGATAGCGAAAGCTATGAAAGTAGCCAGCAACAATGATGAATTGATGATAACAGAAAAAGAAGTCCCAATATCTTTCTTACCAGGAAGTAAAGCATGTCTTGCTCTGACAGCCATCTTCCTTCCAAAGTCCCCTGCTGCACTTTTATACAAGCTGAGCTCCTTTTGGATTTTGTCCTGGACTTTTGTCTCAGGCACTAATCTCTCTATACAATCGAGCATGCCTGATGAGACCTCATTGGATACTTCTCCTTGAATGCTGTAGAAGAACTGAGGATTGAGGAAGAAACCTGCGGCATGAAGAGGACGAGGCAGTTGCCTATCCCACCTCCAATCAATGATGTCCCAGTAAGTCAAGTAGTCTGTCTTCTTCACTAGTTCCTTTCTAATTGCTTGTTTAACTTGATGCATAGCCACATAAATATAGCCCATTGCGGGCCTCTTGTTGCTATCGACTAATTTAAGAACTCGCACTAGTGGCTCTGTTATGTGAACAATTGCTGAACAAGAAGACCAAAATTCTAAACTACCAATAAGATTTGTCATAGCAATGCCTCCAGGCTTCTTCGAGCATGGGCTTTCCATCCACTCCTCTGAGCTGACCATCGCTCTCAGCTCCTCCTTCAAACTAGTCATGCTCTTCAATGTGATGAAATTCATGGCAGCACGGGTGTCGCCGGGGATTATCAAATCTTTCCCATTTGTATACTTCCTCATCATATTCAGAACAACCGCATGATTGTAGATAAACCCCGTAATGGTTTTCGCATTCTCAATGATCTCACTTATTGCCTCCAACTTCCCGATATCCTCGAGCATTGCATCTATGCACTGTGAAGCACATGGAGTCCAAAACAAGGTAGGAAAGGTTTCGGTCAACCTCTTCCCTGCAAGAACATGGCTTTCAGTGTTGTTTGTAATCACTTGCACTACGTTTGCCGCACCAACTTCTTCCACCACATGCCGAAGCAACTCATAGAGCGTATCAGCAGAAGCAACAATATGCGACGCATCGACCGACTTCAAAAACATAGTCCCTTCAGGACAATACACCAAAAAATTGATCAAGGTTTTACCGGTCTCGGTGGTCCATTCATCAGCCAATATGGAACAACCAGTCCGACCCCACATCCCCTTCAAGCGCAGCAACTTGTTATTCACTTCGTCGATCGATCTCTTGAGAATCCAACCACGGAAATCATGGTACGAGAACATCTCAAGCCCCGGCCCAGCGGATGCAATCGCATCTAGCATCGGCTGGAAGTACACCGAATTCACAGCATCCAGAGGCACCCCGGCCTCGTAGAGGAACCGCCCGATTGCCATGTAAACCTGATCCTTATCGACAGCGGCTCCCGAGATGGACTTGATAGGCACGCCGACCTCCAATGCGGTGGGAAGAGGTGGGAGAGGAGGAGGAGGGGGAGGAGAAGTATATCTGGCTCTCTTCTTCCTGCCTCTCTCTTTGGGCATGGCAGTCTCCTCTCTCACCTCCACCTGCACAGGGGCGCCGTCGTGAAGTATCTCAGGCACAGGGATGATTTGCAGCCCGGAATCCGCCTGGCCTCCTTCTGCCAGGTTGTTGTTCGAGTTAACCTTCTTCACCTCTTCGGCTAGCTTAAGCTTCTTCTTCTTCCGCACCGCCGCGCCGTCCAGGCTCTGCTGCATGGCGACCTGGACCTCCGGCGGGACTTTCGGGCAGCAGGAGGCGTTGCCCTTGTGCCGGGCGAGATGCTCCTTGATCCGGTGGATCCCGCCGCCGAGGAACAGCTTCATGCAGTACATGCACTTCAGCTTCGTCCGGCCACCGGACCGGATCATCAGGCAGTGCTTCCAGGCCGGATCATGCTTTTGCGTGCCGATCGGTAGTATGATCTCCGACGCGGATGCCATTCGACTGCGTTGCAATCGAAACGGACGGCCACGAGGGAGCAGGGAAGAGGAGTGGGTCCCACACGAGATGGACGCGTGTTGAGAGGATGGTGGCTGGAATGGTATGTTGTTTTGCACGGAGAGCCTACAGCCTGATCTAGGTGTTGGAGTTATACGAAAAGGAGAAGAAGAGGGAAATCGGTCCGGTGACTTACCCGGGTTCGAAGCGTTTTGCTCTCCTCCGGGCTCTCTGAGGTTTTTCTTGCGCCTCCGGAAACCAAAGGGAAAAAGTGCGGTTCGGTTTGGCATATATAGGGGCGGGGGAGGGTTGGGGTCTGACCGGCTAAACCGGTAAGGCGCTGGGTTGGTTCCATCCACTGGCGTCGGCCTGATCGAGGTCTACCGGTCAAAGCCGTGGGTTGGAACGGTTCCGCGGGGGGAAGAACCGGAACTCCCGGTTGCACTTGCCCTGCGGTGGGCGTGGCCTCGGGGCGGTTCGGATGCCGTCCGCTCCGGCTCAGGCCGGCCGGCGATTCTCTCCCGATCGATCCTTCCCCCAAGGAAAGTCCTTCCCTTTTTTTTTTTTTTTTTTTTCCTTTTCCTTTTGGTTACCTTTTCGTCTTTCCCTCCCCTCGGAAGAGGAGGGTTCGGACGGGCTCTATTTTCTTTTCCCTCTGTTTTTTCTTCTCTCTCTTTTGTTCGATATCGGCTCGATCGATGGGCATGGCTTTCAGAGCGGTCGAGATCTCCCCAAGCGGGCGAATTCGAGGTTAGGGCTCTCTCTGAGCTCTTTTTTGCTTGGTTGGCGGGTTGTACGGTGTATTATGTTGAGAACTTCGATGGATCTAAATCTAAAATCTAGGGTTAGCTCGAGAAAGAGGATTAGGGTTCGGATTGGGCTTTCTTCCCCCTTTATTTTTCTTTTGCCTTCATCTTTATTTTCTTCTCAATGTTTGGAGCTGAGGGAGTTAAATCTAGAAGATCCGTGCGTCTCAAACCCTAGATTGTTAGGGTTGATGTAATAAGACGGAAGCAATTCGATTAGGAGTAGAAGATAAGTTGCTTGCTGCTGTGATATGATGTAAGTTTTTACGGTTTTCTTTCATCTTATTATTGGAGATGATTTCGAATATATTCGAAATTTTCCGTGTAACAATGCTGGAGATGTTTACTTCCTTGTTTTCAATTATCTGCATCAGGTCATCGTTCTTGTATCATGATATCGATTCCTTTACCAAAAGTAAAATTCAAACCAAATTTCTATCAGAATTAATCGACTGGTTAGACGTCATCTAATGTCTGAAATCAGGTTTTCTGCCTTGAATTGATGAGTTACTGTATGAAATGCCTCACTAGAAATCAAAAAGTCAAAAAGAAAACCTTGGATAACATCCATATAAGTATTTTGTCCTCTAAATAGGGATTATTTGCTTGTTGTAACAGTAGATGTGGACCTGATTGTTGGAATAGGCTCATTAAGATGGACAATTGGTTGTACCAAGAAAGCCCATTAAATGATAAGGCCTCAATTTGCTGAAAAAGCTTCATTTACTTTTGAAGTAGTTTACACTATTGCTTAAGGAACGGAATTCTTTTTTATCAATTGAGGCCCTATCATTGTTATTTTTTGCTGGATTGTTCATATCTTGTTATATTGAATTTTGAAATACTCACTTTATCATTGGCCTGTGTTTCAGTGTTTCGCATGCCTGTAATACTTCATATGTACATTTTGCAATGCTGTACTGACCAATGATCAGCTTGTTAGCTTCTATGTCACCATGATGTATTGCACAATTGTACTTTGAATTTTGTGCTACAGTTTTTAAGGAAAAGAAGTTTCGTCTTGATAGGAAAGGAATCTTGGATATGCTCATTCTCTAGTGTTCATTCAAGTTATAGGTTACTTTTTGAGTTTATTGTATCTAATTTGGATTGAAGTCAGTTCCTTGAGCCTTTAGACAAGGTGTTGGATCAGTGGTAGGATTTTTAGGGTCTTGAAACATTAGGTTCAAAGGTTTCTATTACCATTAGCTGTATGTTGGGGTTTTGTTTATTTTCTTTATGGACAACAGTATTTTGAGTCTAGAAGGTAAAATTGAAATTTTGATGTTCTCAGCCCCATTTTTTCCTCCTTTAGTTGTTAGACCTATCTCTGCATTTGAGAATTTGCATGGAAGTGAACTGGTTAGCTTAGCTTTCTGCATTGGGATTACATTCACAATTGATGATGGTATCATTGTTAAGTTTTGAAAGAGAGGTGGTCACTCTGCCAGTTGTGTGGATGTGGGGTGGAGGGGCAGGTCTCCTTGCTCCACGATGTGTGATGTTGCTAGTCTATTTCTCAGATAGAGTGCTAACTGGAATGATATGTTCAAGAAATAGACAGAAGTTCTTCTGCCAATGAAAAGAAGATCAAGTAGTTCCCCAACTTCGTGGTAATTGCAACTTTGCACATAATAGTTTTATGTTGTTGCTTGCATATTGCGGTTTTGTTGCAATGCTTTACGATGTGTCTGGGGATGATGGTCTCCCCTAACAATTTTCAATGTCAGTATTCTTTTTCACAGTCACAGGGGGATTTGGTATTACCTAAAAAAGTTAGTCACAGAGCTTTTTCAATTTGGTTTCAGAGATACCTTGCAGACACAAATGTCTGCAAAGTCCCAGATTATAGGAGAATATGTCACGTGTTGTTTTTATTTGAACTGGTGATGTTAAACAATACTCTATATATTCTTGAAAAAGGGAAATTACATACTCTCAATTTTATCATTTATATTGTATGCCTTATCATGCACTTTCTCACCTGTGTATGGCTCTCTCTCTCTCTCTCTCTCTCTCTCTCTCTCTCTCTCACCCCCCACCTTTCATTTTCCCTGCCTCTCTATATACTTCATGTTTTTTTTTCATGTTTTAAGGAATCCATTCTGCTGAACTCTCATAAGCAAAATTGTTTGACCTTTTGTTTCTATCTTATCTTTTTGGTGAAAGCATTAAACTGAACCCATGGTACATCTTTGTTTAGATGGAACAATATCGAACTTCTAGAATTGTGTATTTTCTTAGTTGATATTGTATTGAATTATTAATTTTCTTTGCTAGATGCCAATGGATCAGTAACTTACCTTATTTCTCACCATTTAGGTTCATCAGAAAGTTCTGAATTGTGAATCTGGAACCTAAATCCATACTACTTTACTAAAAACTAAGCAGAGTTTCTTTGTGGCCTTTGTCTAATCTATTTCTATTTCTTACTATGCAGGAGTCATCCTTTCCTATCTTTAAGTCTTTATCCTGTTTGCTTTCCTTAAACAGCAGTTTATAGGGCACTTACATTCTGTGATGGATAAATTGTTGTTGCAAAGACTATTCATTTTACATTGGCAAATGAGAAGCAGCATATTTCCCCCCCTTTTCCATTCATTTCTCCTTAGTTTCTTGACAATGGAAGCCATATGGGTTTTTTAGGGGTTCACAATGCTATTGCCTTTTTGAAATTTTTCACATAGCGTTGTACTAATGTTTTCTTATCATGAGTACCATTCATTTGAACAAAATTACCTTTATCTCCTCTGTTTCATAGATAATTTCATGCTGAAGGTGGTATAACTATGTGCTGGATAACATACTCACATGTTTGTTGTTTTTGTTTGTCATTTAAGCTTCCTTCTGCATGTTACACAGTTTGAAAGAGGTTGTCAGTTGGCCATCACTGGCTGCTCCTACATTTGCTCCTGTTTAAGCGATGGCTCCATCAGCACCTTCTATTATGACCCAAGTGGCAGGTATGGTACTTCTCTCTTGCATACCATATTACAATTTAGCTACAATGTCAAAGATATTTGAAAAAAGATGCATGTAGTTTTTCCATGCCACACCCTCTTTATTGAGAATAGAACTCCAAATATGCTATAAACTCACCATATTTCACTTGACAATTACAATTTACCAGGTGAAGATAACCTATAATCCCTGTCAGGTGCTGGAATTGGAGTTATTTCACGAAGGCTCAGGTTTCAGCGCTTGTCACATAAGTTACAAAGGAAAATAGCTAAACAACCCATTAGGGTGGGGGGAAATGCTTATATGAAGTGAAAGAAGGACCAATAGTGGTAAAATTAGAATCATCATGTAAGCTAAAGCTTCCCTTCCAGAAAAATACTCAAGGTTGCATGTTACCTGAGTGCTTTACTAAAGTGTCATCAACGAGTCATGTCCCACGTAATTGCTGTTTGAGCACCATTGATAATGTTTCATTCAGAAGGGAGCTGTAACCTAAGCTCGTGTAATTTAACATGTACTCCAGTTGTTTGGATAAACTATTTCTACACTCTTGCAATCATTGGATATGTTATTGTAATCAACAATCGCCTGAGTATCCAATGGAGCATTTTTTGGAGCTCATTAACAGCATTACATTGATGTGTATAATGAAATAATGACTCATATTTGCTTAAATAAAGTATATGATTTGACTAAAAGATAGACTAGATAATAACAGGATCATTTTATTGACAATTAAATTTTCTGAGTGTATATTTTTGTACAACTGAATAAAGTCAAAATCTTAAACACAAAATAATTAGTAAGGTAACTGTTGCAATCCGTGGTTACTTAATTCATTAGTTCAGCAGTTATGTAATTCACCTGAACTATGAGTTGATAGAAAGCGAATGAATTCATAACATATTTTTGATTTCTATTATATGATTAACAATTTCTTTAAATAATTTGATTATCTTTTACAAGCCGTTTCACTTCACATTTATCTTCTGATAAAATTGCAGATTTTATTGATGCTGATATCAGATGAATTCAGCGAACTTTTTGCTTGAAATATAGCAAGAACGGTTCTCTATCTCCTGATCCCTATCAAAATGTGGAAGCAAGCTTGGATGAGATTATTTTTCTAGTAATTTAATGGTGGTTAAAAAGGCATGCAAGCTGATTCAGGGCAAGACCACTGGAACCTTCAAATCAACTCAATGCATGAGCATTGGAACCACGTATGAATCTGAGAATCAGATAACTCCGAAGCATGTGTTTGGTCCACCAAATTGTACGTGTTGCAGACTGCTTGGATGCATGAAAGACGATGCTCACATTTACCAGTTAGCTAGGCATCTGGAACACAATGCTTACAAATATTGTAGAATGCCAAGATGCTAGTGTTCACAATGGAACATTTTGGCATGAGCCGGAATCGTACCATTGGAAAGGAGAGCTGGATTTAGGAACTTGTCCACAAGAGTATTATGTTCCGTCACTTGTTCTTCTTCATGGCTCTGCTCAGATTATTGATTGAGCAAACAACCATACGTTGAACTAAATTTTAGCATTGCCTTAGACTGAACAGCTTGCAACGACTTTAATAACAGAGGCTACAGGGGATGCCTGTGGGTGAAAGGATGAATTTCTTTGGAAGATTCCCTATATCCTAGTTTTGATTATGTGCAGCCTATGATGGAGCCATATTGACCGTTTTTAGGATTCAGATCGATAGGCTTGGAAGGTTTTCAGCCACAGGCTTTGAAAAGTTTTTAGGATTCAGACTGTTTGCATACTCTATTCACAGAACTGGCTTGTTACTTGTCCTGTCATGTGTGGGGTCTATGTTAGGGAGATAGATTGTTATACAAAAGAACAATTCTGCTGTGTATATAACGATATATAGAAATTAATGGAGGATTGGCCATGTGCAATCATCCGTCTTAGCTTGGTAGCCTTATTTTTCTGTACACCCCAGAAATTTGTGGATTAAGAATCAAAGTAGTCTTTGGAATCCTCCACATTTTTCAGGCATGTGACCTTTCTATCTTGTTGATAGTGTGATATATGGCCTGCTTCCTATCAGTGGTCCGGTTGTGTCCCACCCGCCTACCTGCAGTTAAATTTCTTCGGCTTCTTGGCAGTCTCCGGATCCAGAAGGATTACAGCTTTCGAATAATTGAAACCAGAACCACTGGGGTATTATTTGGTTCACGTGTTGTAGTAGAGCAGAGCATATTGCGTGAATGGTCCCTGACTCTTCAACCTCTCCTTTCCTCGTGTAAATTTGCAGCCTGCCTTGCACCATTCACAGGGGATGATGCTCTTCTGCCACCACCGTCAGGATAGTTTTTTCATCATGCTGGAACAGAATATGTCTAGCCTTAAGATATCTAATTGTTGGGCATCGGCATTTCATCTTTTAGTTCGAAGAAGGCGTGAATGGAGCTTAGCAATGTTGAGTTACCAGTTGTTTAAGTGTGGCACAATTATATATATGATTTTGATTCTAAAGAGAAGCTCGAGGGTATCCTTTTGTTAGCTGAGCCAAATAGGTATGCGATGGGAGGATACAGACCTGGCAGCTGATCATCCAAAATACTTCTTTATCATCAACATATTAATTGGTGAATTATGAGAGAGGGAGGGGAACGGGCCCATCCTCGTGTACCGTCACGCCAGTGGTCGAATGAAAAAGAGAAAGGGAGGTGTGCTTGCCGCATTTACCCTCCGTCATGAGGGCAGCCCTCCCCGTTTTTAAAGCCCCACCAACCGCTTTGCCCGTTTTTACGCTCCTTCCCGTAGCTTCTCCCCTTCGATTGATGGTCGGTTGGGACAACCCACCACCCACCCCTCGCGTTACGTGAGGTTGGGGGGACTACAAGCATAACTTCCTCCCATCAACTCCACGTCCTTGATCCTTGCATGCTCTTACTAGAATTTATGAAGTCAGGAACAAAAGGGAGATTTACAAAACAGAAAGAGCAGAGTCCGAGAAGCGTAGGGTAGTGTACTCACCCAGCTTTGAAAAACCGTTAAGAACCCTTGCAGCAGATCCCGTACACATCCTCAGAGACGCTACGATAATTCTCTCTCTCTACCCGAGAGTTATAAAAGGTTGCATCATCCTCGGTTCCTTTACTGGCAACCGTCGTTCTTCTTTGGGTTCCTTCCTCTTCCTTCATACTTGCTGAGAGAGAGAGAGAGAGAGAGTATGGTGGAGAGCAGCAGTCTAGAGCTGCTGTGCGATGAAGAGCCGTTACTTCTAACTCCCACACCTTCTCCGGTGGCAGCCCGATGCGGCCAGCGCTTGTGCTTCCGTGAACCTACTCCACCATCCTACACCAATATCACCACCATCACCGAGGAAGAACGCAGCCAAGCCTTCCAGGATTACATCCTCAGGGAGCGCCAGTCTTGTCCATGCGTTGGGTACTCGAAGCATCTCCACCACTCCACCGATCTATCAACCGCCAGAACCAAAGCCATCAGATATATCATCTCGGTATGCGATCATGTTCCAGTTACTGCCCCTGGATGGATGTCAACTCTCAAATTCTGCACCACCACGACCATCACTGGTATCTATCTTTTTTTGTGTCTTTAGGTTTGCAACCGACTTACTCTAGCCACTGGAACAGCATTTAACGCCGTGAACTATCTGGACCGCTTCTTGTCCTTGAATTGCCGGATGGTAAGTAGTTTAGTGCCCTCCCAGATTCCTCGCCAACTGCTAACTGAACTTTATATGTGGTCGATGATCGTTCATCTCATCTCATCTCATCTCGACGCAGAAATGGGAGGTTTGGATGACGGAGCTGCTCTCGGTTGCCTGCGTCTCGATTGCTTCCAAGTTGGACGAGGTCAACATCCCTTCCTTGCATCATCTCCAGGTTCTTCTCTGATCCCATAGCAATAGCATCCATCTTATCTAAAGATCAACCATTCATTGATCGATCGTGGTGGACGCTCTGCAAGTAGACGGAGGATCTGGACAACTCGTTCCAGCCCAGCGTCGTCCAGAGGATGGAGCTGGCGGTCCTCAAGGCCCTGGACTGGCGTCTCTCCGGCGTCACCCCATACTCCTACGTCCACTTGCTGACGTGGCGCACCCACCCCTCCCTATCCGCTCGCGTCACCCACCTCCTCCTCCGCGCTCTTCTCGGTACGTAACGACCCGAACCCCACCCCTGCCGCCTCTGTATATAAAATAAAATAATCCACCCCTTCAAAACCGCATGATCGAAATTCTACGGTACAGATGCCGCGTTCGTGGATTTCGCGCCGTCCACCATCGCCATTTCCGCGCTAAGGTGCGCCGTGAAGACGGACGCTCCTCTCTCCGCTCTCAGCCGTCTGATTCCGGTTGAACGCATGGTAAGCGTAAAATTTTATATCCTTGCTGGATCCATGGTCGGGCCTGTTACGTTTCTTTGCTGGTCTAGGATGATCTGGACCGTTGTCAGAAGATCATGGGCCAACGCATCGTGGACCCACAGAACAAGAGCGAATGGAGCCCGGTGTCCGTCATTCCCATGGGCCAGCCTGCAACGTAGAGCATCGATCCTCGGCTTCTCTTCGCGGGTGCCAAGAAGCCGAAGAGGCTGTGAAAGGCTTTTGAGGATATAATCATCGGGAGCCACGCGTGTGATATACCACTGCATGCATTATTGACTGTATGTATTATATAGCGTACGATCATCGAAGGTGATTATATAGTATGATTCTCATTCGCTAAGTTTACTCAAAATTAAGGCAATACAAGGTAACACGAAAAGCTTCAGCTGTTGATGTTTGCTCTCTCATTACTTCTGATATTGATCCAGATCCAGAGAGCAATAATTGAGTCATATGCATCAGCTGTCTGAACTTTTTGTGGGAGATTTCTGTGTTATTAAGAGCATTTGTTTTAATATTCCAAAGTAATTCTTTGTACATTTTGTGTGCTTATGTATTCTTCTTTTTCATTATTTATAATATATATATATATTATAAAAATATATGCATTTTTGTTTCATTAATAAAATGATTAATGCATTGTTCACTTGTTAATCAGTGAATTTTTTGTAACTAATTAGAAATTGATAAGGAAAAAGCAACGTAGAGATGTAGAAATTGGACTGCTTCATAAATTTTTCATATCAAGGATTGCTAGTTTCCAAATTATTTAGTGCACCAAGGAATTAAGATGCATTAATATTTCGTAAGGCTGGGAACAATGATGGAATACCGTTATGTTTGTAAGCTAAACTCAGAATAGCTTGTCATCTAAAATCTGGAGCCAGAATTGAACCAACCACTTGGCAAGTCCAGAGTCCATTCCTTGTTTTGGCATCCTTGTCATAGGGTTAAACCTAGTATTTGGTACTGAATTTAATTAAACCGAATCAGATGTCTATTTGGGTAGAGTGAAGTTTTAGAATAAAAAATTATTATGGCTTCATTGAATATGCTACACATTTATATGCAAGTTTTGATCAATCCTTGATGCAATATTATTGAGATTTTATAATTTATTAAGAAAAAAAATATACAATAATATTATAAAGAGATTGTTAAATTTTTTTGATAAGAAAAAAATATATAATAATTATAGAAAGATTGAATATGCCGTTATGAAAAAAATATCATAGAAATTGTTTGGGTGATATCAGGTATGGGCAATGGAAGAACAAAAGATGGAAATATGAAAAAAATGTATTGGAAAGAAAATATAGTTTCATAAAAAATAGCATCATGACTAATAAATACTAGTGGGTTTTTTAATCATATAATCTATATTCCTTTTGTTTTATAAGATAGTTAACAAAAATGCATTGTTTAGCTCGTGATCCAAATTTATCTCGTGAAAAGGGTAAAATTGTGGCATAATAAAGATAACCAAAAATTTTGAGATGATCATATGAGAGTGGTTTTTGAAAAAGAATTTCATATGTAATTTTATTTTAAAGTTTAGGTGTCAAAAGTCTATTTATAAGATAAGTAGCTGTAAAAATACAATCTCTTCAAAAAGAAAAAGGAAGATTTGCTCGAAATCATAAGGCCTTAGAAACTTCTAATATGTGCTCTTGTTTTCATTCCATTATCTTATTTTGTTTTAGAATTCGTAAATAACTGTGTTGATGAAAAACTATATATTCACTAAAAAAAGAACTAATTTCTATAAAGAAAAATTTTAAGCCATCATATGCTTTGATTGTGCAGTTGAACTATGTTTTGACATATATAAAAAATTCTTTAAGAAGAAAAGGTACTTCAGATTTATACTGTATAAAAAAAATCCATATACTTCTTAAAAAATCATCAATAATGGTAAAAAAGAAACGTACTTCTGAATGAGTAGAAATAGAGTAACTCTCCCAAATATCACAATGAATCAAATCAAAGCTGCATAAGTAGATATGATATTTAATTAAAAGGACAAACATTTTGTTTAGCAATATAACAAAAATGACAATGACATGGAAATTAGAAATTAAAATTTTATTATTCAATTTTGATAATAAAGATAATCTAAAAAAATAAATATCTCCTAAACGGCAATACCACAAGTCAATTGATAAAGATGAGATAAAAAAAGCTGCCCTTAAAGAGTCTTTAGGATAGAGATAATAAAACCCATTATGTTTCTCAGCCACTCCAATTAACTTCATCTATGATAGGTCCTAAAAAAAACAAAAATCCATGTAGAGAACAACAAAGATGAAAAATTGAGAAGTTAGTTTACTGATGGAAAGAAGATTATAACCAAAAGAAGGGATACAAAGAATCTTCTCTAATAACAAAGTAAGTGTTAGGTAAACAAAACCTATATGAGAAATTTTGATAAAAGAACCATCTAAAAGTTTTACAGAAGGAAGATGTAATGCAACAAAATATGAATAAAACAAAGAGATATTATAAATGATATGATCAAATGCACCTATATCAACAATTCAAATGGAAGGAATTTTACAACTAGTAACAGTACCTACAAAATTGGCTTAAGATGATTGGATATTGAGTAAAAGACTAAGCAATTGTTGGATTTAATTAGCTATTAAAGAGGCTATGTTAGAAGAAGCCAATACCTTTTTGTTCACTAGATTGTCCCACCCGCTTGTTTTTTGAATCTGATGTTATTTTAGGACCTTGATAAAGACGATGTCCTAGTGGATGTCCATGCAACTTGTAATATTTATCTTTAATATGCCTCAACAATTTGCAGTGATCACAAATGGGTCTATTTTTCTTATTAGATTTGAAGAGACCTGAATTTGAAGATTGCGACTAATTGTTATTGGAATGAGAAACTGCAAAGGCACTACCATCAGTGTAGAGGTTGGGCATGGTTGATATTTGGCATTGCTTCTCTTCTTGGAGTAAGAAAAAATAAGTTCAATTAACACTGAGGAGAGGATTCATTAGCAAAATTTATCTTCGAATATGACTATAAGATTTATTAAGTCCTACTAAGAATTTGGTTAATTTTTCTTCCAGTTAATAATCCTACAAAGCTTTGAAGAACCTATAACTATAAAGTGGTAAGGCTAGAAAGGTATAGAGCTCATCCCACAAAGATTTCAACTTAATATAGTAAGCACTAATGGTACCAGTTTCTTGCATCATCAAGCTAATATTACGACGAAGTTCATAAATACAGGGGGCATTTGATTGTGCATATCTTTCTCGTAAATCTTTCCATATGTCGGATGCCAAAAATTTGAACATGATACTGGAGGCAATTTTTTTTGATACAGCATTAAGGAGCCACGACTTGACCATCTCATTGCAACGTATTCAGAAAGGATAAAGATAAGAAGAAATATCTAGTGGCTTCAAAGAACCAATTTATGTTTGGCACTCAAGGTAGTTGTTATGGCTTGGCACCAAGAGGGATAATTATCTCTAAACAACACAAAGTAAACAAGGGGTGTCCTGGATTATCAGAGTGATGAAGAAAATATGAATTGGTGGAATTTAAAATTAGTGAGGTAGATGGATTTTGAAGAACTGTTCAAATTTCAATCGATATTCTCAAATTCTCAAGGCTTCAATAATTAAGGAAGTGACAAAGAAAAGAATAAAATCACACTTGCTTTGATACCATGTGAAGTTTTAAGAGAAAAAAATTGTCATAGCTTCATTGAATGTACCATACATTTATATAGAAGTATTGGTCAATCCTTGATATAATATCATAGGGATTGCATAATCTACTAATAAAGAAAAAATGTACAATAATATCAAAGAGAGATTGTTAAATCTTCCTTTATAAGGGAAAGATATATAATAATATCGTATGAAAATTGAATCTACCCATATGAAAAAATAACATAGAGATTGTGTGAGTGATGTGAGAAAATAATTAAAGTAAGATAGCCACAATATTTCTTTGTGTATCCCAAGATTTATGCAATATACTTTAATAAATAGATCCTTATTGGTAATAGGTCTGAATTTTAGATCAGATAGAGTTTACATTGAAGTTTATTCTACCCACTTGTCCCCTTATTTAGGACCTCTAAACTATGTAATTATAGGCCATGTGAAACAAAATGTCATGAATTGCTTAATTCCGCAAACAATGGTATCATAAAACCTTCAATTCATGAAACCTTAGACCCAAGGTTTTAGATCCCGATGAAATGTTTCGTGAGACACATTCATATAACCTTAAATTTAGGATTTTAGATCCTACCAAAATGTCTTATAGGACACTGGAACAAATTGTTGTCCCAAGTGTCGGAATGGAATCGCCCGCTATCATTCCAACATTTTGTGCATCGAAACATCTCCTACTCCAAGCACCGGAGCGGGATGAAATAACGGCACATCTTGTTGCATGAAAAAATAGGATAGTCTTACCTTATAAAACTTAAAACCTTACTTGGACCCTCCCTTTGGCTTTGGCTGTATCTCTTCAAATATATACGTGTCCCTTCAAACATATACGTCAATTTGTGGATGCTTCCCCTAATTCTCCGGATGGTTCGATTGATTAAAAAATTGCTCGTATGGGGTATGAAATCAACACCATATCACTGATATGATATAAAAGGAAACTGTGAAACCATTTCAGGAGAGGAACCGCCCTGTCTGTCAATTAAAAAATCAGCATACCTCTACTCCTGACGCATGAGACGTCAAATTTTATTTTCAGAGTAATTACAGGATCAAAATACCCTACATATCCTGAGGGAAATACTTTCATGACAGCATGCACATGTAAAGATGGCCCTACGTTTTATCACAATGAAGTTGAATTAAGGTTTTTGGTAATGTAGATTTCGTGCATAAGCAACTTTAATGGATGTAATCAGCCTTGCACATGATCATGATGAAACTAGGTAATCTTGAGATCAAAATGAGAGAGTGTTTGAGTAAAGCAAACTGCATAAGAGCTCCTGTCAAATTCCTCCTTGCTTTTATACAAGTAAAAGTGCCACCAGTTGATCATGATAACCCAATGATAACGAAAACAGAGCACAGTTATGTCTGTTGCTTGATGGAAATAGATTGTCAAAGAAACCATGGAATGCAAATGAACCATATATCAAAAATCTGTTGTTCATATTATATTATAATTACTATGCATCGGTGAGCCAAAGATATCAGCAGACAATGATAAATCTGCAGGCATATCAAACCTACTTCATGAAGAGTCTTGATAAAAAATATTTACTAATTACAAATATCACACGAAAAAGATCGTTTTGTCCATACATTTGCACTTCAGACACAGAAAATGAGTGGCACATCCAATAAATTTTTATTATTATAACAAGAAATGAAAAACGACCTATCATAAGATATAACGCATTGGTACACAGAAAAGTTGATAGCAAGATGCATTAAGCCTTTTGTGTTTGCTACTAGTAACTATATAACCCTACATATCCGGGTGTCGATAACAGGAGCTTTTGACGGCTCAGAAAATTCTAGCGCTTGGGCTAGAGATAATCGATGGTTCCTCCAGATTGTCTTGGCCCACTTTCTCATTCGTTCACCCTCTTCTTTTCTCTTCTGTTGAATGCATAGCAGTTCTGCATATCCACCTAAACAAATAACTATTTAGTCAAAACCTTTAGATACCCCATAGTATTCTAACCACATTATCATATAAATAAAATGCATAGAGAAAACCAACACGCCACAAAATAAAGACGTATCAGTTATAGACTTCTAAATCTATCATGAAACATGAAAGCTTTATTCTTATTATCAAGAAACTTGTTCTATCATCTAAATACTAGTAATTTTGCAGAAGTCTTTTATATGTATCGAGGGATCAAAAAGAAAAGCTTGCCTATCAACTAGTATTTTTTTTTCTTCTACTACTATACAATAAAACCTAAAATTGATCCAGTGAAGCTCTAAACATGCTGTTATGATTTGAAAGCCTACAGCAATCCTCTTCCACGATACGATTTATACAAGCCATGACAAACTAATTCTAGAATAAGCTATATTTCACCATTCACTTTATCAAAATGTTTTATTATCACAATGACCTTCGTACACTTCCTCATGACCTCCATTTGAGAGGTCATCTCAAGTATCTTTCCTCCTTTGACCTATCAGCCCAAGTATCCAAGTAAGAGGCAAGAATTTATAAAGCAGCAAATCACAAGCATATGGGCAGTAACAAAATTGTCGCAAACTCCTCTAAGAAAGTCGAGAGGGCATATACTGAAGATACCAAGAAAAAAAGTAAAATGGCTGAACCTTCTCCAAAACCTCAGGTGCCAAAACAAGTAGCAATCATGGAGAATAATCTTTTTCTAGGCAGCAAAGAATGTTGTAAGAAGGGTTCTAAAGGCCCACATTAAGTACAAGCTATTAGGGCCTAAACAAGCTAATCATGAAGAAAAACCTTTTGCTAGGCAAAGAATGTTGCAAGAAAGGATCTAAAGGCCCATATTAAGTACACGCTGTTTACTCCTAAACAATTAGAGGAAGGCAGGGCTCCACTGTGCATAAAGCATCAATAGATAGATGTAAATCATAATAGGGGAAGTCCTCCACAGAATTCCTACACATTAAGGATATTCTACTTGAGGCCAAGAATCATCCAGAAATTAAAGTACTGTCTAGGCACAAGACTGAGATTGAAAACCCATTTTTCATGCGGCAAATTCAGGAACACCATGTCATTACTTGAACAGGATAGCACATGACACACGTAGCAACTAGGAACACTTGAATGCAAAGATTGTAGCTTAGGTAGCGCCACTTATGATGTGAGGAACAAGACTATCAGCTGTCCAAATCAGAATCAGAAAATGATTGGGGACATTTTATGATGGGCGGGTTGTTCTAATAAACTCAGAGAAAGAGAAGACAAGAATGCCTTTGAATGGAGAGTTCCGAATCATTTCAAACACCAAGATCATTTTATCATGGAGTTGTTGAGCTTACATTCAGAGAAGTGATGAAACTATTGAATTATACGTATGGTTGTCCTAAAATGCGTGCCATTGTCTTAGATTCTAGTGCTGGGGCCTAGAATTATTTTGTCTGGATTGATAAGGCTTAGTAAGCTTAAAGGGTGCTTGCATAAGGAACTGCCAAGGTCATATTAGTTGTCTAAAAGGAAAGGTATTGTTACATCTTATGTAGCATGGGCTTGGGCAGAAGTGCACAGAAAAGGTTTGTGTCAAGTACCAGAGCAATTACAAATTTCTTCTTCAAAGTTTGCACCTGAATGACATATGTAACCTCATATTTCAACTGTCAGGTGCTGATACTCTTGGATAAATCAAAGCTTCCAATATTCATTGGTCAAATAAAATCAAATACTTACACATTATAAACAAAAGGTGGTTCCTTTTAAAGTGAGGATGAATGGAGGAGGGAAGAGGAAGAGGAATTCAATCTGCAGGAAGTGGAATCTCCACGGTAAGATGAGATATCCATTACCACTAACATGCCTAGCAGCAATCAACGACTTCAAATTCAATCCAACAAATTTAATGTGATAGATTCCATGTTTCTGTGTTACTAGCTAATCTTTTAACTGCACCTGCTGCACTATATCCACTTCCAGGATGACAGGAAGGAGAAAAATAAATCTTGTGGGCACTTGGAGTACTATAACCAGGCTAGAATGTTTGGTTTTTTTGGGTATTAAATGACTTAATATTTGAAACTGCTTTCCAAATTATGAGCAGACTATGGTAAATACTATCTTACTCAAGGAGTAGGGTTGAGAGTATTTTGATAAACTTTAAACATATAAGTGAACAGAGAATTTCAATCAGCAAGAAATACAGCCTGTAGAAACACATGATACATAGTTGATCTTTCTCCCCTCCCCCTACGCTCTATTTTGCCGCAGACATGAAAGAGAACAAAATCTTTCACATTGTTTTGCTTATATGCAATCGTCCTACATATTATGAATGCAGAAAATAAGGTGGTGCAAATCACTACCTCTTGCAAGGGCAACAACATCTCTTCTATCCACCTGTATATCATCATCTGCAATCACGCACAATCAAAAGCAAATCTTACAGGCAGATGTGCAATGCAAAATTAGATATTTCAGTGGAAATTGAAATACCTTCATGGTCCAAGGCTGGTGCTTTTAGCAAATCAATGGCCCTTCTATATAATCCCTGTCATTTGGCAGTATCAATAAATAATTAAGCATATGCTAAACTGAATTTCAATAAAAATGACAAGCTTCTGAGGCTTTGGTGCTTGCATATATAAATTAAACCCAGTTGAGTGAAGAGCATGCGAACAAATTTAAGATAATCATGGCAGACAATTAAGAAAACTAATGGAGCAAAACAAGGTGAATTCTTGCTGAATGTCTAGCCAGGTTTTGCCACATTTATAGCTGTGAAAAAAAAAAGAATTCACTAAGACACAATTGCTGACAATTGCCAGCTTCCTTTACAAATACCCATTAAATCTACGTGAAATCAAGATACATGACAATTATGGAAAGTGACAAATAAATCAAGGTTCAGGCTAACCTCCTGGATCAATATAGAACTTGAAGCTTCCACCTTTGCTTTATGTTTGTACATAATGGCTATGCAAGTTAACACAATCCCAACCTTTGGATGAGTTGAACCTGAATTGAAGAATAACATGTGATGAAAGTCAATCACTCAAATTGGAAAATGCTGAACGTTGTCATAAACATACAGTTCATATACTAAGAAGTCTAAGTATGACAAACCAAAATGATCTTCAGCCTTGGTTAGTGCCTTTGTCAGTAAATCCTCTGCTTCTTGAAATTTCCTGAATGAGATGGTAGCATTAACTAACTCAATAAGAAAAGTCACAATGAAAATATATTGCTAGATGGCAATTACAATAGGTGAGGCATTTGATTTGGCAGAATCAGCAAACACTAGATAAACTACAAAAGCTACATGAAAGTGTATTAGATATTTAACACAATTACTTTGAAAGGTGAGATACAACCCTCAGGTCAATTATTTTAATACTCAAGGCTTTTATGCACAATCATATATGCAACATCAATGCAAAAATATGCTGACTAAAGTAGTGACTTTTTAATTAAGAACAAGAACCTTACCCCAAATGTGATAATAGCTGACCTAATGCACACATAGCGCCCAGCAGAACTTCTTCAGGGATCATATTGGCAGAAGCCAGATACAAATCACTTGATATATCCTTTGCTTCTGATATCTGGAGTGCCCTCTCATACAAGTTCTTTGCCAATGAAAAGTTCCCAGTGCAATGTAGAAATTCCCCATGAGAAAGAGCAACATTTCCTGCATATCGAGAATAAAAAAAAAAAAAACCTTGCATAAATTAGGCATACAGAGGAAAAGCTTCCTCTTGATTCACTGTCAGAAGCACAGCATACCCATTTGATCTCGACCATCTTCCATATTGTAGTCTCGAATACCATCAAAGAGCAGCTCAGCTGTCACAGAAAATTAAAATCATTTCCCTCCTAATCTTGCTTTTCTTTCTATAAAAGTGTCAGAGTGTTTATATTGGGGAACTTTAAGAAAGTCGCATGGGTTCCATAGAAGAAGACAAAAAACCTGATTGGAGTTCCCCATTCACAAGGTCAACAAGTCCCTTGATGGCTTTAACCCGCAATTCCGGTACACTGACTTCTAAGCTTTTTCTTGACAGTTGAGAGAAATCATCTGTGAGCACTGATGAAGGAACATCCTATGGCAAAATAACCATCAAATAAATCTAACTCAAAGCATCACAGACACTAATAGATAGACGTGATTGCGAACCTGGCCCAGTTCCAAGTTTAGCCCAATCACAGCTTCCCATGCTGCAACTGCACAGTCATTTGAAAGAAAAGATAGTATGCATGTCAGAGCCAACTTTGAGTCAAGAAATCATGTGCATGGTTTCCATAAGGTGTTAGAACAAAAGGATCGATCCCTATATACGATTCCTATGTAAAGCAAGGCGGCACTCTTTGTATGTATATAGATCAAATCGATAGACCGATTGATCGAACAAGAAATAGATGAAGACTTGTTTGCTCTCTCATCGCATCAAAAGCATTTCAACAAACAGCTCATAGCCAGTGCAAGCTTATCTATTTCATGTTTGGTAACCATACGAAAAGCTTTCAAAAAGGAGTCACGGCAATTACCTTTAAGAGCTAAAGAAGTTCGCCTCAGCTGGCGAACCATCTCGAGCTTCTCCACGGCATCTCGAAGCTGCCCTCTGCCCATACGCAGGACGCATTACAGAGCATAAGTAACATACCATCATTAAACCTTTATTCTAACTCCCACAGTAGAAATGATGCATCTAAATTAATAAAGGAGTGACCTTTCATAATGTAAAGTGGACATGGCGAGCATCAGCATTCCCACCGCCTCCTCATCTCCTCCCCCTTGAAAGTTGGAGAGGCCTTGCTCCAACACCAGCATCGCTTGGGCAAACGACTCCCCTGCATAAATATAAACACATATGAATTAGATCAAAAGAAATTAAAAAAAGACAAAAATCGATGAAAGGAGAGAAAGGGGAAGAGGACCTGATTTGAGGGATCTAGCATGGCCAAGGGCGTACTGGATCATCTGGCAAGCAACGCCAGCGCGCTCGTGCGGCGGAGCATCTGGGCTGTTGGTCGCGTAAGACCTTGGCACCGGCGTCGGGGTGAGTACAGGCTCCTTCAGAGGCTGGGTTGGGGCTTTGGTTGCTGCTCTCCTCAGCGCGACTCGGAACATCGTATGGGAAAGGAAGGTAGCTCTGCAAGGTGGCAGGAGGCTAGAGAGAGCAAGCCCCAGTATATAAAGCGTTTTGGCCACCGGACGCTCGCGAACCGGTGGCTCGACCCAACCAAAATCCAAAACGGTTCTCGGTATATATTGGGTTCTGATCCGAGAAACTCCACCCGGTCCACCGCTACGATCTCTCCAAAACCCTCTTCGGCTCCTTTCCCTCGAGTTCTCACGGGACGAGTTCCGTGAGGCGGCTTCCTCGCTCCGTCGCGCTCCCCCGCGGTACCTCTTTCCTCTTTTCCCTCAACTTCTCACGGAACGAGTTCAGTGAGGCGGCTCCCTCGCTCCGTCGCGCTCTCTTGCGGTCCCTCTTTTCCCTTAACTTCTCACGGAACAAGTTCCGTGAGGCTGCAGAAGAGTACAGAGAGAGCTCGTAAGTCAGAGGGTTCACGTTAATGGCGACTCGAGGAGGTAGCATCAAGTCCACCTCCATTAATGGCGTCAAACTCTATTCGGTCTCGGGCCAGCGCTCTCTGGCCACATGGCTCACGCCCAAGAAGCTCAGATCCCTTCGCAAAGATAACGGTACCTTTCTTTTATTTTTCCCACTGCTATTTGTTGAGTTCGTGATTTTGTTCACGATATCAGATTGATGCTTCCCCCTTTTTGAGTTTAAATTTCTTGTTGATAGGTTACCTTAATGTTTTTCCATGAGTTGTAACTGATCGAATAATTTGTTCCTATGTCGTCAACTAGATTATCTTCAAAGAGTGGACCTAATCCAGGATTTGAGGTTCGAGACTGCGACGACCAAAATTAAGGTGACTGCTGATGGAGAGTACGTTATTGCATCAGGTATAATTTGTTCCTATGTGCCCGTATCTTATGTTTTGGTTTCTAGTACATATATAACTCCATTATACATAGGATTTTGTTTTCCTTTGGTTTGTCAGTTGGATGGTAAACTTTTTTTCTGCTTGAGTGATCAAGTCAATCAATCTGTGAGGAATCTATGATGTGGTTAGATTTTTCTGAACATGTTTATTTCATGATTTTTTTTTTTTTTTGACGGGAATTTGCTTCATGAATTCATGATAAACATGATGTATCACTGCCCCTTCTTGTTTGTTATTGAAAAATATCTTTATGTATGCTTTCTTTTGTGACTCATTGTGGCACTGTATAGAACAAGCTGTTCAATAATATACTTCTTCTAATATATAATGTAAAAGGGTTAAGACTGGCCCTCATGCGGCTACCTGCAAAAAGTGAAGCCTCGTTATTTTTTTTAATCTCATGCGAGACCATAACACATAATCAAGAATGCATATTCATAATAGAGTGCTTTCAATCGCAATGAAATATGGTTATCTACTCCTCTCACGTGCATTAAAACATGTGAAAGGAGAGGCTAGTTAAGGCATGCAAAAGGTGAGGCTAAGACCTCAGCATCATGATGGATTTTTAAGTTTTGAGCCATGCATGTAAGTTTTGTTTACTAATGATGCGACTCATATTAAGCTAATGTTTTCTTTTTGAATTAAGCACATGCAGCAGTACAGGTGCCAGATACTAGTCAAGTATAAATTGCCATTGATCTTGTTTTCTTTTATCTTTCTCAATGCAAAGTTGAAAGGTAACACACTTGTAGAATATGCTTGTATAGTGATTTTGTCCCTAAGTGGAGAAAACTATTTGTATCAGGGAAGTGAAAGGAAAAAAAAAATCATTTGTAAAGCATAAGATGTTGAAGTCTTTGTGTAGAGCCATGCCATAGTACCATATGGTGACTTGAGTAGTATAGGAGAAAATGTCCATCATGGTGTGGTGGGCTTGGGATGTTACAAAATTATATGAAGGAATGAATAATTGGTCTATAGTGAAAAACCAAAATATTTTGTAGCAAGGGGAATTCTAGGGGAATTCTAGATGAACAAAGAAAAACAACTAAAGAAACAATATTTTGAGGATGATATTATCTTGATAATTTAAAATTTATATTCAAGGGATAAAGCATAATTTGTTCTCCAACTCATTAAGAAAGCTTGAAAGACATCTAATCTTCAATGGAACCTATAGGAATCATAAAAAAAAGAAACAAAATAAAGAGTTGATCCCATCTAAACAGGTTTGTTGAGGCCTCAACAACAAAAGGAATGGTAAAATGATTGGTGGGGTTTTTTAAGCCATTAGATGAAAAACATGTTAATAAATGTTACTGAGAGATACATAGGTCCTTCAATATGTCAGCGATCAGAAGATATCAACCTAACTAGGGATGGAAAGTCCCTTTGTCTTCCTTAAATATAATATTTTAAGTACCAATCGAACCAAGTGATATGGGATGTATGGTGCTGATCTGGTATAGCACTAATATGGCATGAGGCTTGGTATACCCTTGTACCGGTTCATCATACAAGTATTGCCATTGACTAGAACCAATCTCTGTCAACTTCCAAGAGTGACTGCAATTATGGCCGAACAATGGCTCGAAATCACTTAAATCAGAGAAGCATAATATTCTCAAATCAAACTTTGTCATTTAAACATGATCTGAGTGATAATTTTATTGAATGGAGCAAACTAAATTTCATCCAAATAGAATTTACAATATATAATCTTGAAACCAAGCAAAGATTCACTTCATTCCATTGTCTAGTAATACAAACTAGTTCATGATACATTTTTACATGCTCGCTATAGATACATTTCAATATACAAACTAATTCACAATGGACACTTCTATGACACTTATCTTGTAATGCACCCGTAGGATTGCAATTATTCCTTTTCTAAATTAGGCTCTGATATGCAAACTCAAAATACTTAAAACTTTTACTAAGGCAAGCCAACAAGTCCTTCACTTTGCAATATAATAAATAGCTAGGTGAGTTACGTAGCTCAATAAATAGCCAAACATTGCGAACAATGCAGTATCAGGAAAAATAGAACAATGAAGTCAATAAGGGTCAAATCATCAAACTCAACCCCTTCCATGCACGATCACATTTTGGCATATTCTTGTTGCTCTCCTACTTACATTGAATTTTAATTGAATATGATGTCGCTTGGTGTAAATTTATGCAACATTTGGATGATTTCATGTTATGTGTTGTTTGGATGAGAACAAGCATAATGTACTTATATGATCTTGACATCAGGTATTTATCCTCCACAAGTTAAAGTGTTTGAGTTGAAACAATTGTCATTGAAGTTTGAAAGGCATCTGGTTTCAGAAATTATTAATTTTCAGGTAACTTAATAGTTAATTAGTTTTTTCCCTACTGTCTATATGTTTCTCATATGCTCTAGGAAAATCTATGCCTAATAACTTTATTAGTTGCATGCAGATCTAGTGGTTGTTCTTTGATCTTGAACTTCTTTGTGACTTGAATTTTGTGTTCTGATAAAGAACAACTGTTATTCCATTTCATAAGTTCTCCAAAATCAGATTTTTCATTTGATCATATTTGTTCTATTAATTTTTGTCATAAACTCATTATGCTTATTTTTCTCTATGCAAGGTTGAAAGTGCTGGTAGGAACATACCATGCTAGTGCATTGTTGGCACTCGCATGACGGATGCATGTTAGTGCATGATATGTTGCTATGCTAGTGCATTCAGAGCGCCAAGATGGCATGGCATGGCATGTAATGTACGATGCAAGTGCCATGCAGACATTGCACCAACACATGATATTTTAGTGATTATGTTTTATTATGATAATGTCAATAGAATAGCCAACTCCAACTAGCTTGGGATTAAGGCTTTGTTGTTGTTGTTGTATGATAATATCAACAGAAACATCTCCAAAATATCTTTTATGTTTTGTTTAACATATTTTATTGCTGGCAATTTAGCAAATGGCCAGCACCTGGTGTCTTGATGTCCCTGGTAGTTGATAAATCTTTGATGAACAAGGTTCTTTCATTAATGATTATTTGTACTTGATGATAAAAGATTTAGTATGTTATTGTTATGTTATTATGAAGCTATTGCATTATACTATATCATATGGTAATATGGGCATCTATTTTTAATATACTTAAACCACATTTCATATTGAAGAGATCTTAGTTGGATAATAGCTATATTATTTTTTGTTTGGAATATATTGGCATCAGAAATATTAGGGGGTTAAAACAAAAGAGGGAAAGATGTCAAGGTAGCTAAGCAAGTAGGAGAAGGGAGATAACAAGTGAAATGCACCATTAAATTTAAATAAAATAACACATAATCCATTTCTTCAATCTGTTTCTTTTACTATGTATCTGTTTATATAGATGTAAGATGACTCTTAATATCCTTATTAATACATCACAATGTTCTAAGAAACAAATCATAATTGCTTCCACAAATTCTAGAAGACATATTCATGAACAATAATTAATAAAGCTTAGAAACTCTAAATGACACATTTAATGTTTATAAACACAATTAAAGTTTATTAACCACTAGCTATTAATAGCATAACTAATATTTGACTAGACTTCGACTTTTGGGTAAATAATTGGCTATTCCAAGATGAGCTAAGCTCATATGGTTGAACCATCTCTCATATTGAATGCTTTAGCTACGTGGAACTCATCCTTGGATTCTTTGACCATCGTACTTTGGAATTTCTCACCAAGTGGGCTAACTGGATCTTGCAATGTTGTACAACTTTCATCAAATTGTTTGATTTTTGCTGAAAGTTGATGATGCAAATGGAGAACAAATAGCATTAGTGCTTTTATGGAGACGTGTACTGCAAGAATTGATTGAACAAATCTTTAAAACTAAAGACAAGACTTTGTCTGATCATCATTTCCTCTATAAGTTTTTGAGGTATGGAGCTTTGCCATGGAAAACTTCAGGTTCCATCATCAAGTAGGATTTTGAAACTACAAGTTTCACTCATCTTAAATCAAAGTCTTAAGATGTAGAGCTATCTAGGTTGATAAGTTCATTTACATCAGGTCTTTTGATTATGTGAGGTTCAAGAAATAAAGGAGTCCCAAAAGCTCTTGGGGGAGAAGTTGGGGGATGAGATGTCACCACATTAGGAATCCTTGAAATTGAATTCCTATCTTCATCTAGATCCTTAATTGGTGCCTTTACCTTAAATTGAACGTGGCTGTGGGGACTGAACCATTTTGAAGGATGATGGTTATTCACTTGCAGAAGTTCTAGTGAGTAGGATTTGGGGTAGCATGGCTTGAAGTTTTCTGAAGTGATCGTCAAATTGTTTGCTTGTTCGTTGAGCTAATTGGTTACCTCTTTGAAACCATTATCTAACTTTCCTTCTAATCTAGTCAAGCATTCTTCATGTTGACAAGGGAACATGTTGTGATGTGAAAGGAATTTATCATGCTCGTTGTTGGTGCAAACCATAGCGTCAAAAAGGAGATGTCTTCTTGAACAGAGAATAAGAGAAAGGATGAGATTGAATTGATGCTTTGTTGCCTATTGATACAAGAAATATTAAAAGGTTAAGCAAAAGAGTGGGAAAGAGATTGAAATAGAGGAAAAGCTAGTGGAAGGGTAATAACAAGTGGAGGCTACCACTGAATTCGAATGAAACAACATAAAACAATCTAATTCATCGTTAGTGTTTGATTCTTTCCCTCTTATTTATTTATATGGGCACAGGATGACTGCTCTTTATATCCTTCTCACTAATACATCGCGATATTCTAAAACCAAATAATAATTACTTTCACAAACTCTAAGAGACACATCTATGAACTATAATTAACAAAGCCTAGAAAATCTAAAAGACATTCCATATGTATGAACACACAAGTAAAGCTTGTTGACTACCAGCTATTAATAGCATAGTTAATATTTGATTTGACTTTGACTTTCATTTCACCTCATGCCACATTGGGTGTGGAAATAGTGGGAGAACTGTGTAGTGCCCCATAGCATTAATCTTAGTTAATTTCATGCCCTGTGCTTTTGTATATATTTCTAGTTGAGTCTGGTTCTCTATTACTTTTTTTTTTTTTATGTTTCTGTTCATGCCAACTATTAGGTTGGTTTTGGTTGATGGATCTTGTCTTTTGTTTTCTAGGGTTTTGCAGTTGATTATTTTCTGAATGGAAAATGAACTTGCCCTTGAACAGGTACTAGATGATGATTATTCGAAGATTGCATTTTTGTGTGCTGATCGTTCTGTTTGCCTACATGCAAAATATGGAAGTCACTACAGCGTAAGAATTCCAAGGTTAGTTTATGCTTTCTACGTGTTTCTATTTCAGTTAGATTATTATGCTATATATTTGTGCTAGATGCAAAACTGCAAAGGTCACTACATTGTGTGAAATTTTATAATATCCATTCTTTAAAGAAACTTTTTTCTTTTCTGTTTTTCTATGTTTGTGTTTGTATGCATCTGTCTGTCTGTTATGCACACACAAATATATTGATTTCTATCACTTATAATATACATTGTAGTTCAATACTTGCAGTCCTGTGTGGCTGGTAATTCGCTTGGAAATCATAGAAATTTTTTTGTATTTTGGATATGTTTGTCTTGAGACGTATGTATTTCCTTAGCAACTATGAGAAGCAAGCTGTAGAAGGCTTTATGCATAATATATCTTCTCACTGATTCAAACCTTTCAAGTCTGTGAGAAATTGTGCATGTATGTTTGTTCAATTATTGATGAGGGTCATTTATTTTATGTTGCCTTCTCATTCCTTGAATTTGTTTATTGTGTACATCTGAATGTCGTCTTATTACATTGGAGTATTAGCCAAGAAATGGACATTGGACACCCTGCATTTTTAGCTAGGCATAAAGTACCATGATTTTAAGTTGAATTGCCATAAAAAAATTCCCACCATGCTAACTATTTCAAGGATCTCAATTACTGCTCACTTGTTCAAAATTCCACATTCAAACCTATCTGCCAGAATTCCAAACCTTGCCACTTTGAGAGATCAATTGATGTTTCACTTATTTTTGTGTATCAGATGCTTGAAATTTGTTATGCATTCATTGGAAAGAAAGAGATATGGTTCACTTGATGTATTGAAACCATGAACTAGATAGTCTGAATAATCTTCTACTTCTAGAACAGAAAATCCTTAATGAGATAGTCCAGAGTGTCATATCTCAATTTTCCATTCAGATGGAAGCCTTTTAAATTCATGACAATTACGCACAACTGCAAATCTTTAATAGAGCTGCAGCATACAACCATGTCTAGCAAATAATCATTTAAGTGATAGAGCTTCTAACAAGGTTCATCTAGACTATTCCTATAGCACTCCGATTAACCTGGCCTTACTTCTTGCCTTGTGAGTCTGTGCTTTATTATATATGTATTGCTTGCATACTGATTTATTTAAGATTTTAGAAGTCTCCTATTTATTTTGCATCTAGATATGTGAATAATCTGTTTTTGTATTCTATTACCTAGAATATACATCTTGGATATGCATCATTGTGACTTCTAGGTTTTGTTTTATCAGAATGGGAAGGGACATGGCATATGACTGTTGGTCCTGTGACTTGCTATGTGCTGCTTCTTCCCCAGATTTATACAGAATAAATCTGGAACAGGTTCTTATCATATTTTAATTCATTTTAGATGCCAATTTTCATTATTTTAGCTTGCCTTGTGAATCTATAATTCTTACTTCATGGGTAATAATAAGATGCAAAAGATATGCATCAACTTGTTGGCAAAGCTTTGAGAGTAGCTTTCAAATTTGTCCTTGCCACTTTTAGAGAATGTTTTTACAGTTCTACTAAATGTAGTCTGCAAATTCAGTTTGTACAACATTATATTGAAGTACATTTGTTGATTTTTCTTTGGTGGCTTGCCTTCTTCCTTTTTGTGTGGATAACTGAAAATTGGTAGGATAAATTTTCTTAATTTGAGATTCATAAGTGACTTTTTAGTTTTTCACATTGGCTTAAAGGAACTGCCATCCTGAAATGGTAAAAGCAAAATTCTTTCAAAGATATGCAAGCATATGAGTTGAATCTAACCATTGTTAATGCTTTGCTTGGTCTTGTGGAAATACTTGATTGGTATTATGTCATGCCTACAAGCACTTGTAAACTCCATCAAAGCAGTTAAATGCAGCTCTGCATATATGGGCTAACAAGTGCAAGAGCAGCCTATTTATATTGCTGTTTTAAAGGTAATCACTAGTTGATGTCTAGTCAAACCTGAACATGTTACAGGTTCATATCCAGGTTTAGGAATCAGCATAATCCTGGTCTATCTGGTTTCTATAAACTTGGTAGTAAATAATAAGGTTGAACATGAATTACATGATTGTAGGTGTAATAGTGAGCAAGGAGATTCATGCTGGATATGAAGTTACTTAAAGAGAAGGACTTGACATGGTTGGCCATTAATATAGTGACTTTGGATTTTGTAGTGGAAGAATATAAACACTAAATCATTTGATTGCTAATCATATTTTTAATCAATAAACTTAGGTTATAGTCATTCCTCTTTTCTCTCAATGAAACTTCAACTTTCAACCTGTGGACAAGAATTAATTTCTTTTGCTTTATGGTTAATCAAATTGGAACTGGGAAAAATGCCACATGCACTGTGCTAAGAATGATGGATTGATGAGATCGCTCAGTTAATAATTTCCACTCATTACAGCTGCTTAATTCTACTAATGCAAAACTGACCTGCATTAAGTGAGGCCTTTTGATCACTTTCATGGGTAATTTCAATGTATTAAATAAATGATTTAATCTGAGAAAACAGATATGCTTGTATTCTACTTTCTACATGCTTTACCACCTGCAGGAGTTGAAACACCATCATCACTAATCTTTAGCTTTAATTTCTTTATGTATGCATTCAGAGGATTTGAAAACAAATGTGAATTTTCTTTTGCTCTATAGATGCTAATATTCTCTTGTTTCAATTTGTCAGGGTCGTTTTCTGTCATCACTCAACACACAGTCACCTGCTATAAATGCAGTTTCTCGAAGGTTGGACAGCATTTATTAACTGTTGCCAGCACTTTTTTTCATTATAGGTGCATATTAGTGAAGTGTTTTTGCTTGTCCAAAACTGATCAAATCATTCTTTGCATTCTATATTCAATTTAGTAATGTTCATGGGCTCATTGCTTGTGGTGGTGAGGATGGTGCTGTGGAATGCTTTGATTTGAGAAGAAAATCTTCTATTGGTAGAATCAATGCTGTCATGTCTTCTGGTGATGTTGACCATGTAATGCTTCGGCCTACCCGCTCTCTTTCTCTTTATGTGATGTGAATTGTATCTTCATTCTTTCGACAAATGTTTGATATTTTGTGCATCTTCAGGAGGTCACCGCAGTGCAGTTTGATGAAGTTCAAGGGTACCTCATGGCTGTTGGGAGCAGCGCTGGAAAGGCATGAATATACATCATTTATGCATATTACTCATTTCAATCTGTGGAATGATTTTCCTTCAGAAATCTTTCAATAAATTTTTTCACCTGATTTTGAAGACTTGCCTTAACTTTCATTAAAAGATTGTTGTTATCTGAATAATCTCTTTTTAGAAGTTCCATAAAAGTGGATTTTATTTCTTCACTTGTTCATTTTTCAATTTGAGAAGGCTTTTATTGTATAACCTTGATTGCAATATTTTAGAATATAAACATTATCAACTAATAAATCAAATATCCAGTGTAGGACCTCACTATAGTGACTAAGTTTATGGAAAATCTTGAGCATGTCTGTGTGTGTGTGTGTCTTTGTGTGTGTGTTCATTTGTTAAGTGAATTACTTCCACTAGAAATGTGCCGGCACTGTCCTTATTTTGTTAGATGTTGGTCCTGTAATCCATCTACAATAGACTTTTATCTGTGGATCTAGTGATCGACATATTTGGAATTTTTGGAGGTCTTTTGTGTCAACAATTATATTATTAATAATCAAGGTTTTATTTTTACATCAAAATACGCGATAATTGATATTTGCTTTATGAAATTTATTTAAGTTTTTTTCTTTGCACTTTTGGCCATTTATATGATGCAAGAGACACATCTTGTTGTAACTTGTGATCGATCCTCCTTTACAAATTACCAAATGCAGATCTGCAAACAAAGGCATTGTTGTTTTTTGGTCCATACGGATCACTAAAAATGTAAGAGAGCAGTTACAAATGTAAGACGCGACATTTCCATGCTTTTAAGCAGTTGATGTGTCTCTATGTTCAAATTGTCTAGATATACTTGGTGATGATAATGAAGATAGAACGTTCATGAAATAATCACATAGCGGAAACATTAAAACACTTTGAACGACACTAGGACAACTAAATTAAGAAATTGAAAGGTTTTATTTTCTTCATTCTTCATGTCAAATTAAGTTATGTTAGGCTCATATGAGTATAGTCATTGTATGCGACACTATGAAAGCAAGGCTGCTATGATGATGGCAGGGCTACAACCCAGGCGGGTTGGGTTGGGTTGAGGGCAAACCCTTACCCAACCTGACCTCTATGTCTCCCAGCCCTTGCCAACTAACCCCATCTTAGTTTGTTTGAGATTTCTTTGACACAACCCAATCCAACCTCATCTTAAAGCTAGATTTGGATGGGTTTTGATTATTCGGGTCAGATTGGGCTATGCCATTTAACTAGGCTAGTTCTTGCCGAATAAGAATTTTAAAATAGGGAAAGATTTGAGGCACTGTTGTTGGATTGAGGCCTCAACCATTCAATGGTTTTGACAATACACATATAATTTAAGAAGACTAGGGATATAATTATGTAAACATATGAGTAATCTATATGAAATATAAATGTGAACTATTTATTTATCTATTTGTATGTCACGTTGTGCCGGGTCAAGACAAGTCGAGTTGGTCTAGGCCTCAAGCATTACTTCCACAAGTCTAACAATTGTAAATGAATTAGACAAGAACACTGAAACCAGAGATGGGGATCCTACAAACAATGAAGATTCTACAACTGAAGGTGTGCTGCATCTTGGATATCAGATTGGGATGATTGAAGGCTTTAAAGATACAATTTGAAAGGAATTTCCTAACAATCACGGCATGGATTCCCATCATCAAAACAAACACTTGTTTCTTTCTCTATTTTTTTTCAATCTCTTTAATTAAAAATCTTCTATTGATGATTCCATTGATTTCTACTGGAATTTGATTATTAGTAGCTTAGATATGATCTGCATTTTTTTCCATCTTAGGCATCTTGCCTTGTCAGATTGCTGACCAATCATGTCTTTTATCCACATAGTTATCATGAGTCATTTGTAGTGCAAATAATTCTTACATCTTTTATGGCTGAAGTGCAGGTATCAGTCTATGACTTGCGTATGTCAGATCCGGTTCGAATTAAGGATCACATGTGAGTATTCCTTGTATATTTAATTCAATGGTAAATATTTAAATAGAAAATATAAAAGAGCATTGTATATATGTGCTTTGATTTTAGAAAAATTACCTCACTCTGGCTTGCAACCACTTTAATTGCTTTATAGGTATGGAAGCCCCATTTTGAACATCAAATGGCATCAAACACTTAATTCTGCAGAACCAAAATTGATCACTGCAGATAGTCACATTGTTAGGATATGGGATCCTAATACGGTAAGAATTATTTTATGTAGAAGTAATGAATATTGTTTATGTCTGGTATTTAATCACCATTTGACTTCGTATGGGCATGCACCCAAGAGGAAGACAAGTACAAACAAATGTTTATACATGTACATATGTATTACACATATTTCTAAATTAATAATGCATATACATATACAAATATATACATGAATTCATGCATGTATATGTATGCATGCATGTACATGTATGTATATGCATCATTAATTTAGAAATGAATAGGCATACAAATGAATGTATTTATGTGTACAAGACAATTTGGTCCTTTAACAACTGATAGTTGGTGATTATGTGCATATAATGCATTCTGAAATTTAATGTAATTTTTACTGTAACCATATTAGGCTTAATCCTTTGATTTACTGTAGATAACTTTGGTTCTATATTTTTGGGCTGTGTAGTTCTTGTTCCCATACTTTTGAGATAAATTCAAAAGAAAGTTTCATGGTAGCTTGGGTGAATACATTGAAGTCATTTTGAAGCTTCCTAAATTGCTTATTTGCATGATCATGTTTCTCATGCATCTTTTTTCTTTGATTATAGCAAAGCTTTCAAAGTATCTTTGGCTTGATCTCAACTTGGCATGGTAATTTATGTTGTTTCTTGTAGGCATGAATATTTTGGATATCCTTTGCCAACTAGTCCTGTCCAAAATTTATTCAACTTAAAATTATGTTCTATTATGAAGCATGAGAGGCACAAAACTTTTAAAAGAATTAAAGAGAGAGAACAATTAAGATATAGAACAAAAATTGGAGTCCACCAAGGTTCTATTGTTTCAAACATTTACCCTCCACTAGAAATCCACAAACGTAATTAACAGTTTATTTTTTTACCAATTTATAAGTCATGTCCATTATTAAAAGCATACAATGCTAGAATCAGATACCATATCTCAACCTTTTCTTTAATAGTAGCCTTTGGTTGATAGGAAACACAAAGGTAGAGAACCTTGAATTACCCTCAATGAGATTTTAAATGGAAGATGCTCTTTACTTAGCACAAATACATTAGCACCTAAAAGCAGCCACGGAAAAAACTCTTGCACATGGCCTGACCTATTCAAAAATATGATGTATAACCATGCAGCATGTATCCATCATATATAATGTGACTTGTTTTTGAACCATGCGCCAACTGGACCTGTGTCTACGATAGCCCTTGAAGCAAAAGTGCAGACACTTTGTATGATTTACTGACAGTGCTTTTGTTAGTGGTCGGTCACTTTGCTTAATTCAATCTTGGACCAGATTGAATTTAGCTCAAATCAATTATCTTCCATAATTGGCTAGCAACAATTCAAACTTCTTATTGACCCAGAGCTAAAAATTGATTTAGTACTCCAATGTTTACTAAGTGATATTACCCAAAACTGTCCATCTGAAAACTTGTGGCATAATTATAATGCAACAAATTAGGAAGCACAACTTAGAAGAGGACATTTTGAACTCTTAAGTACTTTCCATTGAATAATTATACTGTCCTATGTTTCATGAATAAAAATCTTCCCTTGTTGTTAGATGATTGTCAGACAGAATGAGAATGGCTGGAAGACAATTGGTAATTTAGATGAATTTATCTAGGGTATGGTCCTTTGGTTAAAAACTGTTTTACTTTTTGTTTTTCTTTTGAATGGAAATTTAGTGCTTGCACTACATTATATGTGATATTTTTTTATACATGAAAGGTCCTAGTTAGGTTGTTGATATGACCATTCTTTGCATTGACATTGTTGTCTATTACACTATCTTTGGCCAGAATATGCATTTTGTCTCCCTTATAAGTAATGTTAGATGGTTTATCTAGAGCTAGGAAATATCGATACTTCAAATCACGTGCCATGGATGTATAAGATACATATTAGATGCCGAAGCCTGTCAGATACTTCTTGGATATGTATCTAATACTCGTGTTAAGCATCCCACTTTACAAAATTGGAAAAATATCTTGTATACTTTCCATATACGCTCAAGATACTTCTCCAATACCTTCAAAAACAAGGGAGGGTATTTTCCCTCTTTTTAATATTAACCTTTTAATTGTGAATGGTCAATTTTCAAGTCTATGATTTTAATACTAAAATATGAAGTATAGATTCATTCTGTGGATTTGCATGATGATGGACATTTTTTTTAACATACATACATACATATCTACATGTATAAGTATGCATGCATCGATATATGTATAAAATACATATATCTATTTTTTTTGAGATTTACTGTATTAGTGTATATATTATGCTGTATCTATATCTCATATCTGTGTCCATAAATCTTTATTTTCATAAATCTGGAGTTTATGATATTTCTTTATTTTCTAGGGGATGAGATTACAAAGTTTTACACTACAATGTGCATCTAGTGAGAATTCCTAGGAATCATCTCTATGTGTATCCATTTTCTGCCCATGAAGAAATATCATGCCAATAAAACCTCAAAGGTCATACAAGATATTATCTACAATTATGCTGCTAAAGCAGCATCTAAAGAAAGTAGCGTCTTTGTTACAATTTGTTGTTACTATTAGTTTTCATGAGATTCTGTGAGTACTTCAATGATAAAAAAAACCTGCACTTTACCAGTAATGTTCCTTGGTCTTTGCGCATTTTGATGGACCTTTTTTGGTTTTTAGGAATTTAAATTTTGTTTGACTAGTTTAGCTGGATTATATGTATGGCGATGATATGCTTTTCTAAAAAATGGTCATAATTTCTTGTTGCTCTGGAAATGCTAATTTAGATTCCTTGTATTGCATTATTAGTGATTCATCAACTTAGAAAATGGTCATAAGACTTTGATTAGAAAATGATTGCTGCAAGTATTAACCATTCACATTCGCTGTTCAGCCTTTGGCATTTGTAGCATTATTTTAAAAAATCATGTTGACTTAAAATTTTGGTGTAATGTAAATTAATAATCATGTTATGTACCTAATCCTTCATAATTTAGTTAGCACTATTGCACAATTTAGTTGAAGACTATGGTATGTGATAGCTTTTACATTTTCTTTCAGGGAGATAACATGACCAGCATAGAACCAAATGTGGGAACTATCAATGATGTATGTGTTTTCCGTGAGAGTGGCTTGATGTTACTGGCTTTAGACTGCAGCCAGATACCAGCCTACTTTATACCTGCTCTAGGCCCTGCCCCAAAGTGGTGCTCGTATCTTGAAAACCTAACGGTGTGAAGCTTACTGTGTTGTGTTACATTTAAATCAACATATATTTAGTTTTATTTCTTTTATGCGCTAGAGATGTATTTAGACTCTAAAGCTTATCATTTTTTATAACTTTGTTGTCTTGCAGGAAGAGATGGAAGAAGGATCAGAAACCACCATATATGATGATTACAAGTTTTTAACTAAAGAAGACCTTGAACGGCTTAATTTGACAAATTTGATTGGCACCAATCTCTTGAGAGCCTACATGCATGGTTTTTTTATCGACTACCGACTCTATAAAAAGGTACTGCTTCCTTTTGACATTGAGTTTGTGAAATATGCAGTAATTGATTCCATCATCTCTTGGATAGCCCTGTTTTTGGAAAAATATTGCTTCTTGAGAAGAGCATGCCACAACCTCAAACTGCTCTACGCTGTTTTCCAACATTTACTGTGTCAGATTGTTGCATTGTTGTGTTTTGGATCTATTATAGTGTTTTTAAATAAATCTATTTTAAATAGAAATCTGTGAAAATTGTCAGACAATTTCTTTTTTAACCTAGATAAGTGTGGATTGGCTGGATTCTTGGTGTTTAAGTCTTTTAAAATTTCATAAGAGTTTTAATTGTCTTTCTGTCTTATTATCAAGTTTTATGCTGTATTGAGACTGTACGGTCATTATATGTTCATGGAGTATAAAGTTAACTGTACTGCTTGTTCATTCTCCATGCAGTTTCTTTTCATTTATCAGCATATCCTTTGTTTCTTTGCCACCATAGCACTAGTGGTTTTATTAATTCTTGGCTTTCATGTCCAAATCATATTTTGCATAGAAGCTAGGAAACCTGTTCTCTGTAACATACTGTTGCTTGGAAAATGTATTTGAGGATATACTTGCTCTAGGTTTCCCTGAACAGGGTAAAGTGCAAAAATGCATGGAGAAACCCAAAAGTACAAGGGAAAACCATGGGGAAAGTTGTTCTTATATTCGTGAAATCCAATAGAAACCACTGCAATCTGGTTTCCTGGTGTCTGTGTTTTTTATGTATTTTCTACTAGTTCTCATCAAATTTTTGATACATTTTTCCTGTTTCATTACAATGCGAACTTTCTCTGACACCTATTAACTACACTTTATCCCATCTTCATGCCTTTTCTTGCTTTGCAGACTATCAGTCAATATTTACACTTTTTTTTTTAATGGGAAACTTTTTGGTACTCCCATTTGATTTGGATCAATAGTTCCAATTCTGTGGGATCTATTTTAGCTAATATCTTCGAGCCACTGAAGTGTGGGCACTTACTATAAATTGTGTTTGAAAAAATAAATTCAGATCATTTTACTGCTTCATGCTAATGTAGAGTGAAGTATGGTGCAATGATTATTAAATGTCCACAATGGAGGTTAACATATTGAACATGAAAAACATAATGACTAAGTTCTAGATTCATTAAGATATTTCAAGCTTTGCTTGGAATTGATGGTTGTTTCTGGGCTCTTCGTTAGGTTTAACATATGTAGCACATTGGTGCTTGGTGCACTATACCTCAAGCCTAGCACACAGATTTTGATTTACCAAGCTTATAGTACATTCAATATGATTACGACTTGTTACATTCATAGTACTGAGGGTCCAGATTCCAGAAGAATGATATATTTGATCAAATATAAACACTGAAAGATAATGAAGAATCTTATGCTTCCTATTTAACTGATAAATATGTTATTGGTCATTGTCTGTTATCTGAATGTTATTAAATTCTTCCACATTAGGATTTAAAAAATCAATGTGTGGACGCATACCAGTCCAGTTGGTCTGGTATTTATTGTGGTAAAGGGGCAGTATGGGTTGCTTTGATTCAGATTCTGGGCCTGGTTCTAATAAACTAAAAGAAAAAGGTGTACCAAGTGTTATGGGCATGTATAGGGGGATTGATTAGCTGTTCTGAGATGTGCTACATGGAAGTCCCTTGCCCATATGTTACGTCCCAGGCATTACAGAACTGGCACAGGCAGTGCCTTAAACCTTGCTTTCACATATATTTATTTCTGGTTTTCCTGTAGTTTAAGATATCTAAGAATTAAGATGTCCTGCCTTAGATGACTATTTTCGTGGTTTTGGTACTCAAAATGCTTCTAACAGAAGTTTCAATGCAACTGATCGATTCTTTTTCCAGTTACCATCTCTTATCATCTAGTAACTCTTGCCGCATGAAAATTGTGGAATAGCTTTATCACTTTTCAAGAAAAAGTGCGTGAAAAAAGGAATCATTTGAATGATGAACATTGCATGGGCAGAGACCATCTAAAGAATGGGCCACTAGGTTCATTGTTTGCCTATCTAGTGTTTTAAGGAAATTATATTTCACACATGATTTTCCTTAAATACTCCATCAGTTCTTCCCAGTTGTTATTAGGTATCTCCATGTAGATCTGTTTATATATTCTAGTCTAAGTAATACTTCTATCAATTTTTCCCCAGCAATATCATGAGAAGGATGATGAATTCTTTATACTTGTGATATCTTACCATACTCTGTGGCTTTCTTCTATCTTGTTTCTCATGTGTATGATCTATTTTCCTTTTTTGATTGTGGCTTAACTAGTGCAACCTCACATGCTCTTTCTTTATTTGAATTAAGTTATTGCTGGCTTTGTTACTGCCAATGCAGTGATTCTCACTACAATGACAATGTTGCAGGCACAAGCTTTGGCAGATCCTTTTGCATATGATGCTTACATAGAGAAGCGGAAGCAAGAGAAGATAGAGGCTGAGCGGACTTCTCGAATTACAGTATGTCTTTTTTCTTCTTTTGTTTGTGTTATACTGTAACCTTTCTATTGACAATCTACATGTGGTGAACTTCTTGTGTGCAGATCAAGAAGAAGTTACCAAAGGTAAACAGGCTTCTTGCAGCTCGCTTGCTTGAAAAACAAGAAGCAGAAGAAGCAGAAGAAGCAGAGAAAAAATTGGATGATGCTGTCATGAAAAAGAAAACTAAAAAGAAAGGATTAAGCAGTGACATCCTGAGAGATGAGCGTTTTGCAGCAATGTTTGAGAATAAGGTACAACCAACCACATTTTCATTAACCTCCAAATCCTTCTTTAATATCAAAACCCACCAGATAGCACCTTGCCTCATAATTTACTACAAGCTCTGAATTTGGAAACATGTTTTATTGAAATAACAATACATCAGCCGCTACTAAGAAATGGTGTCAGCTTGAAGAAATTGACCCTCTCAGATGAATAGAGATAAGCAGTTCTTGTTAACATATGATGTTTATCTACAAATGAAACAGAAAAAGGCCTGACCTGGACTACAGTAGTAAATCTTTTTGCTGGATCATATCTGTGGTATCATTTGCACAATGACAAATACCACTTACAGCTATTTATTGCTACTTAAGGAGTCTAGAAATTAAATTTTATTGGATGTTCATGATTAATAACCTATCATCAATTGTTTATCCAATCTGTATTAATTTACTTTTTACCACCTGAGTATATTGGGCTGACAACTGAAGGTGTGCATGCATCAGTCTGTGGCATAATTATGTTGATTTTTTTGGGACAACCATACTTCTTTCTTCAAAAATTGTATATCATGTTTTATGACTTTTCAGAAGTAAAGCTTTAAACTGAGTCAATTATACTGGCATCCTAAACTAAGAAACTGAGCCGGCCTTGGTAAGTTGAGAAGCTTGAGTTTGCATCAAAGGGTTACAGGGGAGGAGGGAAAGACTAACTAATGAATCGATTGAAAGATGCAGCCCATCAAGGACTGAATGGAGTAGCTGTAGTTGGTTAAGGATGTAGACCATCAGGGACTGGATGAAGTATTTTCAGTTTTGTATCCTATTGTTTAGCTGGTTTGTGAATACTCGTTCACCAGTCATTCCTATTCACGTAAACCCACTATTGCCAAAAATTTACCGTAGAGAGTATGCAATTTTCACTGTTATATCTAAGGATTTAAGTCTTGGTACTGGGCCCTATCCCAGTTTGCTTCTAGGACAAAGTATTGGGATGAGACATAATGGACCGAGTTGTATTGACACTGCCAATAACAACAAGATGGACAGAGTACTTGGATGGGACATTGTGTGCACATGCGCATGCATCTGTTGGTTGGGGTGGGGGGCGGGTGTACTACCACCTTTGATTAATTATTTCTTTACGAAATTCTAACTTGATTATCAGATGGATAATTTTGATCCTCGCTTTTTATTAATTTTCTATATGTATAGCTCATCTGCATGTTTGTGCTGGACATGCTACATTTCTCTCCCTGATCTCAGAATCACTTTTGCTGACTTATGTACGAGCATCTATCAGGAATCTACAGCAATTAGCATACTCACAAACTGAAAATTATGCATCTCTGAAGCCATTTACATATGCATGAAGTGGATGCAAAATGGAGAACAAAAAAGTGCTACCATGCTAATGTACATGATTGGGCATTTAAACTTTGAATCAAGTCCATTGATTATAATGCGCATGTCTTAAGAGATGTAGTAACCACTCAACATTTTAATTGCTCAGAATCAAAAATCATATGAAAACATTATATTGTGCCAATTAATTGTCATTTTTTAAACTCATTGATATGTAATTTAAGGACCTACCATCATGTGATTTTTCAGATTATTTCTATTTTAAACATCATAGACTATTATCAATGGTGTGCATCATTGTTTTAGAGCACCTGTGACTGATTTTGCATCAAGCGTATTGACTCCTCAATACACTCAAATGTAGACTACAGAGATGATAGATGGTTAATTGCTGCTTTTCCTCTTTTATGGGTCTAAAAGTAGATTGATGATTGCATGCTAGTATTTCATTTTGCATGACTCTGTCATGTTTTATGGTAATGTGCTATGTTCTATTTGTTACTTTCAGATTTCTTGAGGCATTACTCATAAAAATTCTGTCTAATCTCCTCCACAGGAGTTCGAGGTTGATGAACTTTCACCTGAATATCTTGCACTTCATCCTCAATCTGCAAAGAAGCAGCCCTCTCTGATTGAAGAACACTTTGAACCAGTTATGGAGGATGAGGAGCGGGAGATCAATGAATCTGATGCTTCACAGTCCTCCCAGTCTTCAGAAGATGAATCTGAGATGGATAGGAGTCAAGTGAAGAAATCAAAGCACATGAGGTGATGTTTTCGTATTAGTGTTCTGGAAACACAAATCAAGCTTTTGATATTATGGGATTGCATTAAAATCAAGTTTTTGATTAAAAATCATTATATATATATAATGTAGATTTGGTTACATTCGAATGTTAGCCAAGTTCAGGATTCGATCACCTTCTCTATCTTTGAATTCACATGGATCTCAGAGCTACCCTACTTTTTTTCATCTTTAAGATCCATAAACTATGTAGATCCAAGGGTAGGGGAGGTGATCAGATATAGGCTTGGCTACCTTCGAATGTAGTTAAGTTTAGGATCCGATCACCTTTGCCATCCTTGGATCCATACGGATCCTGGAGCCACCCTATCTTTTTTATTTTTTTCATTTTTGAGATTCACAATTGTGTAGATCCAAGGGTGAAAAAAGTGACGAAATCTAGACTTGGCTACATTCAAGCCTAAATTTAGTCATCTCCCCTACCTTTGGATCCACATAGTTCACAGATCCCAAAGATGAAAAATATGAAAAGGATGGGATAGTTTCAAGATCCGTATGGATTTAAGGGTGGGGAAGATGACCAGATCCTGAACTTGGCTACATTTGAATGTAGCCAAGTCCAGCTATATATATATAGTTTCACTAAATATTTACTAATATACTCTTACTAGAATTAGGAGTTTTAACCAGATATTTACTAGGTAGCCCTCATAATTTGCTATCATGGTCATTATATAACTGCCATTTCAATGTCTTGACAAATTAGTGAATATTGTCTGCCTTTTGAAAGAACTAGTTCTTGTTACTATCAAAGAAAAAAGGAAATTAACTCATAGTAAGCTTTTGATAATCTGCTTTTTATTTTGATTTTCGTTAAAGGACTACATCTCCTTATTGAACGTTTACACTGTAATAAGCAAACTTAATTATAAGATGTTGATAATAATTTGCATATTATGATTTGTTATAAAAGAAAGCATAGGTTCTACTTTACATGTCAGAGTGAGGTGTTCCAAACCTTCCAAGACCAGACTCAATCAAAATGAGCCAGTTATTGGAAACTGGATTGTTTTTACAAGTTATTTTTCATCAATATAGGAGAGAATACTTTGGTGGACATGCTTGCATGGAGCACTTCACAACTTTTGTTATCGGATGCCAATATTGCCAGCTTCATATATTCCATCAATGTCTAATTTATTTGTAATTAGATCGTAAGACAGCTTTCTCAAATATTTGTTGTCTTCTTTCTGCTGGGCTTAAGAATTTATATGCATGATTGAAAAAGACAGAGAAGAAGACATTGCATTATCAGTCTACCTCCTGTTTGTGGTATTTTTCTCTCTGATTTTTTTCAGAGGGGCATTCACTTGCGGATGCTTTAGGCTGGAGTGTTTATTTATTCTACAAAATCATACTATGAGGTATGCAGCAGAACTGCTATCCTGCTGACAAGCTGCACTCTTCTGTTAGATACTACAAAATTAAGTCCACTTATGTGTTACCATCTGCTCAGCGTGAAGCTAAGTAATGCTATTTCATTTAATGCGAAGGATCTGGATTTTTTATGTTCTAAATGATCTGTCTAGTTCCAGAATACATTTGTTTTATCAAGTCCAGAATTTCAGTATCAAGCAATACAAGTAAACTGAAGAAATGTGATGATCTTTCATGTAAACATGCTTCAGAGGCCTTCTAACAAATCATCGTCTCGCAGGTTGTATGAAGTCAAGGATGAGCGCCATGCTGAAGCGTTTTGGAATCGCGTGTCCCTTGCCAAGGAGGATGCCCTTCCTCTTGGTGAGAGGGTTGCTGCCCTCCAGGATCGGCAGGCAACAGGTACTTCTGATGATGTCAAGTTTGGGCCAGGTGGCTCACGGGAAATCTCATTTGTCTCCAGAAGCTTGACAAAACAAAAGGCTGAGGAGGAGCCCCAAGAGGGAAAAAAGAGGGGCATCCAATCCTTGGGCTTGAGGCCGAGTAAAGCAGAGTTCTACGCCAGGGGACAGCATGGTGGCAGAGGGAAAGGTGGTCATGGCAAGAGTAAAGGAAGGGGTCGAAGGTGAGATTTTGCAGAGGCGATGCAGAAATTGTGTATCTTCGGATGTTGCTTTCATTGTGCGAGCATTCAAAGTTTTTGTCATAGCTCAATTTGAGCATCCGAAGCTTTTTCCAGTAACAGAGTATCTTGGCGGACAGTTGTATCAAAATTTGGCATCTTTTTATGTTATAAGAGCCCGCAATTTAAATTTAGTTATCAAATAATTTCTTCAAAGAGTTGATTTACGAGGTTTTGAGGGATCTCTTTTGCTCTTCTGCATGAAAGAAACTAATACGAAGCATAGCGTAGTTTGGTGTTTTACTCGTATCAGATCGTAGTTTAATATGAGAAGCATTTATTGTAGCATTTGCTGTATATAATTGCTTGAATACCTTGCCAATTACGTCATGCTGATGAGCCGAAGCCTGGCATTTGATATGGTACTCCCAAATTCTCATTTAATTGTGTCATGATGAGATTATTAGATGTTTCTTTTTTTTTTTTTTTTTTTTTGCCCCCTCTTTGGGGTAACATTACTAATGGATTGTAGAAATAATGATGTTTCAAGTCGAACGTCTTTGCAGGACTGGAGAAATTGAAGTTGAAAATGCAAAATAAGAAGAAAAATTCCTAGCGACATGCACGCCCTTGATTTGTGTCATCTAGCGGAGCAAAGCGATTGGTGGACCGTATTATTTTTTTATATGGGTCATTCATTCAGTTTATTCTCTATGAAATTATGCTTTTAATAATTAACTCTATAAGAAGAATATAATTTATTTGTTAATATCAAAATGCAAAAATTATTACCCAATACGCTATATACCTTGAGTGTTATTGTTAAGTCCCCAATGGCATGTAAATTTTCATTTACTAATAATTGATGGTTTATGAGCTCATTTGGTTCACGGTAAAAAAGGTCGCAGAATTTTGTTTCCTACAAATTAGAATGTTTGATTCGACCTTTTAGGATTCGTCCTGAAAATTAGAATGTTTGATTCGATCTTTTAGAATTCTGTTCCTACGTGATTTAAATTTCTACATTTTATTTGTAGTTGGTATGCCATATGCACAATAAATATGCAACAAAATTTTTATCTTAACATTTTGTAAAATATTTCTTAAAATATATTAAAATAATTAAAAAATGATATGTTAATGAAAATCAATGTATCACATTCAAATTTTTATATTTATTTTAATAAGAAAATTGATTATTAAAAAATTATTTATTTCTTCCATATAAATTATATTTTCAAATCATAAAATTTTAATTTGTGAAAATATTTAATATGGTATATTTATCTAGTCCTGTGCCTTTATTTTGACAATAATCCAACAAAAAACTTCCATCCTCCATGCGAACCGGGCTACCTCCAGACAACCAATCATCTCAAAAGCAAAAGGGTTTGGAGCCAATATCAACATCAACATCATTATGAAAGGCCCAATTGTTAGACCGTCACTGAAATCTCGAGGTCCAGGAAAACAACTATGTTATCATTCCAAAATTTGCAAATGTTTGTTCTAGATATGGAAATGAAAATGAATTAAAAAACCTGCACATGCTCTATAATGGTAAAAACCAGGAAGCAATAATAATTATATTAATATTGTTTTTTGAAGAAATGATATTAATAATAATAACTTTTATGTTACATCATCTTTAGGCAGATGGATTCTTGGGTACATGAGCTATATAAACAAAAACATGGAAATGGGAGTGGATGGTACAATTTGTAAAAGAATTTACGCGAGTATTCGCAATATAAGAAGTACAGGTGCAGCAAAAGCAAAGGCCTACAAAAGTGGTCATTTAAGCAAAAAAAATGGGCATCAGCTTGGTTCCAAGCAACATCTCTAAAATCATCATGGGTGAGAAAGATCTTTCCTCATGAATTCCTTTTCTACCACGAACATGCTTCAAAGGTGACTCCAGAGAATGACCCTATAGTCCCAACTCCTTTTTCAACTGAGCAAGAGCAGCTTCAATTTCATCAATATTATCCTCGATGCTGCCTTTATTTTGGCTACCATCTTTCCCAGACTTTGTATATGGGTTTTCTTTTAACGGGTCATCACCACCGCTGTCTTCTTCAGAATTTGAATCATTGATGTTGAGCTCCTTCTCTAAGAACTCGACAAACTCCTCACCAATATCCTGATACATGCAGTGATGAACATATACAATAAAAATTTCAAGTTGAGAGTGAAAAAATGCTTTCTGTTTTAATTACAAGAAGTATATTCAGTAGGCAGGAACTAGGATTGCTTATATTTTAGAATTGCACGATGTTCATCAGATTAAAACTTACTGCCATTTCCTCCCACAAGCTCTTGGGTTTCTCTTCTAAATTTATGCCTGCTTCCCAGTTTTGAAATTCTACTTGCAGGTCTCGAAAGAAATCCGCTGCAACATGAAGGTTTTGGTTATCTTCAAGGTAAATTAGCGCTTTTATAGAAAGAAAAAAAATTGATGAACCAAAATTACGAAAATAACATATTCAAGCCACAGCCTCCCACAGGAGTCAATCTACCTATTGATATTTGAACATCTCTGACAAAATCACCTGTAGAATAAATGGGTTATATAAGGCCTTTCAATTAATTATGAGGATAACATATATTAAAGGATGCAGGTTATAGGGTGACTACATTTTTGAAGGACGATGACAAATTTATCGAAAAAAAAAAAAAAAAACCATAATGTTCATGATGATGATGCAAATGAAACTAGATTCTTTTTCTATGAGTAACTCCTTATCCAATATCATAAAAAAAAAAAAAGGAAAAAATGTAAAGTCATAAATTAACTTTGAATCTAGCAATTGCTAGACATGTGTTAATTTAAACAACTTTTCAGAAGGGCAAGATTCGCACCAAAGCCATAAAATTCTTCTTCTGGAGTACTACTGCTCCTTTCAGCTGCTCTCGAATAATCTGAACTGCGATCACCATACCTGAACTGTGATTCTGAATTTAATAAGGTATTGTATGCATGCTTAATTCGCATGAATTTCTCTTCAGCATTTGCCTATGTCACAGTCACATATCGGATTATATCAGTAAAATAATCAACATAATCAAGCAAAACATTACATCTCTTATTTAGCATGGTACAATTACCTTGAGTATTTCCAGCAAGTTAGTAATTCGTAGGTAAAACTAGAAATTGAGAATGGTACAGCCTAGTGCATGGGACAGCTGCTATGTGGGGTTAGGGAGGGTTAAATGTACATAGCATTACCTTCACATTTGAAAAGACTATTTTCATGCTTTAAATCTGTGACACTCAAGTTACAATGGAGCAACTTTATATTTGTGTGAAGACTCACCATAAAAATAAAACTCGAAACTAAAATTAGAAAATAAAGAAACAAACTTTTAGAAAAGTAATAGAAATGAATAGATAGTACCACAACTTTCAAGCATGTCACATGCCTTTTTAGAAGAAAATAGAATAGATAGATGGGGCAATTGAGTAAAAATTCTAAAAAAAATAAAAGGGAGGAGATAAGCATGCAGATGATTTTTTTTTTTTTAGCACAAGTGCAACGACAATGCAAGTATTTGCAGTTTCCTCTTTAATGTCCTGCAACCGTATTCATGTTTGAAGGAACTAACATCCTGTTTTAAGAGATCTTTTGTTATCACTGAAATCTAACGTAGACAAGGATATAGAAAACACGGTCCATAGAGATGTCAAAACATTTGCAGAAAATGTGTACAAAATAAGACTAGCACTAATGAAGGTCTAGTCTCCGACAACAAAAAAAATGGTACCAGTTTTAAACAATTCATCAGTCGAAATTGTGAAGAAAATTATAAAAGCATTACATATGTTATTTGAAAAGGAGTTACTATCAGAATGTAAGCATGAGAGCAAGGAAACAATATAAAGATAACAAGAGAGTTAGACATGCTCCATGGTCCAGTGGACGTTCATGTTGCCATTCTGATCAATGGCTTTTGCTGGTCAACAATCAAATTGTTTTACAGCATCAGTTACTGTAAGGTCCTATGTGCTAACTGTTGTTTATAACCATGTTTGTGAGTGCTATATGACACTGCCCCTTAATATATAGTTTTTAATAACATTAGTGAAAATTTAACATTTTTTAAGAGCGAAGGCATGAACAAATATTTACTAATTCAAGATTACTGATCATCAGCTCTTGCATCTCACTGGATGATTGTCTGATAATCTCTTGGAACTTCCACAAACAATGAATGTCAATCAATCAAATGCTAAAGATGATACAATATTTCACTTCTATCAAACTTTCATGGCTTTATCATCTAGCATTCAAAAGTCAGATTACCCAATCCATAAGCACACTTTATTATGATGATCAATGTACAACAGAAATGAAGCAGTACGTATCCAGTGTTTCAAACTCACAGACATCAAACCAGAGCATCATCATGTCTGTTAAAAGTTGTGGTTCAGTAAGATCCATGTGGCATATAATCCTTTCTAAGAGCAACCAACCGTCCAAGGTCTTTGTCCTGCATCTCATCATTAACTGTGCCAAGATTTTGTTGCTCCAAGAAGACTTTCAGCTTGTATGGACATGTTGACCTCACACCAGCACATTTTTATCTTTTCATCACTTGAAACACAAGTACTAGCCAAGTATAAATACACTATCTAAAGGAACATTCAGTGAATGAAAAATTATAGTCCATCTCTAACGTCTTTTGCTTCTTTTTACAACATATTGTATTCACTACTTATCTTCACATTAAAATTTTTATCAACAAAATGAAACATAAAAAATTAAGCATAACCTACTTTCCCTATGCTAACAGCAACAGAAATATCATTTCAATGACTTAGGTATTTTTAGTCGAATCTTCCGATTAAGGTGGAGATTGGTGCACAGACAGTTGTATCAATTCCCATCTCAGATCCAACACTAGGGGCTCATTTGGTTCACAGGAAGTGACTTACAGATAGGAATAGAATATCTGAAAATTAAATTCTCAGGCATAGAATATCTGAACTATCACGTTTGGTTGATCATGGGAAACAGGCATTTTCCTGAGAAAGAATGAAGCTGTCACGTTTGGTTGAATAGTTTCTTTCCCAGAAAAGTAGTGCAGAATACCAATTATATCCTTTATTTCTTAAAATTTTTTTTTTTGCCATCTATTTTTTTAACTTCTATATGGGTTATAAAAAATGGTCAAGAAATCAAGATATCAAAATTCTAAATTAAGACAAAAAAGTTTTAGATCAAGTTGACACCCCATATATCTGAAGCAAAGCATTTTTTTCTCTCTTTTCACTCGCTGATTTGGAAAAAAAAAGGTATACGATGAAAAAGAAGGGTATGTTGAGAAGAAAAAGGAAACACGCTGTGCTGGAAAAATAAATCCCACGGTACCGATAGAATTTTATTTCTCATAAAATGCAGCAATTCAAATCGGACGGGCCATAAAAGGGCAAACCAAACATTTTAATTCGTGAAAAATAAAATTTCACGATCTCTTTTACCGTGAACCAAATGAGCCCTAGGAGAGAGGGCATGGATATTGAAATAGGAGAGAGGACATGGACATTGGATAGACATACACCATTATCTAGCTCCATCGTCATAGAATAAACTAAGGAGCACAAAAGTACTATCAGCACTTATAAATGCTGACTGTAAGGTGGATTGAAACTTTATAGTTGGTGAAGATTTATTGTTTGCAAAGAAGGCATGTACTTTCGGGATAACATAAAGGCGACCTTAAAAGAGTGATTCATCTGGCATTCAAGACAGGTCTACGAGAAGAAATACCTTTTTCAGCTACCTACAACGTTATTACTAATAACGAGGCAAGATGATGTCGACTAATAAAGAGGGCATTCCAGATGAGATGACAAGGTGGCAAATTATGTGGACGTTCGATGACTCTAATCTCCCATACTGCAGAACATGGCCCCGCCACCCATTTCGCTGTACAAAGCACACGGCATGAAAGGCCACAGAGAATCCAGATTCAACATGGGCAACTCGGTTACAAATCAACGATAAAAATTTCAATCTACCATAATATTTGACATTTTTTGAATTTATCATTGAGCAAAACCTATTAAACCGGTTCCAATCCAAGAGAAAAGGCAAAAACTTGAGGTTCGACATGAGAGATATAGACATAATGTTTTAGAGGCATTTTTTCTGTGTTGAAGATGATATATACATTCATATACACACATATGAAAAGAGGCATCAGAAACGGCGCTCCTTCAAAGAGGTATACACACACATGAAATTTCCCAAAATTAAAGCGGAAACCTTGTCAAAATTCTATAAAGAAAATTAAGGAAAAACCAAAGGAAATCTTAAGCGCAAAACAAGGGTGGATGGATGCAAGGGAGCGTTCGCAAGAAACCAGAATTCCCAGGAATCAAGAATTGGAGGTTCTCTAGGAGAATCTAAAGAAGTTGGCGAGGTGAATTGTCAGTAGAAAAAAGAGGGGATGGAACACCTTACCTCTTTGTTAACATCGGGGTGGTATTTGAGGGCGAGCTTCCGGTAAGCCCTCTTGATCTCGTCAGGGGTTGCGGAGGGGGACACGCCCAAGACCTCGTAGGGCGACTCCCTCCGGCTTGCTCTCAGCGTCGAATAGGTGGTGCGCCCTCTCGCCTCCCTCCTATTGTTCGAACGGCTCCAACCAAGACCCGTTCCTGGGTGCGGCGGGGACGGGAGCGAGGAGTGAGAGACGGCCTCATAGGAGCGAACAGGGGTGGGGAATTTGGGGGTGAGGGTGGGAGGGGGGAGGAGGAGAGAGGGGTGGAGATGGAAAGGGGGAGAGGAGGGATGGCTATAGAGAGGAGGCCTCAGGGCGCATGGAAATGGAAGAAGCTCCATTCATAATATCATCATCGCCTTAAGAAGCGGTCATGGGATATGATAAAAAGGCTCTCTGGGTCTCGCCATCACGCTCATAGATCACCACGATACCTTAGATCAGTGGTGATCTTGCATCGAGATGATCTCATTGTTGGTAATTTAAAATCACCGTATTTAATATGTACTTATGCTAATGATATTAGATTGTATTTGATATACCATAAAAATTTTTGATTGCCAACTATTCAACACCAAAAAATCATTCATCATGATTAACCGCTCTTTGCTTTAAAAAAATAAGCTGCTTTTAATATATATTTTATAAAAATTATAATATTTTTTTTATTTTTTTATATTTTTTAATTATTATAATATTTAAATTAAATTATAATATTATAGTATTATTATTATTATTATTATTATGTTATATTTATTATAATATTAAATTAGATTAATATGATAATAATATTAAGGATTTTTTAATGAATGAAAAATATTTTAGCTCCTAAATGTTAAGTCTAGAGCAATGTCTCATGATGATCTTAGATATTCGACCTAATGGATGGATATGAAATTATTAGGTTGGTGATGATTTTAGAGATAATGATAATATGCAATCAGAGCCATGCAAGAACATTGTAGTGTTGTTAAATGCAATGATTCTATTATCGTCATCAGGATCATCACTGATCTTAAATACATCACTCCATACTAAAATAGGAATAATAATTTCAACCCATAAGTATAAATATATCTGGTTTCTTTTGAAATAAGAATTCTTCATCTTTTGTGAGAATAAAAATGAAGACCACCTCATTTCTATCTTGTTAGACTTCGTAGTTAAGTATTATAATATTTTTTTTTTATTATATTTTTTTTATATTTATAAAATAATTTTTATAATATATATATAATTATTGGAGAAATGAGGCAAAACGCATATATAAAAGGGATGAGATGAAGAGCGAGGTTTACAATTCCTTACAAAGTACATATAAGAAAAAAAAAAAAAAAATCTTTGATTATTGGAAAACGAGTGGGGATGGAGTTTTTTTTTTTTTTTTTTAATTATTGAAAGGGAGACAGGCATTGGGTTGCCTGCACCAAACGCACCCACAAATGGATTTTTAATGGATACATGATAACCACTTGGGCGACCAAATCACATAGCATGTGGGAGTTAAAATATGGTCTTAAACCGAGGATGATATTTGAGCAGGCTAAGATTCCAAGGAGCCTGGAAACTAGAGTTGTAGGGTCATGAAATATAATAATAATAATAATAATAATAATAATAATAATAATAATGGATAAATTCCCAATGAAATCATGAAGCATGGGGCTCCCAAAGCTTCTCTATTGGCAACGAAGCATAAATATAAAAGTAACAGTACTTTTAAACAGAACAAAGAACAGCACTTAACTTAGTATATTTGAAACATAATCATGAAAATATTTAAGAATATTATTTTGAGTATACTTTGGATCTAATTAGTAAAACTAAATTTTTAATACATGTTAACCCATTTTTTTTGGAGGAATTTTATATGCGATTTGAGCAATATATGAATCAAATGTTTTTAGAATATTATTTATTTTAAAAGATAAAAATGAGATATTTTAGAAACAACTGTGCCATCCAGGTACAGGAGTCTGGGTGAGCTAATGCGGTAAGAAACTAGCTTAACTTCTTCGGTAATATGGTAATTGATTGGTTGGAGGAAACAACACCTTATTTTTTCCATTGTTCAAGTGTTTGGGTTAACCTTTTTTTTTTTTTTTTACCGTCATCAAAAAACAAAAGAAAAAACAAAAAAAAGGGTAAATTTATTTCAATTTGCAAGAGTGTGAGATACCGCTATATATATCCACATCCATACATTTCCTTTACTCCACAAATGACATCTGAGGACTAGAAACTGCATCCATAAAATTTTCTTTAATCCACAAATGACATCTCCTCAGTACCAGAAATCATGTTATCCGGTCCTAGAAAAAAAAAAAAAACCAATTAGTTCCATTCATCTTTTCTACAAATTTCTAACACATTAAATTAGAAAAGATAGAAGACAAAAAAATCTCAACATATTTTTGGAATTCTTACTTCAGATCTCTTGGCAGGCAAATGCTTTCTTTTTTTTTTTTTTTTACCGTATTTTGTATCCGGAACAACTGCTCCATTTACCGCACCGAAATTTGGATGTCCAAGTGCAAGAACCTTCGTCTATTTTGTCAAAAGATAAGTGATGCAAAATAATATTCTAGAGCCTGTCTTTTGAACAATATCTATATTTTTATTGTTTTCATCAGAGAAAAGTTTAGGTTCCGCCATGGATTATCCTAAGTTTAATCCACTACCATCAAGCAATACCTTTTCTTAATCCCAAGCAATACCTTTTCTTAATCCCAAGCAATCCTACAAATCAACAAAACAGGATTAGTTTAGTAAAGATGCTAACATGGACTGCAGCAACCAATCCCTTCTTTTCCCTCTTGTTATCATGGTAGGTTCTTATTGCTCTGTTTCTTTAATCAACAACGGTCATGGACATGGAACATACCACACCAATCTTCTTTTTCTTTAAAAAAAAAAAAACGTATGTTATAATGATCTTGATGAATCATTAAAACTCCAAAGTAAATTATTAAAACCTTTAAAGCAGGGGATCAACATTCCTTTTAGTTCTTCATACGTACTTTAACCTCGTATTTCTAAGAAGAAAAGAACCAGTAAACCCAACCCCAAGCAAGGAATATATGCAAAGCTCAAAACTGAGGGAAAAGTTAAAAAAAATAAAAGTAATAAATAAATAAATTAAGATCAAAAGGAAAAGTAATCGCGGTGGTAGAAGAAGATCGGTCTATTAGGAACAGGCTCTTCCACTTTATAAAACCGTTAAAGGCAGTTGCAGCATGCTTCATGGTAACGAAATCAGAGGACACCACTCCCCCCACTCCACCATCTCCCTCTTCTTCCATCCAGACTAAGATAACATCCATACCATACCCACAACTTGAGAAGATCAAAGAGGGATGGTAAAAATGCCAGCTTCCAGCTCACACCTCTTCCCCTGCCTCTGCCTCTGCCTCTGCCTCTGCCTCTCTCTATCATGTATGACTCAAATCAACAAAACCTTTTATCATACGCTCGCTCACAGCTATAGCCTCTAACTCCCTTGTGCTTCTCCTCAGTTGCAGGTGAGATCCAACTCATTATGGTAAACAACTGCGCCCAGAGCGTGTGGCCTGGCGTTCTCGGCAGCGCAGGCAACCCCTCCCCTGAAGACGGTGGCTTCCACCTCGGTGCCGGCGAGGAAGCAGTCTTTACGGTGCCCACTGGATGGTCTGGCAGGATATGGGGCAGGCAAGGCTGTTCCTTTGATGAGAACGGGAAAGGCTCCTGTGACACCGGGGACTGCGATGGCGTACTGCATTGCAAGGGCGTGGGCGGCGCGCCACCCAGCACGGTGGTGGAGATGACATTTGGAACTGCCAACTCTCCCCTTCACTACTATGACGTGAGTTTGGTGGATGGCTTCAATCTTCCAGTCACCTTGTCCCCGGTCGGTGGAGGGATCGGCTGCGGTGTGGCAGGCTGCGAGGTGGACTTGAATGTGTGTTGTCCTTCCAAGCTCGCGGTGATGAAGCAGGGGAAGGTGGTGGGGTGCCAGAGCGCATGCTTAGCTCTGCAGACAGACAAGTACTGCTGCACTGGGGACTATGGCTCTCCAGACAGTTGCAAACCAACGCTTTTCTCCCACATCTTCAAGTCTATATGCCCTCGAGCTTACAGTTTCGCCTATGATGACTCTTCAAGCCTGAACAGGTGCAGGGCATCACGATATCTAATCACCTTCTGCCCTCCAAGATAAGAGATGCAACAGTAGTTTGGCTGCAGTTGTGGTAGTAGTAGTTATAGTCTTGTTGGCTTTTATAGATTTATCCATTGTGTATTATCTATCAGTTTCTCGTTATGCTGATTATTGTTATTATTTATGCAACAATAGCTTCGTTAATGGACTTTCCTGATGAAAAATCAGTGCTTAAAATCTAGCCTACAGAGGTGCAATTGAATTAGCTTATGGCTTACACTAGTTACTTCATAAGGATGTCTCACCGAAAGATAAAGAGTAGTCCAAGATTCTAAGAAGATACCTGTTTAGACCTGCAGTAGAGGCCAGCATCAGCACCTGAGAGGAAGATCCTCCATGTTAAAGATTATAAAAAGAGGGAACAACCATTACTTACAGAGAAGTATTGCAGAATGATCAAAGATGGTCCAAATGGATAGCAACGAGTACCAGACATCGTGAATATGATTTTATGGCTGCCTACTACCCTATTATGATAGTTCTTATCAAATATCTTAACACTGAAAAAAAGTTGGAGGACTCTAGTCTTTACATTTTCAGAGACTTGTTAGGACTTGGCAGTACACAGCATAAGAACCCCATCATGACAAAGTATCGAGCACCAACGAATTAGCTTTTTGAAACCATATCCATAATCATCTAAGCAAAGGCCAAAAAGAAAAGATAATTCTGAAAGCAATGGCAGCTCACAAAGTGAAAGATTGATTCTCAAGTGAAAGATTGATAATTTTACCACAGTATAAACCTCTCTAATCTCAGAAAGGGAGGGAGCACTGATTAACATATGGTATCTACTTCCAACTATTTCCTATCCAAGAAGTGACTCTAGACTTAAGTAATTACGTCCAACAATTGGAGGCTGCATATGATAAAAGTTGCTGAAGCCCATTTTTTGGACATCCCATCCATGGCAACCTCAATTTGGTACAATAAGATAAAGAGCAATTCTGCGCAACTCTTTATAATGCACACATGAACAATGAACTTTTGGTAACGCAAGTCAATCATCTTCATGTCAATCCATCTGTCCAGGTTCAGAAATCTGAGCTATAGGCAAACGTTCTTCTTTAAAAGGAAAGCTATAGGCAAACAAAACCAACTTATGCATGCTGATATCTTCTCTTTCATATCAAAAGATTAGAAGGCTTTTGACATCTCATAACAGATCAAGGAAGAAAAGCTTCATCAGAATTATGATAAATAGGTAACATAATGGAAACAATTATTGAGTGGTTTCAATCCAGAGATTTTAAAGCCTATTTTGAAGCACATACAATTACAGTCTAGGATGGCCAAGTTCATTTTAAAGTAACAGAAAAACTGTCAATGATCAGATTTGGTCGATGATAAAACTGAAAGGGCTAGGCAGATCATGAACAAAACTGAAAGGGCTAGGAATATTACATTATTATCTGTACTAAACCACGAGCAATATATATATATATATATATATATGCTCTTATATGTTTGGTTTTAAAAAAAAACAATAAAGAAAATGCTACAGACAAGATTGATTTAGAAAACCAATAGGGAGGTGTGGAAGCCATAGGCCCATTCAACCAGGATATAAAGTCTGCCAGAAAATTAACACACAATAGTGCATGAAAATGTCAACAAACATGCTAAAATTTTTTCATCAGCTATATTACATAGTAAGCTTAAGGAAATAGAGGTGTTGGACATATGTTGTTGCTCATCTCTCCAAATTAACTAAGAGAGCCTTCTTGTTATTATATTTAAACTTTTCTGCAAAACCTTACATTAGCAACAATGAACATGGCGCTGAGTGAGTTAATGATCAGAGTATTACATGTTGTCATGCATGAAAAGTGATCAAACTTGATGGATAGCAAAGAGGGAAACAATACCTAGTTAAAATAATGGTGTAGTGACTTATGTTTTGGCAAGAGGAGTTTCCCAAGTAATAATTTTAGAACTCTAGTCTGGAACAAAGAATTAAAGAAACAATGGAATAAAGAATTAAAGAAAAAGATGGGAACAAAACAATCATGGGGACAGTGGATTAACCAACCAATCCAGAGAATCACACAGGTGAAATACAAAAACTACAATACAAAAGTATTATGGTAGTGCTCTCTACAGTGATTAGATCTAAAGAAATGGCAAGTACAAAATGAGTTGAAAACTAAGCCATGACAAATTAGAATAAGACAAGAATTTCCAGCGCAACATTCATATCTCCACAACATAAAGAAGAAATGAAGTGTACGCTAAATTATGAATTGCCAAAAATGCCAATGTACAAGAACATCATGTATGGGGCATGCATCAATTTTTATATGCACAAAAATTAGATCTCATTTAATGTTTATAAACCATCTAACTAACTATGAGAGAGAGAGAGAGAGAGAGAGAGAGAGAGAGAGAGAGAAGGTGATGTTCCTACCAATGGTTCAAGCAAGCAGAAGAAATAATGGGCAGTGCAGAGCAGATGAATTCAGAAGAATGGAAATAATGAAATGGTTGGTGAAGAACTTTCAAATCCATCCAATATTCCACATAACACAGCTTCCATAATTTGAGTTTCCAAGTGGCAAAAAAGCAACGTGAAACAAACTAAGGAACAGAGACTAGAACAGAGACTAAAAAGAAGAAAAGTTTAAACATTCCAGGAAGGATCAAATAAGCGGGTGTACAGTGGCAAAGAACTAAAAGCTGGAGAGAGGTTTCAAAACTAATTTTCTGAAGAAGTGCATTGGACATAAGGTCAGGGCAAGGACATATGAACATATGTGTAGGTAAGGATCATAAAATCAAACCAGAATATAAAGGTTTGAAAGGTAAATGCCAACACAACAGAGGCATTGAAAAAGGTAACACAAGTACTCCAAATCAAGATGATGTGAACAGTAACGATTGAATAAAGAGCAAAACATCACCACATATCAAGTAACACTGAAAGAAGTTCGTCAACAACATCACAGCTCCATGAATGCAAAATCAGTAAATACAGAAGAGAGCTAGACACACTGACAATATGAAAGGCATACTTTTTATCAGCCTCGAAAGAACTGGATGGCATCCCACACCAAAGTGAGTAATGCAGATATGCAGTCTATACAACTGGGATGACAAAGGATGCAGCAATAAAGGCCACACATCTCAAGTCAATAGACATACATGAACAAATAGCCATATTTTTTTTTCCTAACAAAGTCTATCAGACTGTGCAATAGCATAAGGCTGGGATCATGGTCTTCCAGTTAGTATAGCATGAGAATATGGGCTTTCTAATTCGTAACAAACTATGTAATATGAGTTATGCTTCCTGATTCAATATCAAATAGTAAATTTCTTAAATAAAAACAAGAAGCAGCTTCCAAAAGCCAAGGTCGTAAAAGCTCAAACTCATCATTTGCATTGAACGATTCATTTTGTCAAAAGTATCAGAGCAACATAGAGTGTTAAGGGAACGATTCGCTTCTCTTAGACGAACAGAGAAAATTTTCTATTTATATTTACTTATTTCTAGGAATAACACGTGGATATGAAACGATCAAACCAGACTTGTTCCCAGCGGAGCAGTCCCTCTGCTGCTCCTCAATCGCTCCTCTTTTCGGATGTCCATGAAAAGCCCCAGCGGCCTGGTAGTGGTTAACGACCGGCATCATCCCCATGGCGCCGTTATGCCCAGTGTAGCAGGCCACGCCGAAGACCGGCGTCGGGACCATCGGCGGCGGTACACCATACGGGATCCGCATTGGAATCGGCGTCGGGGTCAGAGGCTCGTGAGGCAAATGGTTGGACGAGGACGGCCCCTCGTCGGGAACCCCCTCCCTCCTCCTGCGGAAGAGCCTGTACTTCTGCAGATGGCTAGCGACGTTCTCCCTCGTCAGCCCCTCCACGTTCATCAGCTGCATGATGGATTTCGGCACGGCGTTGCTGATTCCCAGATGCGCCACCGCGTCGATGAACCTCTTGTGGAGCTGCGCGGTCCAGACCAGGCGAGGCCGCTTCAGGGTCCGGTTGGAGTGGTCGTCGCCGGAATTCTCCGGCGGCAGGCAGGAGGATTCGTCGGAGGGGGCGGCGGTTCCGTTCTCGGCGTCGTCTCCGTCGAGGACGATGGGGTCATCGGCGGCGGCTGCGGCGGGGGAGACGGGGGAGAGGAAGGGGAAGGGAGAGAACGATTTGAGGGCGGCGGCGGCGGAGGAGGAGGTGGGTTGGCGGCGGAGGCCGGAGACGGTGCTCTGGGAGGCGTGATGGACGTCAAGCAAGGTGCGGGCGGGCTCCGGCGCGATGCTGAAGGCGTAGGCGAGCTCCGGCGAGATCATGGACTGGGACAGCGGGGTGAGATCGTCGGGAGCCGGGAGACCCATCTCCCACTCGAGGACCCTCCCCTCGTCTCCGTCGCTGTCGCTGTCGCCGTCGCCGTCGCCGTCGCCGTCGCCGTCGCCGGCCACCACCATATCGCAGTCCTCCTCATCGGCTTCTTCTCTCATCCGAATGGCTGGTCGGCGAATAGGGTTTTGATCGATCGGAGACGGTGGTTGGGTGTGGGATGGATATTTTTGAAGCTCGGAGATTCTTAGGGTCTTTCCCTTTTCTGCTTTTCGAGGGATATTTTAATTTTGAGAATTTTTTATGTAGTTTAAGTTATGATTTTGGATTCGCTGTCAGTCTGTCGATATGTACACGTGTAAATGCGACCGCCCAGACGCGATATTTTGATTTTTTTAGATTGCCACTTGCGATCCGACCGTCCAATGCTTCCCCCTCTTTTATCGATATGAAAGGCAAAAAAAAAAAAAAAATTGTCGCAAAATCGCGGTCAGAGCCTAAAATCCAATCGGACCAACCCGAATTAGTCAAATCTCCAAACCAACGAGGCTTAATTTCAATCTCTAATTTAACCTAATCCCTAATTGAATATAATTGTAATTCGTACACCTGTTAGCGGCTCCGAGCCAAGTCCCGACCGTGTCTCGCTTTGCCTACCAGCGTTTACATTGGGAGGGGAGAGATGAAGAGAGATTGCGAAGAGCACGGTGGGAAGCGGAAAGGAAGAGAGAAATACCGCGCGTTTCTTGGACCGGTAAACGGCGACGGAGGGAGGGGCGACGGAGGGGGGTTTCTGGCGACAAGACAGAGGTGCATCTGAGACAATTTTTCACATGTACGTCATACTTGGCTACGTATCCATCAGCTTAAATGAAACAAGGGCAGTAGAGAAGATAGAGATGTGTTATGCTTGACTACCTATCTATCACCGCAATGAAAGGAGGGTCCTGTCTACCCTCCTTTAATCAGCATTCAATGGCAAAGAGAGGAGTGATCTCGTGCCCCAATTTTTGAGAGTATGGTCGACTATGACGTAATTGATCGAAACCAAGCAGAAAGACGGAGCCTTCTGTTTTTATTAGAGAGTTAAGTTGGATCAAACCTTAGAATCAAGTGACTTGGTTAATTTTGTACATAAATCTTAATGGATTGATATCGTCAATGATATCACCTCTATATATAGATTGTCATGCTTTTTGCATCTCATGTTCATCAATATTTACACATATATGCATGCATATATATATATATATATATATATATATATATATATATAAAGAGAAAGAGATAAATTCAGCTATATTCGAATGTAGTCAAGTTAAAGATTGATTATCTTCCCCATTCTTAAATTCACATGGATCCGGAGCCACCTCACTTTGTTCACTTTTTTTCTTCTTTGAGATTTGTGAACTATATAAATCCAAGAATGAAGAAAGTGATCGGATTTAGGCTTGGATACATTCGAATGTAACCAAATCTACTCCCTCTCTCTCTCTTTCTATATATATGTGTGTGTGTGTGTATGCATGTATGTATGTATAAATGTATGTACATTCTTACTGCTAATTTTTGTATATTATGATATAAAAATCATATCAAGATTTGTTCTAATTCATACATTTAAAAACCTTTCCAGTGCAATTATTATATCTCACCACAATTAATGCATACAAGGAAACATTGAATATATTCAATAGTATCATTCCAATTTCAAATCAGCCACCAATCATGCAACTCAAGTTATGATCCTTTCTCTAACTCCTTATTCAAGCTTGGTTACATGGTTTGAAGAAATTATACCAGATTTTTGTTAACAAAACATAGTTTAAGGGATATTTATAAATTTATTATCATCATACAATATATAAAAATCATATACAAAAGTTATTAAACTCCACAAAAGCAAAAGCAGTTGAGCTATCGCATCAAAATGATACTTCCAAATAGATTCTACATAACTACAAGTCTTTATTAAAAGTTTTAGGATAGTATTCAAAATCAATTTCGTCACAAAATTTATGGGTAAGATATCATTCGAAATACGATAATTTTATAAAATATAAAATCATGAGATTTTCAATCAATCAATACCATTTCAAAAGTAAAATATATTAAAAAACATTCTTCAAAGTGCAATGCTTTGCATTAAATGTTAAGCCATGGAAGATTTTTGTTAACCATCAATGGAGTTCATTAAGACAAACTACTAATCCTGACCTATTTTTATACCATTTGGTCCGCCACCCTCTTTCGCTTATATAAAAAACAATTAAACCCTTTAAAAATTTAAGATCTTTCAGCCAAGAGATCCAATTTTTTCTTACTTTTCATTTTCGGTTAACATTCATTTCCATTCTAAAAACATTTTTCCATCCTAATTTCCAAGTTCCGCACAAGGTAGTAAAAAAACTCAATAATAAATCTAGCAAGAAAGAATAATATGATACTTACCTAAAAATTTAAAATTCATCATTTCCACAGGGTATATCCTCCAAAATAAAAATGAATAGTGGAAAGACTTTTAATAATTTTTATTTCATAAATATGTAAATGAAACTAAGAATCCGAATTTGCAAGAACATAGAATACCCAAGTATGTGGGGAACATCTTAACTTTATGAACAATCCAAGAGTAGGCTGGATATCAATCAAACATGCATGTTTGACAAAATTTTTCAATTAACAAAGTACGTAAATTAGAAAAAAACCTACCACCAAGCAGCTATAAGTTATGGAATAGGGTTCTCTACGATTCCTTATATAGAAAACTTGAGTTTCAATGCTTCATAGGCCAACTCTAGATACTTTCTTTTTTTTCCTTCTCCTTTCTTGCCATTTTTCCTTAGTTTCAATTGAAACTTGTTGGGAGAAATTAACCTAGTAACCTCTTGTAGAGCTCATTTGTAGGGGCCACAAGTAGAATGAGCATTCGGTCAGTTCGGTTTAAAATTTAGCAAAACCAACCAAATCTAAATTTCTAAAATGTGTAATTGAACCGAATCAAATTTTTTTTTAAAATAATTGAACCAACCAAATCAAATTGTTCTAATTAGGTTCAGTATATCTTTCCTATTAAGAGCTTTTTGTTTAAGCTTTAAGCTCAAAAACCTGAAAAAAAGAAAGGAGCAGCGCAGTTATGATCCTATTGTTTAAGCTTTAAATATAAAATTTAACTAATCTAGCTATCCAAATAACCGTGTATACATAAGGAAATCAATTCCATTTGGCTTTTTCAATTTTAATCCTAAAAAAAAACCAAATCCGAGGAACCAAATTTTTTTAAAAAAAAAGTTAACCGAATCAGATTGCCTTAAAAAGTCAAACCCAATTAATCAAATTGCATCGATTCAATTTGATTTTTCAATTAAACCAAAATTACGCTCAACTCTACCTACAAGTGACCACATGACTAGCATCCTTAGTGATATAGTACCCATTTACTCTCACTTTTCTTTCTTTTTCTCATATAGTCCCAAGCTTAATCAAGTTAATAATAACCAAAAATTAATTAGAATCATATTAGGTTTTTACAATATAATTAATTTATCTAAATTGATTAATATTATGCCACAAAATTATAAGTATAACTTTCTTATTTTCATCTATGTTCTTGATATTACGTAGCAAATTATTTTTTTTTTAAAAAAAATTTAATTAAAATTTTTAATTGAACTAACTTGAGTGTTGAAAGACTCCGTACCAACCTTCAAACCTCTTCGACTTTATTTCTTTTAGCCTCTTCCTCATTATCTCTGCAGAGGCACATATAGATCGACTAGTGAAGTGCGCTACGTCATCCGAGCAGAGAGAGAGAGAGAGAGAGAGATAACTCGACCGTAGGCATGAAAAGACCAACGGAAACTTCTACAGGACCCCTGTTACCTTAGAAAAAGCTGCTACTAGGAAAATACCAGACCCTTTTTAGCCTCCACCTCAAACCTCTGATCGACAACGCCACCCTCTTGGAATGCCACTCTTCGCTGCTCCGATCGTTCCCTACAAATCGGTTGTCCATTTAAAAACGTTCTCCTGCCTTGAGATACCTTAGAAAATGCCACTCTTTCATTAACACCAGACGTCGTGCTTATTTGAGCAAGACGTCTTTAGCAGCAGCAGCAGCAGCAGCAGCACCCACCAGAAGTCGAAGAAACCTTCGCAAGGGAAGCTCCTTCTCGGGTAAATGGTAATAACTTAGCAAGGAGCTGGTCCAAACGAGCAACTGTTTTACTTGAACCTTTCGTACTTCAACCTTGATTTCAATTCTAATGAAATCTAGTGCTAGTTTCCAACATACACGCATGGCTCATATACGAAGTAACAACCCAAGTCTTGGCCTTTATCCATGCCATTATATTAGCATGCACTACTTTCTAGTCAAGAATAACATTTCCATGAACCAGCTACAGTGATCGCGGTTCCACCATTCCTCCTCCTGAAACAGAGCCACTGTGTTGTGCACCGGACAACTCATCCACAGGTGCAGGGCCCAGTAACAGTGGGCTGTCCTCCTCAGACGTGGAGTTTGAACACTGCACCAAGGGTTGTACTGCCCGTGCCCGAAGTGGTGGCTCAAAAAGCTTCCCGGCGACATCAGGTGGCGGCTGTGGTGCATCTTCTCCTGGAAGCACGACGAGACCCTTCCCTTGAAGAGAGGATGGCTCGCCGTAGCAAGTTCTCCACAGGGAGTCCACAAGTTGTCTCTCCTCCCTGGCAGCCCCAAGATCATGGGAGTTAATAGACTCGATGCCCTCAATTCGGCCTTGGAGTACCTGCCTCAGCTTATCTTGTTCAGCTAATGCATTGCTACTGTTTCCCGATGTCCTGTCGCGAGCCAGCTCTAAAAGGCCTCCTAAAGCAGCTTCCCGCACTCCCGAATCATCGCTGGAAGCTAGATGAATCATAAGCTGAGGGAATCCAAGTTCTGTAACAAGACTGCAGTCTGAATTGTTTTCATGTAGCAGGTACCGAATCAGATCGAGAGCCTTCCTGATGAAACAATTTGGTTATCAGCACAAGCACAAAGATAAAGCTTCAGGAAGGGGGGAGGGGAAGGGTTGTTAAAAAAGCATTGAATATCTAACAAGAACAGATTATGAATCAAATGTGTTTTATTCGGCTTCTTTCTAAATTAACAGAGATCTGAGATCTCAGCAATTAGAACAGCTAGTTTTGAGCCGACCACAAGATTCGCACTCATTGACCTTCTCAACCCCACATTGTTTTCATCACCTTTATGACTGATCTTATGTCTGCTATGATGATTCCATTAGCTGAAAAATAAGACTTGCACCACTCATGATAGCGCAGTGCATCCAACCAACAACTCAGTTAATAGGCACATGGTTCAGCCAAGTAGGCAAAGGACCAAAGAGAAAAGGTACCTTTGAAATCTGGCATTTTCTGAGCTCAATGCATCCCTCAAAGCTGCATAGCCATTTGCCAGACGAAATGCAGCAACCCCTGGCTTGTTATGGCGAATCAATGCTGGATAACACATGAGAACACATTGAATTATCAACGTAGCAATTGCATGTATAATGAAATTAAAACAAATAATTATGTTTTTCTGTTCTAAGTAAAAAAGTAATGTGAACAAGACATCTACTTACAGGATATCGCACCAAGAGCTTTTGTTCGTGCAGTAATATCAGGATCCGAAGTGAAATTTGAAAGGAGGGATTCTAGTCCATTAGCTTCCATTACAAGTTGTTGACTCTTGGGATTATTTTGCACAATGGTGGTTACAACTTCTGCAGCCTTTGCTCGGATATTAGCATGGGAACTTTTCAAGTAACCAAGTAGAGGAACCAAACCGCCAATTGAGTGAAGGTCTGTTGCATTTACAGAAAAATATTAGATAGAATAAGCAGACCTCAAAGGAGCAAACTTTCAAAATTGGATGTTCTTAGCGATGCCTATATCGCTCTCCCAGAACAATTCTCAGTGATATATAGCCCATAAAACAAAGTTTTCATAAGCAATATGTAGGATTATAAATGTGAGGCTGTGAAAAGTTCAGGAGAACAGACCTTTTGCAGAATAGAGCAACAGAAAAGATATGCAGCACACATGACAACAACAGTTATAATAACAAAATTATGTTTTACCAAGACTCACTTTTGGGTAAGTTGCAATCATTCCATGCAAGAATCAGATATTCTTCAACTTCATTTTCTGTTTCATGGATCTGGTTGATTGTGTGCATTTAAAAAAAAATCTAGAATTCAATTCTACTTGATCCATTAAACTCATCATAAGTTCTAAAATGACAGTAATTCTGTAAACCCCCCCATTGTAAAAAATTATATTTTAATAAATTACCAATGTGGGTGCGCAACACGCTGCTTGCTGCATGCGCGCCAGCGCGTGCGCACCCACGCGCGGGCACGTGGGCGCAGGGAAGGGCTGAGCCCTCCCCTCGCTGAAGAAAAAGGGAGAGGAGGGGACCGTGCTAGTCCCCTCCGTCTCTTTTTTCCCTCGCTGCCGTTGCCGCTGTCGCCCTCCGCTCGTCCTCGCCGCCTCGCTGCCGAAAGGTAACCCTTCCTCACCAGCGAAGAGAGGGAGAGAGAGGGTGAGAGTGGTAGAGAGAGAGGGAGAGGACCGTGGAAGGGCCCTTCCCTGATGCGGGAGCCGAACCGGATCCCACGCTTGGTTCGGGCTCGGCGGCGTGCCCGTCAGCTCGCCGGGCCCAATCTCCGGGCGGCAGCCCCCACCGGCGCTGGGGCGGCGTCCGGTGGGGTTCGGCCCGGCCGAGGAGGCCGGCCGTGCCGCCGGCGAGGGAAAGAGGGGGGAGGGCCGCCGGATGGCCCTCCCCCGGTTGTTGGTTCGAGCCCGACGGCGTGCCCGCCGGCTCGCCGGGCCGGGCTCCGCCGGCGGCCCCCACCGGCGCCAGGGCGACGTCCGGCAGGGTTCGATCGGCCAGGGGTGGCCAACCGTGCCGCCGGCAAGGGGGGAGAAGAGGGAGAGGGCCGATCGGTCCTCCCCTGACGCGGGAGCCGAACCGGCTCCCGCATTGGTTCAGGCCCAGCGGCGTGCCCGCCAGCTCGCCGGGCCCGAGCTCCGGCCAACGGCCCCCACCGGCGCCGGGGCGGCGTCCGATGTGGTCCGGCCGACCCGGCGGTGGCGGCCGTGCCACCGATAAGAAGAAGAAGAAAGAAAAAAAGAAGAAAAAAAAAAGAAAAAGGGGTGGCCACCGGCGGCGGCCGCCCGTGCGCTCGACTTTGAATGTCGGCGGCCGGCGGGCCGACCCCCGGGGAGGGCCGGCGGTGGCGCTAGGCCGCCGGCCATCCTCAGCCCACCCCTGGTTCAGGTGAACCAAGGGTGAAACAGAGAGAAGAAAGAGGACTGGACCGGCTTCGGCCCAGTCCAGTTAGCCCATCTGGGCCTAATTTTTGGGCCTCAAATTGGGCCGGACCCAATAAAAGAAAAATAGGGTTGTGATCAGCTTGAATCCTAGTTTGTCGAAAAATTTTTATTTCCCCATTTGGGCTTCTATAATTGAAGATATTCAAGCCCCAAGTTAGGCCCAGGATTAGATTGGGTTGAGTGTAGGAGTCAGTTTGACATCCTAAAATTGGAATTTAAAAATCTAAAAAATTATGTTGTAGGTACTCAAAGGTTCATATTGCTGATTTACACCTTAGGATTAGCATTGTGAGGTAAGTAAGCCAGTTATAATGATTTTCATAAATCATTATTAAATTATGCCATTATTGAAATAATAAAATTTATTTATAGTATTATTTGAAAAAATGATATTTGTGGTACCACATTCATGCAAATGAATTATTTGACTTGATTATTGCAAATTTTTGTAAATTAAATTGGTATTTTATACTTGCAATTGGTTATGGACATGATTATTTGAAATTACCAAATTTGGTAAAATATGAAAGGTATATTGACATATGTTTGTATTAATGCATATAAATAGTATTTGTGAATGTGCTATTATATGTCATTACGGTCCACATTATATGTTATATGACTCCGGAACCCACCTCCATAGGAGGAATATGTGAAGAACACACATCCTTGGGATATGCTGTGACAGGATATGGCATTAGATGCTAAATGACTTCGGCATTCTTCCTCCACTGGGGGCGTACAGGAAGGTTACATCTTTGAGATGTTTTGTTACGTGGACGTGGGACATTAGTATAAAATAAGATTTACAGTGATTTGGAATTGAAATGGTATTTTAAAATATTATTACATAATATCTGCTTCCAATTTATTTAAGCATGAGATTTGCATAATTCTATAATATGATGAAATATTTTTAAATTTGGAAGCATGACATGTATTTGATTCGTTAAAATCCTGAAATGGCTATATTATGTTACAGTAGGCTTACTTACTGAGTGTGAGCTCATTTAAATCTTACAATGTTTTTTCAGATCCACAAAATTATCAAGGGCAACAACAGGGGTAGTTGAGAGCTACTTGATGTAAATAGATTACATTTTGTTATATGTAACCCCAATTGGATTTATTTTGAAATTTTGGTTTGTTGCCCAACATTACATAACTTGTATTATGGAGAATTTAAATTTTGAATGACACATGGTTATTATCCCTCCTTGTATGAATGATACTGTACTAGATGCCTTGCATGCGGCGGGTTATCACCCCTGGGCCACCACCGCTGAATCTGGAGCGTGACAAATTCATATTTAAAATAAAGTTAAAACAAGTATCTGATGAGTCATTTCATGCTTAAATACCTACATAACAAGAATTCAAGTTCGACTAATACTTAGAACAATCTCTTATCTTCAGTTTAAATTCACTAGAGCATTATACTACCTAATCTACAATTAATTTTGCAGATGTTTACCCAGGCCATACATTATTAGTGAGAACCTGTCAACTCACATTACCTATAATCACAAAAGGCACTCAGTGGATGTTTATTGGTGAGAATTTGTCGTCTCTTGCCTCTGGCTCTTGCCAGTCAGAAAAGACAATCCAAATAGTGAAAGAACTGGAACAGGTTATCAACTAATTAGTCGAGGCAGCTGGGCACTATTGTGTTAACATTTCTAGAACTGAAGATGCATAAATATAAAGCAAATTAACCAGGACATATAATTATGAATTTTAGAGATTTTGGTGCATAAAGACGTCGGTCATTGACTGTAGAACTGTCAACTATAGTTTTTGTCTATACATAAGAAAAAGGTGGGGAAAAGAAGTTACAACTGACAACATCAACATTAACAGGCACCATCACACATGTTTAACCAATCCACCCATAAACATGCAAACAGGCATCTGCATGCACACACAAACAAAAATAGATGAGAAAACAATGTACAGAAAGGGAAAGAAAAGAACATTGATAAACTTTACCATTGGCCATGTCAATAGATTCAACATGCTCTTGCAGCTCATCCAACATATCTGCAGAAATGGGTAGCACATTCATTGACTGCAAGAAAATGAAGATAAAAAGAAAAACAACAATAAAGGATGTAGTACATACAATATAAGAGCAAATCAATTTAAGTTAAAGCCAACCATTTTTAAACACCCATGGATGTCTGTTATGTCTAACATGTTTCAATCAATCTTAAACTCGATGTTCCCTCTAAACTGACCATAACATTACAACAGACCTAATATCACCTAGTTGTTTTGATGTTTAAAGTGAATATTATTTTGATTATTAGCAGCGACTCAGATCTTCAACTATTAGCAGATTATCTTTACTGAAAATTCATTCTCGTATCTTCTATTGCCTTCATGGAAAGAAAATGAAGAATGAGATAGATGAAGGATGATGTCTTGTATTACCTTCATCATATAGAGTGCACTGCTTTTCTCACATGTTACTATTTTCCTCAAGATAAAAATAAATTAAATAAAATAAAACAATTCATTATGATTTCCCCAAATCAGACCCTAGCAAAAAGTGAAAATAGCCATCTGCTGGTCTTCAGATCCTACACTTCTTCTCATAAAGTCAACTTATTCAAACCGGAGCTCCCTTTTCAGGGAATGTGTCAATAGTTTTCGATTCATTTATTTCTTGAAAGGTTATGAAAAGACAAGAAGCAAACATCTAGTTGAACAGAGGAGAAGGCATCATCTCGATCTTCCACAAATACAAAGAAAGTGTCTTTCCATCAGAAATACAATAAAGATAGGGCTGCCTTAAACAAAATTAAGTTAAATAATGTCCACCTTAAAGAAATGAAACTCTCACCAAGTTTCTTTTGCTCTTTTTTTGCTTAGAGAGTATTTAGCTTTTTGTATAAATGATTGCATCCAAATCACATATGTCCTCAGAAACAAAAGAATTGCCATGTTTCATGCTCATTGATTGGAGGTAGCCAAGAGTCTACCAAGACAAAACCAACAACCGCCTGCATGCTCATGGAAGTGTTAAGCAATCATCCCTTGTTGAATCCGCAAAAGAAAAGGAAGTCTCTAAAGACTGGTAATAAGTCAAGAAGGGACTTGTGATAAAATAACTCCTAAAGCTTACAATAACCTTTGCTTTTGAATTTGGAGACTGACTCATGTAAAAGGGGATAGAATCCAGGGTTTGAACCAAGTGGGTAAACCCATAAAAGTTCTTCATGAATGCCCCAAGGTACTCGCTAAATTTCTTAAGATCTATTTTCCTATTTTCTTCAGGAGATCTCTTCAGCCACCGAAACTATGACACAATAAGCTGAGCACTTAATAACTAAAGTAATGTCCACAAAATAAAAGGGACAGTTAATATCGGTGCATATAACGCACCTTCAATATTTTCTGGGGTCACGCCCTGAGCCTCTAAAACATCCACCGGAGTATTCATAACAAGAGAAATCTCCTTCATTCGTTTAACAACATCGACCGTCTGGGCTTGCATCGCCTCCATGAACCACTTCCGATCCTCCTCACTGACCTCAAACAATTAAATCAACAAACACATACAAATTTTAAAAGCAGCAAAAAAAAAAAAAAACTCTAGGAAAAGAAAGACCTAATTGATACAGCTTAAACACATAAATTAAAGAATTGGAAGCTAAGAATTAAACCGTAGAACACCTGAGATTGCGAGAGGGTTTGGTCCCATCGGCATGAGCGAGGCTCCACTTGAGCAATCCCTCCCAGTTCAAGCCGTCGTTCGCCATCAAGCGATCTCTTCTTCTCGCCTTCGTGTGAAACCCTAGTTTTTTCCCCCTCCCTCCGTAGTCGGAGCGAATAAAAACGGAAAACTGCTGCCTTTCCCAAATTGGAGACAGTGGAGAACATCTGCCGTTTGATCAAGATCAAACGGTTCCACCTGTACTTCTAAGATCTCGACTTTGATCCCGGAGATGATGAGGTCTCAATCAAGATCCATGCCTGATGATGAGATCCTCACCACTTCCGGCCCCGGTCCCTCCCTCCCACGGGTTTCGCGACGCCAATCCAAACACCGTGATTCTCCACCATCAGGAATTAAAACTTATTTGGAGATATTATGTTGGAAATCCCATTAAGATAAAAAAAACCACTGACTATGAATCAATTAAATAAATTTTCTTCTAAATTGGCATCAAGTTTTCAACTTAAAAACATCATTTTTATTGAGATAAATTATGAAATAGAAGCTATCATCATAGCTTATTTCAACTAATTTGAAATTAAGCTTTGCTAATATTATCGTAGAGAGCCCATGGTGATACCGAGGCTGTTAATTTTATGATCTCCCTCCCTCCCCCCCCATCAGTCTAAGCTTTAAGCAAGATTCATAATGACGCAGAGTTCTCAAGCAGAGTAAAAACTCTGTTTTGGAGGAATGGACTTTCTAGTGTGACTGGATATCATGAGAATGGAATGATCATGGCTATCCAAAGGGGTTCACAACAAAACTCCAATCAAGAGGGCGATGTTATGGGCTCCACCTGATACATCCAGCAAGGCCATCATCTAGGGTGTTGCTCGGCCTAACTCAAGAAAACCATAACGTTTGTACAAAAATAATTTGCCACCCAGTTGTTCAACTCCAACACATGTTTATTCGAGCATCCAGTTAGTATAAGATTGATACAACTGGCCGCCATTGACGACGTATTCTACCATGTTTATTGACGAAGTTAAATAAGTTTGACCAGCTTCATGCTATGAGGAACGTTCCTTTCTCCTTTATTTTATGAAGATGAGAACTTTGTGAAGGAAATTTTCTGAACGCAAGAGACTTTGTTGTCTGCGCACCTTGGCGGCTGGAGTTAAAACTACAAGTTGGTGGTTTACACCAAAACATGACACCCTGGCGCTATACATCACACAAAATCAAGTTTGCAGTTCATGAGATCAGAATTGCATGCAACAAAAGCAGTCTGAGCATGATAAAAACCAAGTCCGCAGGTCATGAGAACAGAATTCAAGCCATTAACACAAAAGCAGCTAGGCCAAACAGAGCAAGAGCCAAATTGGAGTTTCAAAGACTTTGGGTAGAAAATATCAGTGCAACAAGCAAAAGAGAAGCCGTCTTAGCAATATAGCAAAAGACAAACTACGAATAGAGATGGCAGCATTCATTTATCACATCATGAGGCAATATAAAACCAGCCATGGAGAGAATTATGAGCTAAATAAAACCAAAAGGCTTGTCCATAAACAAGTAAATTGCATTTGAAAATTGTTTATCATGTACTATAAAATCCATGAGTAATTAAAAAAAACAAAGAGAATTATGATCTCTCCTAAGTCCTAAACAACTGACAGCTCTCCACATGGCCACATTTGTACAGTCTAGATAATATATGCGCCTTTTCTTTACCATATCTTTACACCCATAAAAACTTGGACAGACATTTATCTCCTGTGGAGCGGCATCTGGTATATTAACCATTTAAGCCTCAGCCTCGGCATAAAAACTATAACCTCGAACTACAGAATGTACAAATTCCAGTACAAGCAACATTTTTATTTCCAGCCAGCTTGCACCTGCCTACTAAATAGATAGATAAAAGAGGGAGCTCACACTAGCCTCGGTTAGCTGTACAACAACGTTCCTACGCCATCTAAGAGGAATATGGAGACTGCAGTCCAATCCTCCTTTCTGTGAAAGAAAAGAAAAACCCATTAGACTGCAAAGTGATCAGCTTGTAGAAACAGAATCCACTACCACTCTATAAGCAAAACTCATGTAGAAAAAGCTGAAGCAGCAAGCATACACTCCAGAAGGCACAAGATTATAGAACTTAGTGTAGCTATGTAAAATCACAAAGGTGGTCTTTCTTTTGAGCACAAAAGGAAATATAGATTTACTAAGTGAAAGGAATAGTAAAGTATGCCTTACCCCCAGCTGCAACAAGTTTCTCTACCCGAGCAACTATATGCTTTCCGTAAGTATATTTCTTCAGTGCATTCAAGTGGACCTTTATTCGTGAAAGGATCAGCTCACGTTGCTGATCATCACAAGTCTCTAATACTTTCTGTACAACATAGTTAGCAAACTGATCTTTCATCATAGCCTGCCATCAACACAGGGAAAAGCGAAAGCATGTAAGCGAAATGCCTAAATGTTCCAGTAAACAGGAATCTCTCTCTTTTTCATCTATGACTAATTTATGTGGAATTAACTCTTGACTCAGTTAAATCCAAACAAATAATAACTAAACATGATGATGCTCAACGTATCAAACTTTGCTACATAGTTAACAACCTTAAAGTGAGGTTTGATGTAGGAAGCTGGAAATTTGTGACATAGGAAGCTGGGCTCATCTCAAAGGCACCAACGAGCCACAGAGCCAGTGAAAAGCAGCCCCCATCATTGGGGCAGTGACCTTCTATAAACAGACCCATGCATGAATATAGAAAAGCTTCCTGGAAATCTCCTAAACTTTCCAGCATGCTGGTCTAATTTTTAGAGTGTACATATTTTATAATATTTGCAAAAGCAGCATATTATACTTCCAAAACAACCAAGCATGTCATTTAGAACTATTGTTAACAAAGTTCAATAGGATGTCATTGAACTAAACTGCAAATTTGCTACTAATACCATTTTATCAAAGCCTTTGTCAAACATTTAAATGCTTTTTCAATTATTCAAAAATTTATGATCCTTTGGTCCGGAAAAGTTCTGAGACAGTTAAGTCATTTCCTGTGACTACATAATTATATCCAAATAGAGAATTTCCCTTTCTGTTGTTGATAGGTGGTGCCAACATCATTCAGTGAACTATAACCAAAGTCAGATTCTGCAAACTATCTTGTATTGGACTCCATACAGTACAGCTACTCAAAAATTTTAGACTATTCAGACCCTGCTAGCCTGCTGACAGTTCCAGATATGTAGCACACCACCATGATACTGTCATGTTTTAATCCCACACATCATGTGATCCGATTCCCTTTGTTTCTCATTTTCTGAGCAGTTAAAGCATGAACTGCAGTTTATCTGTAACTCCCCGACACTGTGCAGTGCTAAATATTTGTCAATTTCTTTTAATTTTTTTCTCCCTTTTCTTTTTAAGTTTAGATATAGCATGGTTGGCCAAAATGCATTATTCACAGTTTATGTATCTTGTAGGAAATCAAAGGTTTTAATGAGAATGACAAAATCATTCTTTACTGCAGAAGAATTTCACTCCACTTCAAAACACACAGAAACACACATATCTTAAGAAAACAATAATGTAGCATGCATAAGGGGGAGTTGGGGTGAATGTTTATAATGTGTAGCTTGCTAAAGTGCAACTGAAAAAAGGCAGCTTATAAAGTTTCTTACTTCATGAATAAGAAAAATAGAGGAAATTTCTCACTGCATAGGAAAATAGTAAAGTGAAGGCATTAAAGCTGTGGCCACAAGACATGCACAACACAGCAGGCAGAACACTGGATCCCATACCTTAGGTTTCTGGGAAAGATGGACAATGTTATCATAATCGCATCATAACTCATAATAAAAGGAACAAACAACAAACCTGTAGTGGCTCGTTTTCATCAGTGGAGCCAAGCATCTCGTTTACTAAAATTTGGCGTTCCTTGGGGCCACCAAAAGTCAAACACTTCTCAACAACATTTGAAGCAAACTTCTGTTGGCTCATCTGAACTATCTGTCCAGCTAATTTCTTGATAACAGCAGATCGCTCATGAGGTTTTCCATGCTCTAATACATGCTGTTACAATTCGAGCAACATAGAAGTGAGGAGATCCATAATAGCACACAGTATAAACCATGAAGATGCCATAACATCACAATCTGGTAGAATGCATACATTATGCTACCATGCAATAGATATCAAACCAAAGAGATAAACAGATATAAATATATGCCATGAAGATCTGAAGACACTACATATTCTAGGCAGATAACAAATTTCAACAAAGCAACAATGAAGACAAGCCTGTAAATATTTAGAAGTTCAACAATGCAAACCAGCTGTGTCAAAGAATGCATTACATAAGGAAATCAGATATTTGCTAGCAATGCAATACAACAAGAAGGTAATATCCAGTTTATATGTCCAAGTGCCTTTCTCTTTCCATCATATGTAAGTGTCAAAAACAAAAGCATACCTTTTCTGCTTCCATCTGAGCTTCATGGGATCTCTTTGACAAAATGCTAAAGAGGTTGCATTAGATTGCTTAAGTTCAGTCACCATACCATTATACTAGATAAAAACTCCATGCTTCACCAGTACCAAATAGAATTTGTCTACTGTGAAAAATGTAACATGTGATTATCACTGGAATGGTTAAAAACAAAGTTCATTTGATTTGTGAAACAGAAACAGCTTTAGGAGGACATCTTGGTTGGTCTTATAAGATCTTCAAAATAATGAGCTCTTTCAATGGGTTGGTAAATAATGGGCCAATCCATGGGTCAATAGCGAATTCAACCTTGAACGGAGGTATCTACATCAAACTACATCCAAGGAAATATCTTTCTGTAGTTCAACCATTAGCATGCAAAAATACTGTTTATCTGTTTACTCACATTGCCAATGTTTGTAGTGGATGGTAATTATAACGATCTAAAACCTCATCCAAAAAGGCTAACTAAAAGATGCTACTTGGTTTCTTGATCCTGTATAAGTATCCAAGATTACCTCAGTGCACAAAATGTTGGACTAAACAAACACCTGCAAAGGTTCACTTTAAATCTTGGCATCCTTGCTAGGATTAAGACCAAATTGAATTAAATCCAATATCAAATACCATGATCAGCTCATAGTCGGTTTCAAAAGAGTTCATGCTGCAGTGTCCTCTAATCCACATAGGCCATGGGATAGGTCTGTTCTAATATCATTTGTAATGACCCAAGACATCAATCAAAAAGACGAGCTAAGGTGTTATTTGAATTTTTTAGTCAGTTGATCCTATTTAAGTACCCAAAATCTCCTCAATGCACAACTAATGCGGAATTACACACATGCCTACACGGGCTTTCATCGCAATATTAAATTAAAAAAATCCTTTTGATATAGTTAAATACAACCATCTTAAGCAAGCAATGATAATATTTAGAGAGTCATTGAATGGTTAGAATTTCATTATAAGTATTGATTTACAAAGAAGCATTGCATGCAAAGTTATAAAAGAACGCAATTTAAATCCAAATGATCATCAGCAAAGTTTAGAAAACCAATTGATCCATATAACATGAACATATTATGTTTACCTCGTAATGAAAACAAGCTAACAAATAGAACAGCAAGAAACTTCATATTGGAAAACTCCAAAGATTCTACAAACCTGGACAACATAATTGCCATACTGATCCTGCGCCAACATGCAAACAGATTGCAAAATTTCATCCATCACAATTTGCTGTGTTTTAGGATCATCACAGTGCTCTAATACCCTCTGAGTTAGGAAAGCAAAGTTTAAGTCCATGAAACACATTTATGCATCAACGCATGCAAGTATAAGAAAGTTTATGAAAGATTTTTCTGTACCTGTATCACACGACAACCATATGGATGAGTTGATAAAGTCACGACTTGATCATAGAAGGTTGAGATGATAAACTGAATTGCATCCTGAGGGACACACTCGATACATTTTTGAATAACATGGTTTCCATTTTGATCACGTACACAGCGCATGACATGGCCATCTAGCTCTGTTACCAATTTTGTCTTCTGGTCCATATCAACAACTTCTATTGCCTGCAGCAACAGTATGTTCATAGAGTTGACTTGCACCCAGAAGAATTACATTGAGCCATCAATTTGCATTATAATGTAAGTACAATAGCAGAATTCTTAAAGCATTCTTCTGCAGTTCAAATATGCAAAGACAACTTTTTAAGTTCAGTTAATATTTCAAAACCTTTCCACAAACATGGATGCCATCTCCATTTAATAAACAACTGCAATATTCTGTAGCATGCAAGAAGCTTAGAGAAGGAGAGGAGAAAGACAGAAGCCAACAAAATAATACCTACAGGAGTTCATGTGAGACATAACATGCTTGAGCAAACATGGACCATATGACAAACTTCCCAAGACCATTACTTTATATACCAGGCTACTTGTTAATGATGGACAAATATAACATGTGAAATAACCAAGCATTTTGCAAATAATCAAGTACAAAATAGACATTTATTCATGTTAATTGTGTAGGTGTGCTGAGAAACGACATGCTGGAACATGTGGATCTGAGGACCTTGATGTCAACAGCCAAACATGTTTTTACATGTCACAAACAATTAGAACTTCATATGAAATTAAAATTTCATCATTTCTTAAACTAAAATTATTTGTTTAATATAAACATCCATAAGTGAATAGAACTATTTACAGACGGTATGGTAAATGTTAGCCGATCATGTCTTTGATCATCTAATTTCCAAGCTTCTTTTCCAAATGAAAGTGATGTCGTGACTATGAATCTAATGAAAAAGGGTTCTGATGCAATATCTGCAGATATTAATCATACTGATGGATTTTTAACTATAATTAGCCCTTAGGAAGTGTTACTGCACTTCAGCATCCAACAGAAATGACCAAAATACATATTTCAAGAAATTCATTTATAGGTCACCATGTATATCTTCTCCATCTCCACTCAAACATCTGAGATCCAGATTTCCAGCTTGCCCCTAACTGAGTTCATCCAGTCCACCTTCACAAGTGTTAGCCCATTAGCAAGTACAGAATTCTTCTCAAGTCCCATCTTTACCCTGCAAGCACATGAGTCCAAGACATGCTCTTGAAAACAAACAAACAGCAGCAGCAACAGCAACAACAAAGCCTTAATCCCAAACTACTTAGAGCCAGCTAAATGAATCCTCTTTCTCCATTCTATTCAATTTGGAGTCATATTTTTTATAAGATGCAAACATTTTAAATCTTTCTTTATCACTTTTATATAATTTTCAATCTATTTCTACCTTTTTTCTCCTTCTACATATATCAAATCACTTCTTCGCACCAATACATTCCTAAGTTTACATTGCAAATGTCTCAACCATCTAAGTCGTCATTCCCTCAATTTGTCCTCAATTGGTTCCGTCTCCATCTTTTTACAATAACAACAGCAAAACCTTAATCTCAAACTAGTTAGGGCCGACTACATAAATTATTTTTCTCCATCAACTCGATTTTGAATCGCATTTTCTATAAGATGCAAATATTTTAATCAATTTTTATCACTTCTTATATAATTTTCAGTCTACCTTTACCTTTTTTTCCTTCTACATCTATCAAAACACTTCTTCGCACAGGTGCATCTCTAAGTCTACATTCCGCATGTCTAAACCATCTAAATCGCCCTTCCTTCAATTTATCTTCAATTGATGCTACCTCTACATTTTTACGAATGACTTCATTTCTTATTCTATCTTTTCTTATATTACTACACATCCATCTCAACATACTCATTCCAGCCACATTCATTTTGTATACATGTAATGTTCTAGTTAGTAAACGTTCGTATCATAAAGCATAACCGATTTTATGACTGTCCTATAAAATTTACTCTTCAATTGTACTTCTCTATTTCATCCAGCTTACTTTAATCTTATATACAACATCATCATCAATCTCTTCTTTCTTATGAACAATTGATCCTAAATATCAAAAATGTTCCCTTTTAGAAACTTTATGATCCTTAATTTTTTACTCTACATCCATCTCTATTTTAATTATATTAAAATTGAATTTCATGCATTCTATCTTTATTCTACGTAACCTAAAACCTTTAAATTTCAATGCATTTCTCTATAATTCTAACTTATAATTAACCCCAACCTTAGTTTTATCTACTAGTACTCTATCATTTGCAAATAACAAGCTTCATGAAATACCATCTTGAATATGTCTAGTAAGTTCATCCATAACTAAAACAAAAAGGAAAAGACTAAGAGCAGATTTCTGATGTAAACTTGCTGTAATTAAGGACCAAGACATGCTCCTTAAAGTTCCTTTCCATTTCCTGCAGAATCATTTCTGATCGCTTATTTTGGGTTCCCATGGGATTTCTTTTAAGGATAACATACTTTTATGCATCCGAAAGAACTGCTTGCTTGGTTTGGATGCAGGGCTTAACAGGCCCAAATTTTTATCTTGATTTTCTATATGGTGTTCTGGTCCAAAATATTCTGTACAAAAAATGCTTAATGAATTAGTTTGTTTTCTAAAATTAGGTATACTGAAAATCTGAACAGGTGATCCCCATTATAAGTAACAGTCTTCAAAAATCTGAAATGGCAAAAGCAAAAGAAAACTTGAAGAACCTCTGGAACGGCAAACAGATGAAGCTACATGTCAAACATGGCACGTCACCAATCAGCAGAATCTTCGTATGGAGAATTTTCAAGTTTTGTGCTAGGGGCATTGCACTTGTTACATTATCTCTGATCAATTGAGAATATTAAGAGCAGCATCAAAAAATGGAAACAATTGGCAACTACTTAAGTTTCCTTTTACCCAACTCAGTATAGTTGCTGCAGTCAACTTCTTCACTGTTATGATGGTTCATTCACCTACTGACAAAGAACATCAAAATTCTTGATGATTCTCATGAAAGCATCAGCAAGAGGTTCTCTAGTCTTCTTCCTGAAAATTATATGAAAAACTGAGTTGATCTGGCATTATTTGGGATGAGCTCAAAGATAGACGGCTGAAGGAGGGGAATTGATCTTATGATCGGGAATCTCCAATTGCAAAGTTTGAGTTATTCTCCTATTGCAATAGGCAGGATAATGGTTGACATGATTAGTGTTTGGTATGAATCTTACTAGTTTAAATTCTGATGAGAACAGCAGCATAAATGTCCAATTGGAAGGGAGGGGTAGCAGGAGAGAGGACATGTGAGCAATCTGATCTTGGCATTGTCAGGTTCCGGGGTACTGTTGGAAAGTGGAAATGAAGAAACCAGTTGAGCACAATAAATGTCCAATGGTGGTTTTCACAACATAAGCCATCTAATCAGATTGTGGATGCATATTCATTGCATGTAGACAAATAATTTCAGTGAGACAGCTGCTGGAAGTGGTTCCAAACAGTGAAGATAAGAAATCAGGAGGAGAAACATGCTATAAGGAGAAATAGGTTGAAACATGAAAGCAAAGAAGCAGAAAGCAATTTGCATTTTTTTTTTTTTTCCCAACATTTTTGGGGAAGGGGCTGTATGAAGGGTCAAGAGGAAAGAACGAGTCCACACCAGGAATGCTCTCTCTCATAACAGGTAAAACTTCTAAAGAAAATTGTTCAAAGATGAGGACAGTCATGACAAGGTGGGGTTCCTAGGAGAAAAAGGTCATGCAGTTAGCAGCAATTAATTGCCCTTGTTTAGGATATTTGTCCATTATAGGGCACCAGAAAGTATGAATAAACCAAATAAGAAACTCTGTGTTCATTTATATGAATAAATGTAAGTTATTCCAAATTTCAACTTGATACAAAAGCAGCAAAGAGCAAGACACTAGGCACAACCAAAAAACCAACTATAGTAAACAGGATTTGTTCTAGCAAAAAGAGCTAATATAATGTTATTCATTCATATTCACCAATAAAAGCATATATTGAGTTAAAGATACCTTCTGGATTACCCGACAGCCATACATCTGAAGGCTGAGAGCCAGCACATGCCCATTAAGCTGGTTGGCCAATTCCCTTCTCTGAGCTGTACTTCCATGCTCAAAAAACTAAAATGAAGGCAAATCATAAGCTAAAAAAAACCACACCTCACAAGTAACAAAAAACTAGCACTAGAGAATCAAATTGCAGAGGGGGTAGGATTACCTTTTGGACCACATAATTTCCAAACACATCTGTCATCAATGAAAGTGCACGAGGCATGATTTCTTCAAAAACCATGTTTTTCTCTTCAGTTGTCGCCGTTTCAAGTTTCTGCTGTATGAAACGGCTCCCATACTGGTCGGCACTGGACAACAAATAAAGCTGTTTAGGTATACAAATTGCCTTGATGAGTAATAAACGTTACAGAAAATATAGAACAAAATTTTTAAGTCCAGATCAGTGATGGTAACTGAGCCAATAGTTGGTAAACCTCAGTTTGCATTCAGGATTATATGGTAACACGCAATAAGCTGACTCAGTATCAGGACATATTAGATGATCCAGCCCTGCATTGCCCAAAAACCAAAATGGCATGCATGTTTTCATGCAAATTTGCATAAATATTTTTTGCTCTCTAAAAGCCACATATGTATCACGTTGCAGTTAAAAGCAAGTATAACATGTAGAGTTATTAGGTTCTGTATATGATTCTGAAATATCGTGACAGAAAATGGTACTGTCTAACAAGTATCAGTGATAATATCATCTGAAGTGAAAAAGAGAAAAATACTGAAATGTCAAGATCTGAATGCAAGTTGAATATACCTGAACTCAACCACATGGCCAGCAATTTCAGCAAGCTCAAAACACCTGGTCTTGCTGCTCTTGAACTCATCCAGAAGTGAGGAAGGAAATTTTTCATCCATGTTGCCAGATGAATCAGAATGCCATGAGCCCATGACACTTCCGGTTAGATTTCTCAAGCCAGAAGGAAATCGCATATTGCGCTCACCATGCCTAAGAGGACTGCCAGGTCCAACTGGAGAAGCAATGGGACTTGCTAAAGGGCTTCCTGGATATGACATACCCAGGCCAAAAGCAGGATTTCCATAGAAACCTTGATTTAATGCTCCAGATTTACCTACAAGTGGCATCCCATACTGTTTCTGGGGTTGAAGCAATGCCCCTATATAAGCTTTCTGCAATCCAAGTAAATCCATATAAGAATTGCCAACAAAACCTGTTTCTGCAGAAGGATTGCTTTGGCTAGCTACAAGTTGTGTTGTATATTCAACTGCCTTCAGATATTGAACATAAAGCGGGTCAGCAAGAGGTGACTGAAGAGGATTGAGATTCTGCAAGTCTGGTTGACTAGTTAAATTCGGTGGTGCAAATATACCACCCCCTAGGCCACTGGAGTCCATACCAAGAGATACAGATCCAGCAGCAGCAGAAGCACTTTCCAACAATGAAGAAAAATTTCCTGCACCCATATGATTTGCTGTCATCGATGGTAATACAGCATTCTCAGAGAACCCGATCAATCCATAACTTCTAAATGCTGTATCCACACTGTCAAGATTCTGATATTGCAATGGTGAACTACCAGTGGATCTATGTGGTTCAGCAGGCACATATGGCCTTGGAACCGAATTCCTTGAGTCAATTTCACCTGCACCACTCCTGGCTGAATCAGCAAATGAAGACTTCAATGACTGTGGAATAGAAGGCATATGCAAATATTCAGGATCAGAATTTTTCAGGAAAGTATGTTGCCTAGCAAGGTTTAGGCTACTTTGTGAATCAAAAAGAAAGGTCTGATGGTTGTCAAATCCTGGTTGAAGCTTAAACTGTGAAATATTGTCATTGTCCATGGCAGCAGCACTCGACAAGCTTATGCCTGATAAAGCAGCTATAAGATCATCCGATTCAGCTATACCAGAAGAGACACCATTGAAGGAAGATGAGCTGCCTTTATCTTTCTTATCATTGGCATTAAGCCTCACACCCACTGGTGGAAGGCAAGGACTGGGAACCCTTGCCACCAGCTGAGGATCAGGAGTAGTGCTTCTTGCTAGGGCTGATGCTGAAACAGATGCAAAGTTATGAGATGTCGATGCACCAACATTCTGAAGTCCAGGGACACCTTGGGGATATCCACCAGATTTTTGCCCATCTAAATATGCAATTTCTTTATGTAGAGTAAGATGAGACTCAGTGGAATCTAAAAGTTCGACACCATCAACAAATGCATTGCGACTTGCTGGGTGAGATGAATGGCCTGACATGGAAGTTCCACGGCCAAGGTTGTCCTGTAATAAACGATAGTCAAATCTCATGAAGGCTTTGCAGTAATATTACCAAACCAATTTTATGAAAACATTGTAAAGGCAGATAACTGTATGTAAAAAATGGTCACCAAACTTTAAACAATTCCTAAATCTTATGCATCAGAGATGAGTGAGCAAGTCTTAACACTTTTACTTGATAATATGTAAGGCGTTGGACAAAGTAGACAGGATGCTTGGGTAAAAGAAACCAGGATAGATGCTGGCAGACTAATGGTTCACAATTTATCCTTTTCATTGTCTTCCATGTGCAATCCTATATGGGCAAATAATTAGCCAGAAATGCATTTATATTAAAGGCAAGTGCTGGGCAAGCAACAATGGCTGTGGATGATTGTGTACAACAGAGAACAAAAGTCGACAAAGTGTGATCAACAGCCTTAGTCAAATATGATACCTCAACATTTAAAAGACCAGATTAATTGGAATAAAAATTATAAGACTGGATAGGATTCGCAACTAAAGTCATGACTACAACAACTACAAAACCATAGTTGTCTTAAAGTTCCAAAGTTACAGTAATTGTCAATTCTAAGCTAATATACATCTCTAGACTAAGACCAGTCCAATTTGAAGTTTTATGTACATCTCTATACTAAGACTGGCCCAATTTGAAGTATTATGTATTCATCACTACCACATTTATTGTTCTCCTTGCTGATTCCCACTTCATTAATTAACTTTAAATATTGGCAAGAACAGAAACAATACAGACCATATCAATTACCAATTTTTTTCTTCCTTAGCAATCATTCTACATAGACCATTAGGAGTTGGGCATGGATAAACAACTGAAAAACCAAGCTCTGTCACATAAACTTTGAGGAAGTCCAGCAATATGCCATGCTAGGTGTTCTTGTTTTTATCTTTTAGAATAACTAAAGATGAATGACAGAGTCAGTCCTCCAATCTCACATCACACAAATCACTTCAGATACACTCTTGTCACTTCAGATTTAAAAGGGGTATTTTGAAAATGTGACATGGACTTCATGCGGAAGATCTGAAAACTGTCCCTTTGTCATGCTATTTACATTTAGTTAAATGCATATGGTCGATATCCCATACAAATGGTCAGTTCATAATTGAATGGTTGTAAACAAAGTCTGCAAAACCCGTACCAAGACCTATACCAGTAGATTACCGGTTTGGTACAGTACGATACAATATGCACCTCATACCGAGACAGGTTACCCATTATTTTCTTACTCTTAACCATAATATCACTTGGTATCGGACAGTATAGGATAGCTTAGTTTGGACCGATTCAGTTCATACCGATCAAAACTCAATATTCTACTAGTACGTTACTAGTGCTATACCGATACGGTATCGATCGGTACAACAGACCTTGATTGTAAATGAGGGAGCAAGATTCATCCCAACCAAAACAAAAAAAAAAAAAAAAAGAAAAGGAATTTTCTTTCCCATTTAGACTGAGAAGGTTATATATGGATTTGCAGTGCAGTAATACAAATTTACAAAGTATAGGAGGGAGGTACTAAAAAGATAATATAAATGAAGCACAATAACAAACATATCACTAAACTAAAATATGACCAAAGTAGCCAAATTATTAGAAATTTCAGCTGATTAAATTAGTGATGATAGATATACTAGGCAATCCATGAAACAAAGGCCCAGTCAGCTTTAAAAGTACTGAAGCATAAAAGATAAAGGAACACACAAGGAGAAACAGCAGTTGAATAACTGTAATGGATAAAATGGGCAAGCAACTAGACATGGCCAGACAGGGACAAGGGGAACTGGAGCATTAAAAGCTTTAAAAAATATAAAAGGCAATCTAGTATATGATGCAATATGAAGCTTTAAAAAACAAATAAAATGAGTACACAACCGAGTGACAAATGCAAGCAAGAAGCACCATGTGATAAAGCAATTTATTGAGTAGAATCCCAAATACTTTGAACCGTATGGAAAGAGCATTTCTAATATAAGCAAAAGCTTTTTGTCCTATAGATCCTTCTCAGAGTCCAAAATAGCTTGAGAATAACATTCTCTTTAAAAATAAAGTATTTTTAATCATATTTACTCTGTTTCAAGATTGTATAATTAATTCACGAACTTTTACGTGTATGGAGAAACGCACCGTGCTTATCGATAAAGCACAGTCAAAGAAATGAAAATCAAAAGTTTCATTGTCAAGTTTTAATTTCTTGATAATTCAGCAAGCACAAAGTTGGTAACAGATTTGCTGGAGGCAGCAAATACCAGACTGCAATAACTGGCAGGTGTCAAGTTGACCTAATGGCCTAATTGAATAGAATAGGTTTTATCCTCATATACCTTAATGAACAAGACTGAACAAGGAATTTTCATTTGGAGGGATATTTTTTAAAAAAATTATTATGACTCCAATAAATCTAAATTATATGGTTAAAAGGAGTATACAGACGAAAGTAAATTACATACAGACGAATGTATACAAATAAAGCAGTAATGAAGGTTTTACATAGTTCCTCCATGGGTATACAAATTTTATGCAGAGCATTTTTTTTCCTTATCAATCTTCTGCTTGTACCATTTATTATCTTGCACATATAACCTTTTAATCTAGGTCAAGCTAGTTCCACATGATGGATTTTCCCCTGGTCAATATTCCTGTTCTCTTAACCAGCTCTGCCCTAGCTTTGCAACCTACATCTCCAAAAAAGGGATTCTTCAACTAGGTCACCAGATCTCTTCCACACCAATAAACACTCTAAATCATTAGAAAATATGCCCTATCAGAAAACAAGATATGAGATCCAAAGACGGATTGATTTCTATTATTTTCTCCTTTCAAGCCTCCACATTTTCATGCCATGAATGTCATTTTCTTCCCCAACAACTTCAATTGTTTTCCCACATTATGTGAACCATACAAGTTACAGGTCTTAAATTTCTATGATTTGGACATGTGTCCATGTTGTAGTATCTGACAAGCATGTGTAAAAGTAGCACCAGAGCACTTACATGATTCCATATGCTTTATATGTCCAAAATTTGAGTGCCAACTATGCCAGCAAGGTCTTCAATCTCAGTACCAGATCTCGTACCGGTTAAGGGATCAGGTCGGCCAATGTGGTACACCCCCGTACCAATACATGGCATGCTGCTTAAGGCAAGATAGCAGTTGTACTATACGTCAACACAGGCCATATCATATCTAGCCCCCATACCATATTTTACGGGTTTGACATGGTATCCTCAGTACCAACCAGTAAATATCGATAAATAGAACCTTGAGTGCCAGTCCATGTCATGCCATGCTAATAAACTGCTAGCAGGCACATGTGTGCTGAGATACCCTGCATACTGACTCTTGCTAGCACACATCAAGCAGTGTGAGTTCAGCATGGGACAATTTAGCTTACAACCTCATGATTTTGAGCCCTTTTTGAGGGGAAAATCTTTGTTTCGGCACCACACTGCCCATGTCATCATGGTAGAGCAGGCACTATACTAACGAGGATGCCCATCAGCACCAACACTTGAATCCATGTATATTCAATGTATGAAGATATCTAACCCCCAATTAGTTGTTGCTACATTTTAGGAATTTGTTGTGTTAGACACTTGTATCCATGTCACCATGCGATAATCACGTCAATCTAGACTTTAGCATAACTAAACCAGTATATTCTCAATCCACAACTTTGTTCATGATGCTTGTAAAATTCCATTATTGTAACCAATGCAGTTGATCCTCTATCTCCTTCAGCACCAAAGTTACTAACATCATCCAATCAAGAACAAATTGCTAACTTTCACAGTCCTATAGTTCTTATTTGGAATTTTTTAATATTTAGATTCATTTGATTGCTGTGCAGTGATCGTCTTTTACTTCACAAGTCCCATGATCCAAACAACTTTGGGTGTTCTTATATGGTTCTCAAGGTAATATGTATCTTCCATCTAAATCATCCATTATTTCTCCATTTTCACAGTCACTTGTCATTTTGCTGTCATTTTTTCTTCTTTTTCATATTACACATAAATATGTACTTCCAAGAAAACTTCTAACCCGAGTAAGGTGTCCACAATGTTCTCTTAATGCACTTCTAAACAAAAAAAATAAATTTTCATCTAGACCAAGCCCAAAATCAAAATCCTTACTTCTCCTTTCAAATCCTATGAATATCATGATTCTACATTCAAATATGATTCCAACACAGTGAAGGTCTTATGATTGAGCATTGCTGAAACCAAGGTTTTCCATACCAAGAACTCATACTGTTTCGTTATTGAACTGGTACTGTTCGGTACAAAGCATACCATACCAAACTGATGATGTACCGATCATCCCATACCGAACCAACGACGTACTGCTTAGATGATTGTAAGGTTCCAACCCATTAAACACCCCATATCAAGCTGAACCAAACGATTCTGTATGGGATAAGATGCTCTGGTACTGTATGAGATCAGTATGAGATTGATACAAGATGATTTTGATACAAGATGGTTCCTGGCTATATAGAATGGTTTGGTACAGTACCGGCCCCGTACCATTTCGAAATGGTGAGTCATACCGGTTTTGTGCCGATACAGTTCAGTACATCCCACACCGGATGGTTGGGTACGGTTTGGTGTGCCTTGGTTGAAACCATTGGAGTAACACGACGGTTCAGTAAAATGAGAACCAACATTCAGATGTTTATGACCACCACAATGTGGCAACATTCCTAATGTAGAACACAGGCAAAGATTTCATTAGAACATATTGCATGCACAGTGGCATTTAGTTCGTCTTTGGGTTGGAAAATTATTGAAATTCCCTGAGAAGGGAGATCCATATCTTTTCCTAGCAAGGCACCTCTTTGATATCAGGTATTAAGGGTATGGTATTTATTTCAATTTGTTGGCACAGATATTTGAGATCAAAGGGGGAAAGTTACGCTAAGAGTACATGATACTAGCCAAATAATAAAGTAAATCCCATCAATTACCAATGTAAGCACACGAGAGGAGAGGTTGAAACAAAGAATTTCACAAAATTAAAAATCGAACTGCAATTCCGAGCCTGAGAATAGAATTGTTTTCATAAAAGGTATTAGTTGTAAACAAAACAAAAAGATTTTCTACACTTCTTCCATTACCACGTCCTCCAAAGCCCAGATTATTACTACCACTTTTTCATCAATCTTATGATTATACTTGGACTTTTATTACTAAATAAGGCAAGGTAATTTATACCTTGATGCACCAAATACATGCATACTAGCACCTATCATATTGGTTCATGGTCACGATGGTGTGGGGTTAATACACACTAGAGCTAAACCCTTACTCTTACTCTTGCCTCTTATATGATAGAACTAAACAAGGTTTTATGTACCAAACCATGCCAATCTGTATTGGGTGTACCATATCAAACCAATGGTGAACCAATATTCGATATCAATGTATCATTCAAGTATTAGTATGGGCACTGATACCGATACTTAACCTTGCAACCAAACTTTCTTAGCCTCCCTATATCTTTTGTATAGCACTATTCTAGCCGCTTTGCTTACTTGGCAGTCCTATTTTTACAATAGATCAAAAGGATCAGCATAGGTGCATACATATCAAGTTTACGCACATTAAAAAGGATGGCCCAATGCATGAGGCTCCCATCATTGCGATGATTAGAAAGGGTTAGACGTACGTAGACTTAAACCTCACAAATGGAGAGGCTATTTCTGCGCTTCAAACCCATGACCTCCAAGTCATAAAGGAGCAACCTTACAAAGGCGCCAATGCTCACCCTCCAAGTTTACATATTTTGATATCTAAAAATTATAAAGCCCTAATGCTTTAAAGGCGATAATAAGTATTAAAATCTCTTTATGTTGCCGGCATTAAGGTAAAAAGAAGGCATCAGGTTACCAAGCTAGTGAAATCTCTTGGTGGTTGTACAGAGACCTAGATTCAGATTCCACCTTCACTAGGGTTTGGGGCATCAAGAGTTTCAAGGAAGTAGCTAGCCCACTCACATAGCCAACTACCTATGGGTCTGGGAGCGACGCAGGTGAGCCCACCATACAGCCCATCAACATACAAAGGCCACCTTGGGCCCAGGTATGAGGACTACTGGTGGGTTGCATAAGCATATGAGCCACATATGTGGCTTCTTAAAACAGTGACTAATGGGCCAATCATATAACTAATTCAAATTAAAGTGCTGGCAATACTATTTAGTGTTGACCTAAATGTAAACAACTAAAAAAAATTGAATGACATCAATTATAAAATTTCTAAGTGTGCAGCCATGATCATCTTACAAAAATATCAAAAAATGATCACAAATTCTTGAAATGCTAGTTCCGCAAACACAAAGAAGCTGTCATTGCTCTTTGTAAGTCATGCTTGATTGTAAGTATTGACCAAATCAAACTTCTCCATGGTAAAATAAAGAGATTTTTGTTTCTAGAATTTGAAACCATGATATTGTTGCTCGCAATAGTTCCAAGGTGCGGCCATTAATGGATTTACTAATTTCAGCTAGATTTCAACTCTTTTGAAACTTTCAAGATAATTATCCCTTATGACTCCCATCTATCTTTCTCCTTTTTGTTGATTCCCATTGGGTCATTTGAGCTTAACCATATAAACAAATAACAACAGCACAGGCATCATCAACTCCTTTCTTTATCTACGAAAGGAACTAATAAATTGCTCAACACTCATTAAAATCTTGGAGGGCATCAAACAATAAAGATTTCCAATCTATTGCTTTTACCATAGTTTTAAATCCTGACAGGGCATCTTGTAATATGCCAGGACGGTATACTGTCCCAAATGTCAAGATGAGACCATCCCACATTGTTCCAACATCTCAATTGGTGCATCTTGGGTACTGTCGATCCCAAGTGTCAAGACGGGTGATCGGCGATGCATCTCGTTCTATAAAAAAACCAAGATGTCCACAAAATTTAAAATCTTGATTTTTATAACATTATTAGTTCTTAGATACAAAAGAATAAGCATCAATCCACTATTACAACCATCAAATATGTAAAAAAGGAAATATTGTACTAATTAAGCAATATGTTCAATAACCTAGAATATGACTAGATAGCAAGAAGATCAATTAATTATAACACCATCTGATGCTAGCACAATGCATAAGATGCATCTACCTCTTCTTAATATGCTAATCTTTTAGTAATTAAAATCCACTGATTGACCCTCCAATAAATTTTAAGAAGGGGAAAGGTGATAAATACATAATCTGAAATGAAGCATAAATTTATCAAATCTCCTTCAAACGTAGTTGATGGAATCACAGCAAACTATGAATTGAATAAATTACGGCCACTGCAAGCGCGCACCACTAGCAAAGAAGAACAACAATATCAATATATATTTATAAGTGCAACTTGGGCAAAATAAGAAATCACGTCAAACTTCCTATATTTCACCTTACCATACATTATCTCTAGACCTTTAAAGTAAATTAAATAAACCAAAAATAAAAATTCATATAGAAGACAAATGTATTCATATGTTCGTTCTCATCGCTGATATCTAAAGTTCAGCTACTTTTCTTGATCTACAATTCATTTCCATCCATAATCACAACAATCATTCTGCATAAGCTTGTTGAAATACTTCAAGCACCATCATTTAGTTTCCAAGGGGAGGAGGGAAAAGATGCAGGGGATACCACTCCCATGAATTCACACTTATTTTTTTAATCTTAAACTATTTATGGGAATGCCTCTTTCAATCCAGCTTTTGTATTATTTATTGAGGCCCTCTTGTCATACTTATTAATGACTTGCTTTGCTGACCATTTATAAAATGAATGAGATGATTGAGAAAAAGACAGTCAAGCTATCAAATAACAAGATTCGGGGGAAAAATGATGCTAAAATTTTGCCATGGGTGTTACAATCCAGCATTTTCATTTTCACTACCGAATCAAATTGACCACATCCTACCGAACCAAATTGCATGCAGAAAGGAAAAGGATCCATGTTTCAGCATGAACAAGAAAAATAACATAATTAGGGGGAAAATAAGAAAGCATTGTAATGTCTACAGCTACAAAATAAGAAAATCAGTGAACAAGAAATATTATACAAAGTAAAGGTTTCAGCGTGCAAGAATTACAATATTAAATATTGAAAAACATGAAAAAGATTAAATTTTTACCGTGGCAACATTTAACTAAAGCCAAATAGCAATGGAACGTTCATATTACGAGGAAACAGAATGAATATTTTGTGCCACTGAATATCACCTGAAGAACATCAGCAAAGCTCTTCTGCCGGCTGAGTGACAACCCGATCAGCCCATCTCCCTCTTGGTTCAGCCACTCCCCAGAACCAGGTACCGTTCTCATGTCACCCTTGCGCTCCTCCTGCGAACTGGGGCCTGGCTGCTGGGAGAAGAGCGAGCTGCCGCTCCTTTCCCCGTCTCCGTTGGGTCTCCTCCTATCCCCGATCCCTCCCAGCACCGAGCTCCCGGCCTTCAGCCTCTGTGTGGACTTCCAGTCCTCCTTGGATAGAAGCGGCGGCGGGAGACGGGGGTTCAGATTAACATGAGAGTAGTAGTAGGAGTGGTAAGCCGGATGAGACCGGAGCTCCTCCTCAGTTAATAACCCATTCCCATTATTCCCCTGGGAGAAATCCAGCAAGCCAGCAGCGGCCTCCGTGCCAAAGAGCCCTCCCGCGGCGGTGAGCGACCCCTCGACGGTGGGGGGCGCGGAGCCGCTCCGGTAAATATTCAGCTCCTGCTCTCGATCGCTCGGCTCCTGCCTCCTCTGCTCGCGGAGAAGGAACCCCAGCTCCTTCTCCAACTCCTCCCCTCCGCATCCTTCCCCGCCGCTCCCGATCATGGACCGGACTCCCATCTCCGATGGTATCGTCAGGGGGCTCTCAGTGACCAGACCAAGAACAAAAAAAGAAACAAAAAAGAAGGAAATAAAACTAAACTTCAAAATCACCCAAAAGGAAACGAGATAGAAGAGTAAGACAGCGAAGGATGGCAACTTGAACCGCTCCGAGACTGGAAAACCCCAAACCCACTACGTTTTATCAGGAAAGATCGGATCTTTCGCCATTAAAACAAGAATTCACGCCATTTCCCGATCGGACACTCAAAATCCCTGGCTCGGCGACCGATGCCCACTCCAGCGGCGTCCGGGGGCGCCGAGGCAAAATCTTCTTGGGCGTCCGAGAGATCGGAGGAAAAAGGCGTGATCTTTCTACGCACGAGCTCGAGGCGACCGGCTATCGGCCGTCGATTCCGCCATTGAAACACCCCCCTCCACTCCGAGCCCTTGGAACGAAGAGAGAAGAGAAGCGAGTAGCAGCAGTGTGTGTGCGTGAGGGAGAGAGAGAGAGAGAGAGAGAGACAACGGAACAGTGAGGCAAGCGCCAGGGCGTGATAAGCGTGAGGACTCGGACGATCTCGACCGTCTGATGAATGAATTAGCGGTCAAGATTTGTCCAGGCAGGGGATTTCGTCGAGCCCAGAACCCTGGGTTTTATTGCAGGATTTAATGTTTGGATATTACCAAGATTGAGGCCGATTTAAAATAGATTTATTTTCTTTTTTTTCATTACTTAATGTATGCTGGCGGATTAATTAAAGTTTACCGTTCGCAATTTTGTTTTAATCGTTTTTAATGTTTTATTTAAGCGAGTAATGTTGTTAATTTGAGAGGAGTGAGCGGTAATCAAGGCGTCGTTTTCCGGCTCGTGCTCTAAAACCGCGCGGTGGGAGAGATGCCGGTGCCACGTCAACAGGGGCTGGATTCGCTCGTGCGTCTCGCACGTGACGGGGCCAGCCCAGTATTGGACCCGGAACGAGCGAAGGGAATGCACCAATTTTAGATCTCGAATGAGATGGCCTTTGATTTTGTCGTGAGAGAGAAAACAAATCTCCGATATTTCCTGTTTCTTTTTTTTTTTTTTTTTTTTGAATGAAATTTTGGATGTAAAAAAATAGCATTATTGTAACCACTACAAGGCTGTTTTGGTTGTTGTTGGAATTAGAAATGAAACCGAAATCGAAATGTTTAATTCCCTTAATTTATGTGGTTCACATGTGAATTAAATCGAAATCAAAAACAGTTGCAGTTATTGATTATAATTATATATCTAAAATAAAAGATATATTGTTCCATCAATATCTAGAAGATAAGCATGATAAATTTATCTTTTTAGCTCCTTCTTTGTTCAAAATCATTAAAAAAAAAAAAAACATTAAGAGCCTTACCCTCGGTTTCATTATGATTTTATTTATTTTATTTTTTTAATGTATGATTACAATATATATTTCTATAGTTTATCATATTATGAATGTTTTATCATGATCAAAGAACTCGTTAATGGCATCATATGAAAAAAAGAAAGAAAAGGATGGCAATATACAAGCCTATAAGACAAATCAAGGAAGAGAACTCTCAAGTCAGCTAAAAAAAATAATTAAAAAAAAAATCTAGAGCCTAAAAACTTAGAAGAAATATTTGTCTATCAAATTTGAGGCTGCTTTTATATGCATTTGAGAGAATTTAAGAAACAAACCACTTACGAGTAAATAGCTTTGATAAGATTACTCCTTCAATTGAGCAGCTACGATGATAGAATTTTTCTCAAATTAAGTTGTAAACTAAAACTTGACCTGATCTAAACCTTGAACAATCCAAGATTGACCTGGTCTAAGCTTTAAACAAAAAGAGTTTTGAATTCTTCAACTACTCTAATGGGAGCTTTTTTTTGATCGGGACTTCTTTAATTTGATGGATCATAGGACGCCATCTTTAAGCGTACCATGTGTCATCATGAGATAGAATGGTTAAATCAGACCATGTCAAAATGCATATTTGATGCCTCAGATGATGAGCCCGTTTGAACATGCATTCCATCACAAGAGTTGTGACATCTAAATTGGTTCTATTCGCGCCTTCGTATGTACAAGCAAAACAAAAATAAAAGTATACTTGTATGATAGCCATGATGCATGCGTTCCACCAGTGGCCACAAACTAGATCACAGATTATTCTTAATTCTTATACCAAAATGCCAGCCTTCATCTGCTAATCCCTGAGTAACAATGCATGGATGCTAAAAAGCAATAGCATGCCACCAAGAGATATATCAACATGCATGATACGGAACACAATTATTGTAGTAGAGAGATTAAAAAACAGTGGAGTTGGATGAAATAAAAAAAAAAGATCAGTGATATCACTATCTCAAGATATCTAAAGTACTATCCAAAGATATCTAAAGTATCTTATCTAATATTGCCTTCATTTAAAGTAGAGAGACTAGAATCTCTCTGCTTTCTTGCTTTTGGCTTGTTCTGCTCGCAGTAATGTATTAAGACAAAATAGATAATTCAAAGAGGTGGAAGAATTAAATTAGGGAGTGTTAGTTTAAAATAAAAGATCTTCAAGTCATAATTTATTTTCAAGCTAGATTTTCAAACTTAAAAGTTTTAATAAGCATCCAGGGAAACATGTTTCAATATTGCATCAATCAGTAAATATCTTAAAGTAGTTTTTTATATTGCCAAAATAGAAATAAAAAAAAGAGAGAAATAAATGTTTTCCATCGTAATGCATCTTCTAGAAAATGATTATATTTAGATTGGATTCAATTTGAACCCTGGCCAGCATTTAAGTTAGAATATAGAGCGTAGTCAATCCAATGGAATATGTTAAAATATCTGCTAAAACTCATGTCTGGCCATGCTTAACGTTTTTTTGAAACCATACTAAAAGTGATGAGAAATTCTTTAATGGATTGCGAGTTGGAGAAATTGGGATTGATGGCATGATATTCTAGTGAGTTTTAATACAAATAAAGGTTGATCTCGCTTGAATCAAAAAAATATTAAGCTCTAACTAGATATCTCAGCTTGTCCATATTTTAGCATAAGGCAAGCTATCTACTAATTTAATAAAATTGACTCTAACCTACCAGTGTAAAATATTTGCTCCTAATTACCTCCGCTATGTTAAAGAGAGCTATTAGCAGCGTAGCCATCATGACATTTAATACTTGTGCCGCTGTTATATTTTTCATGCATTATTTAAATAATATTTTTTTAAAAATCCAAAATCAATATTGATGATAAATTATCAAAGATCATAGAATTGGCAAAATTATTTTAATAATATTTTTTTCCGAAAAAAGTTAGATAACAATACTTTGTCCTAGGTTAATATATTATCGCAAATCATGAAAACCATAATAACATTCTAGTAATATTTTTTAAACAATATCAAGAAAAACATTTCGCTCTACATTTATAATAAGCTTTTAGTTATTAATTACATTACATCTTTGTCTTTTTTTAATCCAATAAGTCAGAAATACTCATTATTTTTCTATAGATTTGTCAAAGATTTTGTTCATTGATCCAACTAGATTTTATTCTAAAAAGATATGTAAAATCATAATTTATTTAAATTTATATATTAATACCCCTGTTATTTTTGAATCATAACTTTAATAAAATTATCTATATTTTAAAGGACCTATAAGCAAAATATTTGCACAGCATAGGAATATGTTAAAATTATTGATATTTTTTGAAAGTTTTAAATAAAATGGTTTCTAAGACATCATAAAGAATAAAATGAGTTTATTTATAAAAAGAAAAGAATTAATTTCTTTAAAAAATAATTATTAAAATATGAAACATCAAAATATATGTGAATGATTATAATTTTTAACATGAATAAACTCTGATTAAGTATAATAAAATATAATTTTAATAAAGTTGAATATCGCTATGGTTGTAAGGTTATTATTGGCCAAATAAGAGGGCAGTCTTAGGTTTGATTTTTAGGTGCCACCATTTAACTCAAGCTTTACAAAATTTCAGCAACATCTACTTGCATCCATAACACAATCATTTATCATAGGTACACTGTTCTTTCATTTTATAATCTAGGAATAACAATATGCATTAGCCAAGAGGCAGTGAGTTGCCACTGAGATATTGCATGGTACATTAAATATAACTAGATTATCATAGAGAGACTATTGAATGGTGGAGCCTAATGAGATAAGAGAAGTTGGCACCTGGGACTATCACTCAGAGCTTGGCACCTGGCAACATCACTATCTTAATCCTAAGATATCTAAAATATATGTTATGACGTTGCTTCAATTAAGACTGCCATATCTTTTGTGGAGGAGAGCGAAATCTCTCCACTTTGTTGCTTTTGACCGATTCAGCTTGCGAAATTTTGTTAAGACGAGATAGATTATACAGGGAGAGGAAGATATGGGGGGTGGGATGACACAATATCTTGGAGTGTTGGTTTACAATAAAAGAAGAACATCAAGTTGCGTAAAATTTCAAATATAAAAGTTTTGATAAGCATCTTGGCAAACATTAATGCCAACGTTAGATCAGTCGTTGGATATATGTAAGGTGGTGTTTGGTATGATGTGATATTTGAAATATCGCTTACGATTTTGGGACGCCAATAAGATTATTTCATTTAGTATTCTCATTATAAGAGTGATATATAACCACCAAGGGATTAAGGTTACTGTCCAAAAAGATGATGTACGTCAAAATTCATGAACAATTTTATCTTTATATTTACTGATCTCTTTTGTAAATTATAATATTATGATATGATATATAAATATTATATAATAATATATTATTATATATAATCTATGGTGTCAAAATCCGATCAGGGGACTCTAAGAACTAACAGAAATGATGAGCTGAAAACTAAGGGGATAATCATTCTATTCGGTCTAGTAAAGAAGAGTTACACTCTCGAATCTATGTTCTTACGAGAGCAAAAGGGGAGCATAAGGAATATCATGGCTACTTGGCTAAGATTCTTCGATGTTCAAGTCCGTAGGAAAAGAAGATGGAGAAGGCTAAGGATGGATCTTACGGTATTTCTGCTTCAAAAAGATGAAGGATGAGAGAAAAAAATCATGGAGGAAAAAATCCTCGTACTTTTAAACAAGGTCTCCTCTTATAAGCAAACTCATGTCCGTTGGAGGTTGCTCATGGGCATATCTTCTTATGATAATGAGATTAATCAACAGACGGGACGGCTTCATATGCCACAGACCATACCTTCTAGCATAAGAATGTGTATATACATAATTATCGTCTTGTTATGTCTGCAACCCTACTAGACAAATGATCAAGAACTTCATAGGTCATGCTCTTATAACATTATTCGGCCATTATAAATATCGATGGCGTAGCCTCAAAGTCGCATGCACTTTGATGGAGTGCCAACTCGATACTAACTTAATTTGATTATATCAATAATATATTAATATACATTATATTATTAATAAATACTATATCTTTTTATTTATATATTATACAAATAAGTTTTTAAGGATATGATCGATATTGATCTTCCATTCCTAAGGTATACCAAATACAATGACTTGTGTTCATCAGTGATCTTTGATTATTAAAATATTTCGTACCAATAAAGTGATGTTAGATTACTGATGATCTTATCATCAATGATCCTGTCATCAAAAAGAATAATCATGGTAATTAACCAAACAGCCCCGAATTAGTTTCTAGATTTACAAAAATGAAAAAACAAAAAAAGGAAAAATATATACTTTCCATCGTAAAGCATCTTCTAAGAAATGAAGACATGTAGTTTGGATTTGATGTGAACCATGAACAAGACACAAGCTAGAACATGGAGTGCGATCAATCCAATCAGCTACGTTTTGTTTAGATACATGAGAAAATTCAAGCCCGGGCCATGTTTCAAGAAACCTAAATCCTGCCCCATACTAAAAGCGACAAAAGGAAATCTTTCAAGGAATACGAGTTGGAGGAGTTGACGATGGTTTCATGACATTCTAGTAAGTTTTGATATAAATAAAGATTGTTCTAATCTCTAATTGGGAAAAATTTAGATCAAAACTTGAATAACACGCTTACATTTTAGCTGAACAATAAGTTGACTCAAGCTTGTCGATCCACACAATATTTGCTTCCAATAATCTATTCTTACTTAATTGGACCCTTGACTCAAATTGGTCTCGGCTGCCAAACAGGCATCGATAGGTGGGCACGAAGGCCTGGCCACTTGAGAGGTTACCAAGGACCGGGCCAATTGGACATGGGGGCTTGCTTCTCTGCGCAATGGAATGATAGCTTTGAGAGATTGGCCTGAACTGGATTCTTGTCCAGGATAAATAAAGGCTAGACCGGACTCATTTAATCATGGTGATCAGAAGTGATCGACTGTGCGAGGTGATGGAGGATACAGGCCAACTTATGGTGGGCTCTGACCACAAGCCAATAGTGCTTCTCTTTTTTCATCTATTCTTGATGTTAGCTAGCTGGGGAGATTGGGCTTGTTTTGATTGGATCCGTTGGCATCTGAATTTGCCCTCACAATATCAACGAATTAGATGGGATGAGTGAATGGTAGAGCATCTTTTCCAATCGTTTGGTGTATGTTTGTTGGTGATGCAAGAATAGGGATTGAATAAGAGCATACCAAATGGATCTTTATGATTTGTAGGATAGTAAATATAGTGAATCAGCTTATTTCTCACCCCTATTCGATACAGGAGCAGAATAAAAAGACTGGGCTATAGAAAAGGCTATATTTTAGAGGATATTCTAAAGGTACATCTAATTTTATATCTGAATCTAGATCTTGATATGATCAAAAATCTCTTGCAAATACCTTTTACCTCTATATTTATAATGCTATGCCATAACCATAAATGATAGCCATTTAGTATACAATAACTTTTCGTAGGCGCTACGATTCAAAGTATTATTTTTTGGTCTTTGGTCCAAATTGGTATTGTTGTTTTACTGGATCATGAAAAGCAAATTCTATTATTTAAATTCGGTCAAATGGTGATGACACCTAAAATCAAGGGAAAATAGGCTTATAATATTTAAATTAATCTAAGGCCTGATTTAACATTCTTTAATATAAAGAGTTAGTGAAATATTTAATGCATTAAATATAGGAGGCTTGGTTTTCAATCTTTTCTTGATAAGTCTTTAGGTTCATTACATTCAGTTTCTTTCAAAAGCTAAGTATGTTGATGGTTTTTTCCTTTTGATCCAATCTATTAATCAAAAAATTCATAAAATCAAAAATTGGTAACCTTCCGACTTTTAATTCAATATAGAATGTAGTAGAAGGAAGAAGAAAGCCTTTGAGTCTCATAAAACAATGCTCTAAGGCTTTTAGAGATAAAAATTAAGATCATTTTTATATATATGGTTTGGAGCTACTTTTATTAATATTTTAGTAGAGTTTCGCTTGGATTTAATCATGCATTGATGATGGATGGCTAAACAATGAGTTATTTTTTTGAGCTTCTTCGGAATGAAATTTAAAAATTCTTTTCGAATTGAATGGTGGGTGCCTATTCTATGACATTAGTGAGACTTATTTTCGAATTGAACGATGATTTTGGTCAAAATTATATTCAGACAAAATTTTTCCATCCAAGAGAACGCATGGAGCGTTCTGTCCGTCTGTATCAAGCCATGTTGTTTTGAGCTTGCCATTCACCGCCATCAAGTAGAGAGAGAGAGAGAGAGAGAGAGAGAGTATCCAGGCGAAATCATGCCAGAAACTATCGTTTGTTGAGTCGACTCTGTACTGCGTGCCAAGAGCAACACAGCTGGAAGCAGTTTGTTTTCCACGCGGAATGCTGCTGGAAAATGAATGGCCCGTATGAGGCCGAGCCAGACTTAGGCAGTAAGAAAGCACTCCCATCGGGGGCCCCTTGGCAGAAGGACTGGGCCTCCTTCTCTATCATTCAGACTGTTCATAAAAACAAAAATAAAAAAGAAAAAGAAAAAAGTTAAGTCCTCTCCAATAATAATGCTGGCCTGAGCCCATCCTCACGCAATGCGAGAGATGGATCTAGAATCTTAAGACAGAAATTTCAGCTAAAAGAGGCAGCGAGTGGAGCCTACTTGGCCTTTGGCCACCCATGTCTCGTCCAAATCAATGTCGGGTCTCAATGGACCCACCATCTACGCGTCGATTCTTCAGCGGTGACGTCTTCTTATTTTTTTTTATTTTTTATTTTTTATTTTTTATTTTTTATTTTTTTTGGTGGCGCCGCATCCGTTTTCTGAAAGCCACTGCGCCGCCTAGCTTGTGTTGAGCCGATGGATTGGGTCGAAGGTGGTACAGCGATCAAGACAAAGTTGAATTGGTTTATCAATTTGAAAAGAATGAATTCATACCAACTCATTTTTTGCAAAAAAAATTGATCCACCGATTTGATTGGTAGTTCGAATATCAGCTTCGTGTTAAGAGAAATTGAATAGCGTGCTATATATAAAATAAGTTCTTAAATATATATTTATATTTATGTGTGATATGTGCGTGTTTGCGTGCGTGCGTGTGCCTTATTCATTGCATAAATTTTATCTGCCAATTGACAAATATTTAAATATCAAATCAAAATTTTAATGAGGTAATCAAACATCAAATAATAACTTTCAAAATTTTAATTTTCTTTTATCTTTTTAAATGAGAATTATAGATGCATTTAGCTCCTGCAACATAAGTATGAAATGCCATATTTAATTCTTATAAAATATGCATCTATATCAAGTACTAGATTTAACTCTTGCAGAACACATATCTATATCAAGTATCGTGTTTAATTCTTACATAATAGATATCCATATTAAGTATTGCATTTAATCCTTATGGAGTGGATATCTGTATCAAGTATTGATACTATAGTGCAGCTTATATCCATATTGTACTTATGGTATTAACAACATATCATATATATACATATATATATATATATAAAAGTAGGTTGAGAGTCTATATACACATATAAATATCTATTTTTTTCACAATCTTTTTTTTTCAACATTGGAATATTATGGATATTTCAGGCATTTGTAAAATAAATTGAATTTCAAACTAGATACTTTCAATTTAAATAAATTTTCTAAAAGTTTAAAATTTTTTAAATATCCATAATTTATGATGCCACAGAGGTATATAAGAAATTGTTCAATATCATATTCAATAAATATAACTTTTCTGCTTGATTCAATGATCATAAATTAAATAAAATATATGCCCATTAGCTAAAATTTACCAAATATGATTTAATATAACTAACTTATAAATCATCAAATATGGTTCGATATATAAAATTCATAAATCAAGAAAATTCATATCTTCATTTATGAATAATGAATCACATATCAAATAGCATAACCATAAATAGTTTTTGAAGCAAATTAATTTGAAATTCATAATAAATTAGCAATGATGCATTTTTAAAAAATAATTTTGATATAATACTATCAATAAAAAGTGCTACTTACTTAACATATGCCATGTTAAATTAAATTATTTATCTTTCAATGATCCTTTGAGGCCTAATAATTCAAAATAATATAAATATCTAATCAATGTTATGCCATTAATTTTAAAGAATTTTCTAAATTTTTTCTATAATTTGAATCCCTAGATGGCCTTATTCAACACCAAAATTTTCTCCCCTAAAGATTAATCTACTAATATCTTTTTATTTTTCTATCCAGTTAGGAAAAAAAAATAAGGCTAGAGAAAAATTATTTATTTATTTACTTTTTTATTCCTCTATCACAAGAGTGGAAGTAAATGTTAACTCATGATCAAGAACGCAATCTAGGTCTAAGTTGTGTAGTTTGTAATATGTCAATCTTTTGGGTCTTAATTAGGCTTTTATATTGGATTAGTTCAATCCAAATCTAACTCATTTGCGTAGTGACTCTCGATGAAACTATCGAAAACCACCATGTAAATGACCCATTCTCAATGTGAATGGGAATTTGAATTGAGGCGAGGGATTGAAGAGTTCTTCTTCCTTTTATCATTCTTAATCAAAGAAAAATATAGTTTTTACCTATAAATAGAGAAGATTTTCTATCCATGATCATCTTCCCACAAGCAACATCTTTTGAGTTCTTTAGGCCCCATCTAACTAGTCCCTTCTTCCTCCTTTTTTTTGTGCATTCGATTTCCGTCATCATCAAATTGATGGGCTTAGATATTGATGCAAGAAGCTGTTTTGAATCTCGTCGCTGTAATCCACAGCATCAACTTCCAACGGTATTATATTGATTGCAACTTTGGTCTAGATGTACCACGTGAATAATCAAATCCTGTAGTCTATCATACGTTTACAAAGACGAAACCTTGCAGTCTTAGTTTGATGCATCATCAATCATCAACTAGGAGCAAAAGATCATTTGACCATCCTAATCAAGAATCCTACAGTCCCGACTTCAGAAGCTCGAGCCATCAAAATCAAAATCAAAATCAAAATCAAAATCAATCGGCTATTCGACCGGAGAAGACATTCCAGTCACGGACCAAAATCCGTGTTCCAATCCAAACGACCAGCCTGGCATTGTTTACGGAGAGTACAAACGCGCGCACAACGCATCCAACCTAGATTCCTTGTCGAGATTGACACGACGGTCGGAGTTTCCAACCCAAGCCTCAAGTTTCCCAGAGCCTCCGGAAGCTCTGATACAATAATATATCTTGCTATTTTTATGAAGAATAATAAAAAAAATGGAAGCACGATAACCACCCAAGCCAAGCTTCTAATCCAACGTTCTGGAGTTTCAAAGCCATTTTTCCCTTGCCCTTTCTCAAGCAACCAAAATGGTGGTCTCGTTTCCCATAATTATATTAGGTTAGACCAACAACAGGGTCAATGGTAGGCGCGCCCCCAAGGGCAAAGGACCACCGGTATTCGGGGGAGAGCCAAAGGGAAAGGCAAACCGTCGGCCACCAAAGAGGGGGAGGAGAGCAGGATGCAGAGTAGATTGGTTTGTTGCGAATTAGGTTTGATTTGAAGACCCACCACCCCACCCCGGGGGCGTGGCGTGGGACTCCTCGCTCTACTGGTGGTTGTCAGCCGTTAAGCGGCCTCATTCCCCCTCCGGCCCTCGCCCCCGAGCCCTGAACCAGTCAATCCCACCACCCTTCCGCTATATCTTCCCCCAACCACTATTTGCCTGCTCTACCGCCATATCTCACTCTCGTTATCCGTGCCTCGAGAAGGTAAAAACAAACGCAGGAGCAGTAGGGAGATGGAGGGTCGATACTCCGGCCGGCCGATGTCCGGCTCCATTGTCTCGCAGCTCGAAGGCGCGCTTCTTAAGGAGACCGACCCCTTCCCCTACTTCATGCTCGTCGCCTTCGAAGCGTCCGGCCTGCTCCGCTTCGCCATTCTGCTTCTCCTGTGGCCGGTCATTCGCTTGCTCGACCTGCTTGGCGTCGGCGAGCTGGGCTTGAAGCTTATGACATTCGTGGCGGTCGCCGGGGTCCGGATGTCGGAGATCGAGGCGGTCTCGCGTGCTGTGCTGCCAAAGTTTTACATGGATGATGTCGAGATGGCAGCGTGGGTCATGTTCAGCTCGTATGAACGGCGAGTGGTGGTGACGAGGTGCCCAAGGATCATGGTCGAGAGGTTTGCGAAGGAGCACCTGCGCGCCGACGAGGTGGTCGGGTGCGAGCTCGAGGTGACTCGGTTCGGGTATGCCACCGGGCTTTTGAAGAGAGCCGACGGGTCGGTCGCCGATCGGGTGCGAGAACTGTTCGACGGCGATATGCCGGATGTCGGATTGGCCAGTTCAACGTCGTCTCAGTCATTCTCGTCTTTCTGCAAGGTGAGTTCAATAGGCTGGTAAATGGAATGCGGCCGAAAGGGATCATTCTGTGAGGCTTTTACTTAGTTTTTCTTGGTAATTTTGGCAACCAAGTGCTTTTTTTTTTTTTTTTTTTTGTTGCTGATTGCCTTGGCAGCTTTAATGTGCAAGGAAACCGGGTAAAGGTTATTAGATTAAATTGCCATCAGAATTTTTAAATATAATTATTTAAATTGTGAAATCGCATGAATTTTCATAGCATCATTTTATATGCGACCAAAGAATCCCATCATGATTCTCCAAAAGAGTCAAGATAAAGAACAAAAAAAAAAAAAAATCGCTGCATATTACTCCAGGCAGGATGAAATTTAACCTACATAAAATTTCAGTAAAGTCCATTTGATTACTTTTTTTCAAGCTCGTGCAGCCTACATTGCATTAAATTTTTTTTATTAAACGTAAAATTATTCTGTTTAAAGAAGACATATAATCACTCTTTGATTGAATCAGAGTATCAAAAAACACAAACTAACTATGAAAATCCAAATCTTACATATAAATATTCTCTATTAAAGCTTCAAGATTTCCCCCTTTTTTTTTTTTTTGAAAAATGAAAGGTTATAGGTGTCTTCCTCTGCTTAAAAAGAGTATAGCATCCTGCCACCTTGTCTTCTTGGCAATCTTTTGTTTTTTTTGTTTTTTTGTTTTTTCCTTCTAATTGAGAGGATGTTTTCTTGACAAGCCAACAACTCCACTTTATATACCTGGGCAGGAGAACCACCAACCACCATTCGCCACCGATCTCAAGCACGGCAACCAGTTAGTCCGGCCACTCCCAGTGATATTCCACGACGGCAGGCTCGTTCGCCGCCCGACGCCGTTCATGGCACTCCTCATCATCCTATGGATACCATTTGGCATCATAGTCGCCTTCGTCCGCATCGCAGTGGGTCTCAGCCTCCCATTGCGATTCATCCCTTACATCGTCGGCATCTTCGGCGGCGAGGTCAACGTGCGGGGCCGCCCTCCACCGCCGGCGTCCGGCTCAACAAGCGGCGTCCTCTTCGTGTGCACCCACCGTACTCTGATGGACCCGGTGGTCCTCTCCGTGGTCCTCGGTCGCAAGATCCCGGCCGTCACCTACTCCATCTCCCGGCTATCAGAGATCCTGTCGCCGATTCGCACCGTCCGGTTGAGCCGGGATCGCCAAGTGGATGCGGAGAGGATAAAGACCGAGCTGGAGAAAGGCGACCTTGTGGTGTGCCCCGAGGGCACGACATGCCGAGAGCCCTTCTTGCTGAGATTTAGCGCCCTTTTCGCCGAGCTCACCGACCGGATCGTGCCGGTGGCCATGAACTACCGCGTCGGATTCTTCCACGCGACCACTGCCAGGGGCTGGAAGGCCATGGACCCGATATTCTTCTTCATGAATCCTAGGCCGGTGTATGAGGTGACATTTTTGAACCAGTTGCCGGTGGAGGCCACATGCTCGGCCGGGATGAGCCCGCATGACGTTGCCAATTACGTGCAGAGGATTCTGGCAGCGACGCTCGGCTTCGAGTGCACCAACTTCACGAGGAAGGACAAGTACCGCGTGCTCGCCGGCAATGATGGGACCGTGAGTTTCAAGTCCGCGACGCCGTGGATGGGGAGGGTGAGGGAGGTTCTGGGCTTTCTCCTGCACTAGCGTTGCTCATGGGGGTTGGATCTACATGTCATGTGCTTTAATTTTGTGTAGATATGACAGTGGATGCTGATTTTTATGATTCTTTGATGAAGCAATAACTGGGTCTGAAAATGTATTTTAAATTTGATTTCGTGAGGAATGGACGTGTTCTTCGTACTCGTGATATCTCAATGATAACCAAACATATTAAAATTGATATCATTAATATTTATTATATATCAGATAATGAATTATTATAATAGTTGAGCATAAATATATGATAAAGGAAAAATTCTTCTATAAAAATTTCTGTTGCTCACCTAGTTTGAACGAATAGGGCTTCAATCCTTTACCAAGAACTCATTTTTAAATCTTTTATAAATTATCGATGACTCAGCAATGTACAAATTCAAAAATCTATATTTCTACATTATTTTTTTAAAAAATAATAAATTATTTAATTATATGTATTTTTTATAATATTACGAAATTATGAATTTTATAAAATAAAATTACAAATAATAAATTTTAGAAAATATTGCTCGACCTCCTCTCCTTTCTATCGTTCTGCCCCTTGCTTCCGACGGTCCTCCTCTTCTCAATGTCGATCGCCGGTGGAGATCCGATCACTGCCCACGTCCGTCTTCTCTTTTGTCTTTCGCCGGTGACCATGAAGCTCGGCAGAACAAGCTTCCGGTTTTTTTTTTTTTTTTGATAGCAAGAACAAGGAGGATTAGCTTCTCAGAAAGAGAACTCCTCGAGCGTCAGCTCAGTTCGATAACAAGCTTCCAGTTTTTCGAGAGATCAGGCAAAATCTCTTCCGACTCCGATTTGGACTGCACAGTATGGTGCGTTCGGTTTTTATACATTCCATCTTTTAATTCACTTCCATATTTGCTGGGATTTCTAGATCCGAGAGTGGGAATCGAACGTCAGATGCAAGGAGTTCTTCTGATTCCTTCTTCTTTCAAAGCCTCAAAATCGAATACGACTTGTTTATATTTGAAATATTTTTCGCTGGCTTTACTGTTGATCCTGAACTGTTGCCCTCTTCTTCGGTTTCTTTCTTTTCTTAACCCTATAAATGTTAATGAGCGATGAATTGCTCTTGGAATCATAGTAGAGAATATTCCTTATTGACAGATTGTTCTGGATGTCATCAATCGATGCAAGTCTGATAACATTAAGATGTATCTAGAGTGAGGGTGAACAATGGGTCCTTTCGTTACATCGATGAGGCCTGGCAAATGGTGTTGAAAGAACCTAAAAAATCAGGGAGGAAGAAAAGGATAATAGTAGAGAATATTCCTTATTGTCAGAATGTCACGCATTCTGTAAAAAAAAAAAAAAAAAAAAGGGAAATAATTTCGGGCTTCTTTGGTTTCAGTATGTTTGTTTGCTGTGTATATATATGCTTGATTTGGATTTTTATTTTTCTGTCATAATTCTGCAAAATTTGGTGTCGTCAGTGTACTGGGCATCTCATTGTTCTTGGAGCTATGCAGAGAAATAAATGCTTGTTGTGTTTCTGTGTTCGGTAATATTCATTTAGACACTTTTCTAAGCAAGGTTCTCAAAACTGAGGTGTTTTACCCACTAGGCAATATGTTGGTACGGTGTGACACCATATCGTACTAATATACAGTGGATGTGGTGAAGGAACCTCCAATCTGCAACCTCCAACCTTTGATCCGTGACCTCTGGTCTCCAATTAATGAGTTCCTTTTGATCTACGACCTCAGCCATTCGATGAGCTCTGTTTGGAGTGGAAGATGTTGAGGATGATGATGGATGTAGAGAGAAAGGCAATGAGAGGAGAAGAGTTTGGGATTGATCCATTAGGTGCTTTCTTGGTTGGGGAGGAAAATGAGATGAAAAACTTTTCTCCTCTCATTTCCTCATGTTTGGTTAGAGAAGAGAGGAGAAACTATATATGGGTCACATACACATTTTCTTTCCTTATATTGAAAAATAGATACCATGAGATAGGTGGTATTTATTTTTTAACCCTTTCTCTCTCTCTCTCTCTCTCTCTCCGTAAAAAATTTTTCCTAGAAAAATACCAAGTGAGTACTAAGGGTCGAGGAGGGGACATGGGGGTATTCAAGAGAATTGGTTCGGCCTGGTCAAAGATGGTCAACATGCACAAAACTAGGTGGAGCAGGTCGCTTCATCCTAGTTTGGTGCTGTTTGCTACCTATATCCTTTTGAAAGCCTCAAACATCCCAGTTTTGGAGTCAGCATGCCTCGAATAGCCTAGTTCAACATGGTTCAAGAATCCTTATTTTGTTGTGTTTTACTTTTTCAAAGGTGTGCTTAGTATTTCATGCTATTCTCTGGAGTGGCTAGAAATATTAATTCTTGGCATCTCAAAGAGTGCATTAATTTTCATATATTTGTCATTTTTCAATCAGATAAGAAGATAGTCCAATAGCCGGTAGCTTTGCTAGTGGGCACCCTACTCTCAAGTGAGAGGTTTTAGATTCAAACTTGAGCGGTGACGGATAAACCACCATGTTCTTAAAAAGTTTGATAGGAGGTGTTGAAAGTCATTGCGAGTCCTAGCCTTGCTAGGAGTTTGAGTTAAGTTTAGTGGAATAGTAGCATCAAGGAGTCTAGCTTAGAATGGAAATAAGATTTGTTTCCTATGCAGGAACACATTAGGATAAGTGGTGCCACAGCCATGCCAAGTTCTCATATGGTAAGACAACAATGTCTATAGGTGTACATCCAAGATAGATTGAGTTTGGAGGGAACTCATGGCTGGTTTTTGGAGTTGTCTTGGAATTTGTGTTGTAGAATCAGTTTATAAGTGGTTTTCTAGCAGTACTAGGCTTGCTAAGAGTTTCACATTGCATGGTGCCTACGTGTTTTTCTAGAGACTAGACATCCTAGAGTCATCTTGAAGTGTGGTTTTTGTTTATGGAGAGAGGTTCTTGGTGAGGCATCTTTGGCGGTGAAAGGTAGCGAGAGCCGAGAGTCATGGTTCTGTTATCTTGAGTTTTATAAGTTTTGGTATTAATAAAAGCTGGTTTGTTTCCTCTCTTCAAATATATTTTCTCTGACATTATTTCTTCTTGCAATTCTTTGTCGTAATTTTACTCGTGGTGTTTGTTCTTGTGACCCTAGGCATCAGAGAGTCCTTCTCCATGGGATCCTGCTATTCTACGGATGGTTGATGAAATTTGAAGATTTGGGGTTGCTGAGTCAAACTTTACCCTTGTCATCATATGCTTTGGTGCGGAACATAGTTAGGCTAGGATGGATGAACTTGCCTCCTTTCCCTAGTTTTGTATAATGCAGATACACATCGCTAGATTACAGGTGGTCTGGTGGTTGTACATAGTCAGGCTTGCCTGCAAATGCTGATTGGGACCTGGAAGTTGTAGGGCCTTGATAAGATTCCCTCCCCATCAGGAGGGGTAAAGATGTCTCAATTATGTAGGTTTAAAATAATTTGGTTATGGAAATTGACCTTGTTGGGGTGTCAAAAATAGCTTTTTGTTGGTGGAAGGAAACAGGTGGGGTCTAGGATGGGCTATGAAACATTTATATCTTTGATCTTTCATTTTTCTTTTCTTTTTTAAGCCCACATTGAAAAAGAAGCCGGGGGGGGGGGGGTTTGAAGAGTCAACAAGCAGCAAACTTTGCAGGACAGATTGAAAAGAAGAAGTTAAAAAGGAGCCAGATGTTCAGAAAGTAACTGAGGCAATTAGAACATGTATCACCAGATATATGGCTTATAAATGATGACCTATTTCATCCTTCAGTACCTACTGAGCTTGACAAGAATTTGAAATAAAACTGCTTGCTTTAGACTGGAACTGGAACAACCGGCAAGTAAAATAGAAAGCAAATCAGCAAAACTTAGGATTCCTATATCAAGTGATTTTACAGGTGACTTTCAGTTTTTTCTAGTATCTCCACCCAAGAGATTATTGCTGACAATTCTGAGTTGATGACTTGATGTTGCTTGTTAATTCTCGCTTTCATAACCAATTTGCTGCAATGCAGAACATAATGATATATCTTCCCAGTATTGGGGTTTTGGTTGCAGAGAATGTCTCAGCACAGTCTATGTCCAAATATCTTGGCATCTAGTTTCTTTTGGTTCAATTTTAGAGTAGCTGTAACTACATAATATTTTTTTGAAATTAAGTGTGATCAAAAAGTTAGAAAAATAGAGGTGCATTGAGTTATGTTAGTTTCTTTTTGATTATATGGATTTATGGAACACATTTACTTGCCTCGCTGGTTTACTTAGGAAGTTGGATTTTGAATAGACCACTAAATTTGGCATGAAAAGCAACAGGTAGCTAATGCTGTTGTTTCTTGATGAATTACCATATTCCATTCATGAAACATTGAATCTATCATACTTCATAAAGGATTCTGGAAACAAGTACATATATCCTGTTGACAGATATTTTGGACTTCATTTCCTCTTTGACACTTACAATGTATGGTTATCCTGTGTCAGGGGCAGCACCTGCTGAAAAGCTTCTGGAGTTTCACTACAGGAAGTGGAGACGGAGTGTATATTGAGGAGATGCTCTATTAAACAGTGGTATTGAGGTGCTGCATACCATGCTCCCTGCTCCACCGAGGATGGCATCTAGTTAGCTGACAGCAGGGTCGATCTATTGAGGAGACATATTTACATGTGCAATTGCCATTGCCTGCAGAAATGTTACAGCAGGTATATTACTATAACGCATCAGCTGAATGAGGAATTTACTGAAAATTCTTGCAGTGAGCAGGTTACACAGCTCTAAGGGTTAAGAATTCACTGAGCTGGTGAAATTATGGTTTACATTAGGTGAAGTGACAAAAAAAGTAGTAAAGTCATTGATGGTTAAAACAAAAAAAAGGTCCTTTCTTGATTGGACAACTTTATACCCTTGGAGGTTTTATAAAATGCTAGCTAAAATGTTCTAGTTGGATGTGGGATCCATCATTCATTCTTTTGAACATATAATTTTTTGTTTGTGATTAATTTACAGATCCGTCATATACATATGTAAGCTCTTATGCTTGGGCTGAAGCTGCTGCATGTGGAATGTCTCTTTTAAAATTATTATCATTTCTATGATTTGTGTCTATTGCATGAGTAATGATTTAATAGAAGCTTATATAAATTCAAATGCATCCATCAATTTACCAGAATGAAAGGGATCTGATAACCTTGAATGGGTCATGGCCATCCTTCTAAATTTTCTATTCCTCTCACAATAATATTGAATAGAGCAAATGTAGGCAAATAGCCACATGATATAGAGCCTCACAAAAAAAGTATTCGAACTAACAGTACACATTATTAACAGCCATCTTTATTTTGACTCGTAGAGGGATGCTCATACGGTCAAGGAAATTTAGCACCCAAAATTTCATGCTCATCCTTCTTTCCTAGAAGATGACCACCAAAATTGAGTGTAACAACCTCTTTCTCTTTATCTCTCCAACCAACGAAAGCACCAAAGACACCATTGAAAAGGTCAGTTTTCCATTTTTACTTTGTCCAAAACCCTTAATTTTTTTTCATATCAATACTAGATTGGCCTTTTCTTTTGTTTTTTGGGGCTTAATTGTTTCTGGTAATGATTTAATTGCCTTGTGATTTTTAATTATTATTTTTGGTTTCACTGGTGATGTGAATTAGATTGGGTATTGGTTTTTGGGGCTTAATTGTTAGGATACATATTGGTTATTGTGCCTGTGAGGAACGTGTGTGTGTGTGGTTGAATTGGTTTTAATAAAAGACTGAAACTAACTGAAACCAGTTAACTAATTAGTCTACAGGCATAGATTTGAACAAATCTAAGGCTCAGAACAAAACCCGAATTCTTACATGTAAGTCATATTTTGTTTTGTGAGTCACACAGATTGAAGGTAGTAATAAAGCAAATAATGAATGGTAAGGATGGAAAATGATTGCAAAGCTTCCCAAAAACACTTGGTCATTTTGGGTCTTAATTAACCAAGTGCACTTGCCAAGTATAAAAGGGACACAGCGGCAGATTTTGGGGTTATTTCAAGACAATCTGCATTCACTGACAAGGAATTAGATTGGAAACCATATATCACTGGAATAATTTATGATTTTGATTTTTCTACAAAGAATTATGACCATTTTAGTACAGAATGTTATGGTTGACTGCTACCAGTCCGAATCAAACTTCTAGTGGCTAATAATTTAATCCTATTCTTAACTATGTGAGTTTTCAAAGAGACTTTCCTAGTTTTCAAGGTTTGCTAATGGGTCTTTTAGCCGGGTTTTGATTTTTTGAGTTAGTTATAATTTTTTTATTGACTAAAGCTTTACGCTACAATTTTAAGGTTCCTTACATGGAAGAGCAAAACAAGATGGGTAATCGAGATGGGGTTGTTGATCATGTACCTAAGCTTAGTCTTGAGTTTGATTCAGAGGAAGAAGCCTATGACTTATGCAATAGGCATGGATGAAATGTTGGATCTAACATTCGTAAAGAAGGGTGTAATAAAAGTAAGAAAGATGGGGTGATGACAAGGAGAAAATTTACATGCTTCAAAGAAGGTTTTCAATCCACAAGTGGACCTTTTGTTGGAAAAAATGCGATCGAGCAGAGCACACATGACAATTAAATTTGATAGAGCTCAGAGGAAGTACCATCTATGCAGTGTGGAGCTCAGCCATAATCACCCTCTTCATATTGCCCGATGTTGCCACATTATGCCATTGCAGAGAAAGAACTCCGCAGCTCAAGCTTTAGAAATTGACTTGGCAGAAGATAGTGGCATTAAATTGAAGGATGCATATGAATTCATGGGAAGACAAGCTGGTGGCAAAGATACTCTTGGTCATACTAAACAAGATCAAATGATCTACCTTCATGGTAAACAACAACAAGCATTGAAACATGGAGAAGCAGGGAGTTTATTGAGGCAATTTCAGAAAAAAGGACAAGAGAATCCTTCATTTTATTATGCGGTGCCATTGGACATCATAGAACATATAACAAATATTTTTTGGGCAGATGCTCAGATGATTATAGATTACAATGAATTTCGTGACGTGGTTTCCTTTGATACAACATACAGAATTAATAAGGAGTGCCACCCGATTGCATTGGTCACTGGATTTAATCATCACAGAGAGACTGCAATATTTGCGGCTGCTTTATTATACGGTGGAACTGTACAATCCTTCCAGCGGTTATTTGATGTTTTTCCTTGAAGCAATGTCAGGGAAGATGTCAAGGACCATTTTTACTGATCAAGATGCAGCAGTATCCAGAGCACTTTCACTGGTAATGTCAGAAACATACCACAGATTTTGTGAGTGGCTTCTCATGCAGAATGCAGTCAAGCATGTGGGTCATTACATGAGAGCAGACAGCGGGTTTAAAAGTGAACTCAAGGCTTTATGGAAGCAGTGGGAAGAGGTGGGTGACTTTTTAAAAGCTTGGGATGCTTTTCTTGATAACTATGATGTTTGTGATGATGCTTGGCTACAAAGCATGTTCGAAGTGACAGAAATGGGCTAAAGCAAATGTTAAGATGAAATTTTCTGCAGGAATGAATGGTTAGCAGTTGAATGAGAGTTTACACTCTGCTTTAAAGAGTTATTTACAATCAGATTTTAATATAGCACAGCTTTTCCACCATTTTGAACGATCAGTTAACGATAAAAGGTACAGAGTTGGAGGCTGGATACAATCTATGACCAAAACTTCCGAAAATGAAAATGGGGTCATCTATGTTGAGACAAGCAGCTGAGCTTTATACTTGTTCGATATTTTTGGAATTTCAGAAAGAATATGAAATATTCCAGGATGCTTTATAAAAGTGCACAATGTGAGTGATCTGCGCCATGAGTACATTGTTTCAACTTATGATAAAGACGTGGAGCAATGCAGAGTTACATAGGACCCTTTGGAGAAAACTGTTTCATATAGTTGTGGAAAGTTTAAATCATATGGTATATTGTGCGGACATGGTTTAAAGGTACTTGATGATACGAGCATTACAGTGCTTCCGGAAAAGTATATCCTTAGGAGGTGGACAAAAAAATGCCATGGATGGGATCGCGCAAGACTTTAACAGCCATGAAATTCAAGCAGATGGATACTCGGACACTGCAAACCGATATAAATATTTGTGTCATATATTTGTCAAGCTGGTGGCTGGAGCAGCTGAATGTGAGGAAGCATTTCAGGTGGCTGTGCAGATTACTAATGAGCTCAGGGTAAAGATATTGAAGATATTTTCAAGAAAAGGAACAGCATGTATCAGGGAAGTAATGATGCTCATTTTCATAAATCTTCTTCAAAAATCCTAACCAAAGAGGTAAAGAATATGATCCTGTGGCTTAAGAAGAAAGAAGTTTGTAGAGGCAAGCTTCGTTACAGAAGTAGTGTTTAAAAAAAAAAATAACACAGAGAAGAAGTACTCTTTTTTTGGTACTGCCCATTAATAACTTATCTCAGGTACTCTTTTTTTTTTTTTTTTTTTTTTGTGTTTACGGCACTTATTGCCTAGTAATATTGACAGAGTATGGTCAAAACTAACGCTTCATTTGTTGTTTCCAGGTAAATGCCTCGACATCGAACTTTGGTTTCCATGGGCCATCTTTACGTATTTCTCTATCATCTCAGGTAGCTTTTATTTATCCTTTTTCCCCTTGTTTCTTTCATGGTTGAGTAAAATTTCTTTTGCCTTCTGATTGTGCCGTTGTACTCATATTCTAATATAGTTCTCATTCATGAATGTTAGAGGGATGTTGAGGTACCAAGTACTCTTCCATGGATAAATTGTGAGGGACCTTAGTCAGAAAGGGTATTTTTTTTTTATGCGATGACTTGCAATCTCTTTCATTGTGTAATTTTACATTGACCTTTTAACCATGTGTGGCGGAAATCTCGTTTCCAGAAACGATGAACAAGAAAGCCTCGGCAGCTGCATGCTATTTTCTTCGAAGCACCACGGTGATTTTGAAGCTAAGTAATCTTAATTAGCCTAGAGAGCAATGGTTTTGAAGTTTTGTCCAAGCATCTTTAGGATCATGTTTGATTGCTCTTTAACGTGGACTTGCACTTAATGGAAGCATTTCCCACAAATATGGTTTGTGTTGAGATGAAATATCTGTGAAAATAAAGCCAATATGGCTCCTTTCTTTTATTCTACATTTTTCTTTCTATAATTTTTGTGATTTCAAAAAAAAAAAAAAAAACCCTATTTAAACCACCGTGGCCTCTCTTCCCATTCCAAAAGTTGTCATTCAAAGACTCGTTCAATACATTTTCTCGAGGACTTTGAGCAGCAACATAAAACCTTTCAAAATTGGAGCAGGCGGGTCGGTCAATCCAATTCTTTAATTGAACAAAGTAAATAGTTGAGCCAATCAAAATCAGACGAACCGGCCGGTTTTTTCATTGTCTTGGCATGAATCAATAAAATTAGATTGATTTTTTTTAATTTTTAAAAATTACTTTTTAATAAATATTATCAGATTATAAGTTTTACTTTTTAGATTTTTTTTTTCTGTGTTTTATATTGAAAACTCTCTTTCCATGTATCCGATCTTTCTAACTTGTGTGAAACTTTGTAGAAATAAGCTTCAAGGTTAATTTTATATCTCTTTTACTTTTATTATACATGTAAATTAGTATTATTATTTTTAAAAAAATTTAAGATTAATTTTCAATGGCATTATGAATATTATATTTTATTGTAGTTTAAATAACTTGATTTTAAATATTTAATTTTTTTTTGGTTACTAAATAGTTGAATTTTATGAAGAAATTATTTTAGTTATTATGAAACATGTTTTTAAATTTTAATTCTATTTTAAATGTTCATACAGTTTGACTATTGATTTATTGGTTGGAATATTGAACCATTGTCTTGGTAGCTTGACTTGGTCATCTGATTTTGATAGCTATGGTTTTTTTCACTTAATTTGATAGTTTCTTCTCAACTAAATAAGTAAACTGCAATGTCTATAAGCTTATGATGCAATCATAGTCGAAATAATGGGAGGCGAGTGCGTGAATAATTTAGTATATCTAACAGGTCAAACTAGCGGAGGCTGCTTGGTTTTTTTAATGTACTAACTTGGATGTAACTTATAAATTCTTTTTGTTTTATAATTTGATGATGCCACTGCACTATTAATTTTCAACGTTTGCAACAGATCATGCTATGTAAATATACTTAAGCAACCGTCATGAATCAAACCGTTTTTATAATTCCCAGGAGAGTGAAATTTAGATTGCAAGGGAAGAATTTGTATACATTTTTCTACTAATGAGTATTGGTATAATGTAGGCCTACGGTTCAATACCAACTCACAACAAACAATTCCCAGAAGCCAAGGAAAGGGAGAGTACTGCCAGCATCTAGCAAAACTTCTATTTGGTTTGTTAACGTGATGGTCTCACAAAAAATGTGAAAAAAATCTTTATCATAAGTGTTATTTTCAATAAAGTTGCACATCTTCTGGTGGGGATCTTCAAGAGAAGCAGAGAATGCAGCCTTTATTTTTAATAAATTGCTGATGACTATAAATTATTATTAGTGATCAATAAACTCAACAGCTTATATTGTGAGTTTACTTCAACTAAGTTATTTATTATTTTTTTCAAAGTAAAATGCTGTGGAAATATAAGCCATTGAATTTATATAAAATTTAATTGAAGCGGAATTCAATCAAGTTTTGTCTTACCTTTTTAGTTTTTTTATTTAAAATTCTATACATATTGGATTAAATGATATACACTGATTAAATATTTTTATCTAAACATAATATAATGCAAACTCAAATGTAAATAAGGGATAATTATATTTTAAATTTTATAGTTTTAGAAAAATTATAACTCAACAAAATATCAAAAGAAACGCTGCAATTCATAATTTACATTTTTAAAATTTTTTCATTTACATTATTATAGAAGCACGTGCATTCATTGTAAAAACAACCATATGAGAAATTAATTTTAACAATAATTTGATATACTTTAAATGATTTATCAATATATAAAAATATATTTTTTATTTAATGATTAAATAATATTTTATAATGATTATTATCATGTGCAACACAGATGTTTAATTTTTTCATTGTACCAGTATCATTGATGTAGATAGGCAAAGGCTTTCAAATGGTACGAGTTGTGAGCTGTTGTATTTCTTTTGAAACTCTATGGGAGACAAGGTTTATGTTGCAATATTCTTAAAATCGTGGAATTGAAATTATAATCAGTCCTACGGATGATTTGCCAAACAGAGTCTTAGGCGCTTTCTAATTTAAATAAATAAATAAATAAATAAAAAAAGAAAAAAGAAGAAGAAGAAGAAGAAGAAGAAGAAGAAGAAGAAGAAAGAGAGAGAGAGAGAGAGAGAGATGGGTTAAGGGTCAACAAAACTCAAAAGAAGTTGCTGTGCCGTTTCTAGTTAATAAGTTAATACTACTTTTCCGGTCTATATTATTTCAGCAGCATAGCAGTGCAAGGTTTCTCCAATCATCTCAGATTCCTGTTTCTGTCCTAATCGAACATCTACAGTTTATCGGTTGAATTCTTCTGAATGGACGGTAGGTGATTGGACTCGACAAAACTGTGGGGGAGCGAGAGGGGAGAATCCGAGATAACCGTACCCGGTATCGCCTTCCACTAAAGCCGGCGCCAGCCTGTCCAACCCCAGCGCTTTATTCCACCGCAATCACAACCGTCAGTTTATTGTACCCATCCCCTCGATCCTTTCCACCGCACCGGACGTCTGGCAATGACGAGCACCACTCGCCCCTCGCTGTTTGAAACGAAGCAGCAGATCCCAAGGAAGGCCCTATGATTTCCACCGTAGATGGGGTGATTTGGTAATTTCCCGTCAACCCTGTAACGGGGACAGGTCAACGTCGACGACCTCAACGCCGTAAGATGTCCATCCTATGATTTACTTCCACGTGTCCGGGACGTTGTCGTTCCGTACCGGTCGAGGCGTCGGTCGCACGCTAAAACGCGCACGCGGTTCCGCCGTTGAAGCTTCGTCGAGGGCTCAAATCCCTTCCAACCACCTCCTTCCCCTCTTATTCTCTCCGTCTCTAGATCTTCTTCCCGTCGGTCGGAGACCCGCCCGGTGACTCCTGGTCCCCCAGTCACCGTTCCTCGTCTTCAAACCCCTACCTTCCTCTCCTCCTCTTCCTAGGGTTCCCTCGTCTTTGCCCCTCGATCCGCGAGGAAGTCGAGTAAAATCGAGGAAAGGGATTCTGAGTGTCCTCTTTTTTTTTTTTTTTTTTAGGTTTAATTTTCTCTCCAAGAAAGTCCGTTTCTAGATCTCCGGTTTCTGATTCCTTGTTTCGAATTAGACGATGAGAATCGAGTTTTAGCCCTTTCGGCTTCCAAAGACTGGAATTTTGTTTCGATTTGAATCTAGAATTTCTTTGCTCTTCATCCTTTTTGAGGTCCTTGGTCTGAGGTCATGGCGACGGCGTCGTCGTACTGGTGCTACCGGTGTAGTCGCTTCGTGAGGGTGTGGCCGGAGGACGCCATCGTCTGCCCCGACTGCGAGGGGGGGTTCCTCGAGGAGGTGGAGACCCCTCCCCGTTTTGCCGCCTCCGCCGCGGCAGAGACCCGTCGTCGGCTGTTCGCTGCCGGCGCCGGTGGCCCCAACCGCCACGCCGACATGCGGATCCGTCGCCACCGGCGTACCTCCGCCGGGGACCGCTCCCCTTTCAATCCCGTCATCGTCCTCCGCGGCCCCTCCGACGGCGGTGGCGGCGTTGGTTCCGATTCGGATCGCGCGGCCTCCGGCAGCTTCGAGTTCTACTACGACGACGGGTCCGGCTCCGGCCTCCGCCCTTTGCCGTCCACCATGTCGGAGTTCCTGAGGGGGTCGGGATTCGACCGCATCCTGGACCAATTGGCGCGGATCGAGATGAACGGGATCGGGGATGGACGGGGGTGCGAGCACCCGCCGGCGTCCAAGGCCGCCATCGAGTCGATGCCCACCATCGAGATCGCCTCCAGCCATATCAGCACCGACTCCCACTGCGCTGTCTGCAAGGAGCCGTTCGAGCTCGGTGTCGAGGCCCGGGAAATGCCTTGTAAGCACATCTACCATCAAGATTGCATTTTGCCATGGCTGTCCCTCCGGAACTCGTGCCCTGTGTGCCGCCATGAGCTGCCTTCGGATGCTCCTAGAAGGAGCTCGCCGGAATCGAACGGCAACGAGCAATCCCCTGTTCCTGCTAGTGATGAGGATATGGTCGGTCTCACGATTTGGAGGCTTCCGGGTGGTGGGTTTGCGGTTGGTAGGTTCTCGGGTGGAAGGCGAGCCGGAGAACGAGAGCTTCCTCTGGTTTACACGGAGATGGATGGTGGGTTCAATGCGGGGGGCGCGCCGAGAAGGATTTCGTGGCCCTCTCGGGGGACTGGCTCACGGGAGAGTGGAGGAATTCGCCGAGCATTTCAAAATTTCTTCTCATTTTTCAGACGCATGAGGAGGTCTTCCTCGTCTAGATCGAATTCAGATTCTGGGCCATCGTCTTCGCGGGGAAGAAGGAGCGGCCCTCTTACAATTAATTCAGGGAGGCGGCTCGGTCGGTCATCGGAAGATGAAATTGGTAATCCATTAACAAGGTGGTAATGGAAGTGAGAAAGCTCGTTTTTTTTTTTTTTTTTTCCCCCTCGTTTTCTTTCTGGGCTCTCGTCTGAGTTCATCTATTAGCTCCTATTTGCATCGGAGGAGCAGCGAAGGGGCATGAAGCTCGGTTATGTTGTACTTCCACTGTAAATAGAAAAGCAATGGAAACGTTTGCGTCTCTGCTTCGTTTCAATATCTTCTAAAGCTCTTCCTTTAAGGAAGCTGTGTGTGGGATGTTTCATGCCAACAAATGTACCACGCTTATTTCAACTGCTATGGATCAGAGATCCATCATTACTATCATTTTTTTAAAATTTTCTTGCTTCTCAAAGTTGCTCCCCTTTTTTCAAGATTATGTTATTGTATGATCCATCTTTCATCATGAATGGAACTTTTGGATTACCTGCTCTCTTCATTACACAAGAAGCATTTGAGGTCTATCCTACAGGATCACCTGCTCTCTTCATTACACATGAAGCATTTGAGGTCTATCTTATCTCTCTAGCGTTGAGCATTGTCTCAAGGGTCTTCTCTCTCATAGTTTTGAGGTGTGAAAAAGCCACTTAGAAGGCACAGGAAAATATACAATTCATGGAATCAGCAGCAATTAACTGGGCAGGGTCTATTCTCTATTTGTATTGAGTGGTTTATATCCAGCCAAACTCACCTGTGATTGGATTTTGTTCTCTGATAAAAATTCGCAATTACCATCTGTAAGCATAAAACTTGTTGCACTGTTGAGCTGGATGAGTAGACTGTTAATGTAAATACATTCTGGTGTGATTATTAATTTGTAGCTAAATCCAGCTCCTGCAGAGAGAAAATATATCAGTCTTCTTTATGCGTCATCTGGTGGTGTAATCCTTTAATCACACTGCTAGCTGGCAGGAGTACAGTGGCAAGATGTACCCACTTCTGCACTATTTCTACATATTATTGCAGTAGCAATTCCGATTTCAGTAGTCGTCTTGACCTACCTAGATGCTCGCGGTTCCTGTAAGTTTCTTGTTGTCAAGATGAAATTAGCTTGGCATTCCATGATGCAAAGAGTAAGACATATCATGTTGAACAATATTATCAAATTTGTATCCTTTCAGTGTCATATATGGGATCGATGTCCTTGTGTTAGATGCAGCACTAGGAGCTTTGTTATTCTTATTTGAATGGGCCATCATTCTCTAATTCATCTGTGCACCGAGAGCTAGTTCCCAATATTCTGTTTCTGAATTTTTTTTTTTTTTTTTTTTAATAAAAATCTTGACCCTGTAAGCCATTGTTCTTCCTTTGCTTATTCAACTGATCTGCTTTGTAGGTTTTCTTCATTTGTTATGGCCATTTTTAAATGCTTTCCTTTCTGCTGGCTGTTCTATGGTAGCTAACTGGTTCTCCAACGTCTGAAAAAACCGTGCTGAAAAGTATACCAGTTGGTTGGTTTCAGTTCAGGTTTGCTTCAGGTAAGGTAGCGTGGTTACAACCCCGTGAAACACTTTGTCCGCTTCTATAATGGCTACATAACTACCGATATAGGGTAGTTGGCGTCCGTTGCTATTTACTATATCAAGTGATCTTATTTTGTTCCTTCAGGGTGGACGCACTTGATCTAAAATTATAGTTTTTCTGGATAATATTAATTGTCAGGGTTGTTGGCCTTCTTTAGAAAGCTGTAGCATTATTTGTGTTTTTAAAACTTGGTGGCGTTATTGATGTTTATCTTCATCTTTGTAATTGTGGTTCATTCTCAATATGTTTTGTCTCCTCTTATCATGCATGAGCTTGTGAAGCAATAAATACTTTGATTTGGGACTAGAAGTAAGCACACAAGCTGCCTATTGGAAACTTGTTCAGTGTCATCGAATTATACCACACTTTGCTTATTAGAGCCTAGCATTTAAAGTCGCTTATTTATGTATCTACATCTGAAAAACTTTGCTCTCACAAAGCACTACTTTGCTTCACTTTTTATATTCCCTCCTTTGTCAAAAGCCTCCTACCCAATATAATGAAATTTGATCCACTAAGCAAACTTTTACCATTCAATTTTTTTTTGTTTCTTTGGCAGGGCTGAAGTATCTATGAAATCATAAACATGGAGGGGAAAGCTTCATCCTCATGAGTTTTCGAGGTAGACCAAGTTCAATTGTATTGTAGGTTTTTAATGTCAAGAGTACCTAACCATTGACTTTCTCAAGGATGCTGCCGTGGTGGTTGAAAGTCAAGAAATCTTGTTGCCGCCCAGATGGTTCACACATCCGTATTTAGATGAGAAACCATGTGGAGTAAAAAGCTTGAAAAGGAAAGAGTCATTGTATTGCTGACAAAAAAGAGGAAGTAATTGTATATGAAAACAAAGAACAATTATGTATGTAGTGTTAAAACGAAAATTAACAGAACTTAAGAAATTAGAACATCATGAATGAAACAAAGAGAATAAAGTAGCCAGGTTAAGGAAAGCATCAGCTGCTTTTTTTTAATTGTGCCCATTGTCCCAAAGTGCCTCAGCTCATTGGATTGGTGAGTTGTATTCCCCTTTCTGTGATGCTCTCTGTTTCTTGATGCTCTTATCCATTTAGATGGCTTTGTACAAGTGGCATTCAAATTGTCATCTTTATTCTTTCTTAAAGCTCTATCATGAGATCTCATCTCACTTGCTTTCGTCTTTCTCATCTATTTCTCCTGCTATTTTGGAGGTCAATGGATGGCCCACGCTATTAAAAAATAATATTTTTATTTCCCCAGATATTGGTTACTTGGTGAATGGTGATCCATCGACACGAGTCGCCATTAGGTTGGAAGCCAGCATTCGAAAGCCTGCGAGGGAACAGAAAAATTTTAGTAAAAGATGTTTCTATTCTGGCCAATCGTTTTCAGACCTCGCTACACCAGGAACCCGAACACCATCCTTCCATCCTAAGCTGTCATTTTAAACAGCGTTCCAGATTCCCTTCTCTCTTCTTTTGTAGGACATGTTTGTTCTTTAATACTTTTCCTTCTCTTTAAATTGGGGGGCTGTCGACACTGTAGATTGTTCACAAGACCTCCATGGCAAGTCTTCTTGCATGCAGGCTGATGCATGCCTGCTTCATGCCTCATGGTCGGCGGGAGTGCCGGTGTCTTATCCCTGCGAAATTTTTCAGTGGTCCCTATGGATGGAGTCAAGAGGCCACCCAAAGCGAAGGGTTCAGCACTGAACGAATGCATGCATGGGCTGAACCAACAACGCCATCATATGGGGCGTGTAGTTAAAAAAGGGTGGTAGCGGAGGGAGCAAAGGGTCAGGGAAGCTGGAGACCCTCGGTGTAGGTTGAGTCAGAGTCAGAGTCAAAGTCAATCTTGGGCCCAACCGAGAGCTGGGACATGTACGGGTCTCATTGGTTTTGGATCCGACCTCACTACACGTGAACTGGCACTGTAAAAGCTTCTCTGTCCTGCCATTCAAGAAGGCTTTTTGAGTTCGACTCACCTGTCGAGGAGTTGCAGGTCGTTGTTTGTTTGTTACTCAAGAATTCTTCAGCATCCAAATTTATCAGACGATGGAACAGGCCCGGAAAGAAGGATCAATGGATGCTTAAAAGCGCAACACGAGGACATGGGCTATATTAAACGCACTCTAACTTGAGATGGATTCAAAAAAAAAAAAAAAAAAAAAAAAAAAAGAAAAAAAAAAGGGTGTTTATACGACTTGCACTTTTCATCAAAGTTAGTTGATATTATAAACAATAAGAAGCTTTAATTCTAAATTAGATTCTTTCATTCTACTCATTTTAAGTTATATTTTGTGTGCTTAGTTGATATTATTCATGTGCAAAATTCATAATATATATCAAATATTCCTCAGAAACAGTCTCATATTTGGATTTAGAAAGCATTTTCTTTCCATACTGGTTTCACATTTTATGCAATGAGCTGACAGAGTCTCGTAGAAGGAAGGGAGTTTCTTATACTTAGCTTTTTCCTAATAATTTTACCAGACCTATCTAAACACCAGTTTTCAGAGATGCAATTGTCCTTCTTTGGAAGTACTTCATAAGCCCGTTTTTAAGCCAGATCTCTGTCAGCTCAGAGCTAATTAATGCTGCGACAACTTAAACTTTCTCTCCTCTTTTTTCTTCTCTTAATGTTGATATGTATGGTGTGTGCACCATACCACATGAAATTATAATATCGGTAGTGAAATTTGATACGAAGAGTTGTGTTTTTAGGATAAAAGATATATCCAGTTGAAGGGTTGTCATCTGTATCGATTGAGACTCTAAAAATTTTATCCATCCATGAGCTTTCCAACGTACTCTGAGCCCTATCATAACTTCCTAATATTCAAAAGTCTCTCTCTCTCTCTCATTCTTGCCTAGCAACACCAATCTATCGCTAAAAAATCTGAGACCAATGGTTAGAACGCATTGGTAACACAGTAGCACTGCCACAAGACCCACAGTATCGGCGCAAGGATCCGGGGCCCGCTAGAGCCAAGCCTTCGCCGTGGCACCGAGGTCAGCACAACCACAAGCATTGCAACGCGTGCAATGGAGCACGGAGACGTCGCCACCCAGACCGCATCCACGGGTGCCCTGGAGCAAATCACGATGCAATTCAGAGGGAGCACATCCAGGTCACATGCCTTTTATTTCAGGTATTTCATTTTCCCACCACCTTTGATGAGAAGAACGAATGAATGAAACCAAGAGAACGGTCCATTCTTGCTATCTTTTCATCTGATCGTCCGTCCTCTTTTCTTCTCTCTGTTTTAGTTTTTACCCGTGGTAACATTTTTGCTGTCGATTGGTTCGATCGAGGGAATGAAGCCGGACGATGAGATGGGGCCGGGCTGTTGGAGGGTCGAAGTGGAGACGGACGATGAGGACAACGAGGCCCAGCAGCACGGCGGCTCCCACCACGCTTGTTCCTCCTCTTCGTCCTCCCCCTCGGCCCCCTCGTCCTGCTACTCCGGTTATGATGCCGGAGGGCCCAGCTGTTATCAACCCACTTGGCCAACGAGCTACAGGTTCTGTACCGCTTTTCCTCCCTCTCTCTGCATCGAAACTAGTGCCGTAGATGTTGATGGATCTAGCAAAATTTCGTCACCCACCGAGAGGCTAGATTATGTTGAGATTGGATGATAGAATGCGATGCGTAAACACTTGCCATCTTTTATGCATTCGAAAGCATTTTTGGGATTCTACCCCCAAGAAAAATCGTTTTGGGAAGAAATTCGAAGATATTGGCTGTTTGTTTGCTACACAAGAGATGCACGCATTATTAGAGATAAAGATAGATGGTACGCCTAGGCTAATTCTAATAATAATATCTTGTTAAAGATTAAGGAAAAACTCCTTGTTCTTATTTTCAAGATTTTATTAATAAAGTAAAATTCTTTAGTAGATTTATAAAAGAACATACAAAAATTTCTTAAGAAAAGGTACTAGACTGTAGGTGATTTTACAGAAGAAACATTTTTTTTTTTTTTTTTACTCTTTAAAGTTTCATTATGGACTTAATATTATGCTCGTATCCTAAGATTAATACGCACATTTACTTTAACCAATCATAGATTTTGGTTTTGAGGGAGAAAAAAGTTGGCCGTAAACTGGGGGAGGGAGAGAGGGATGAGCAAACTTTGTAAAGCAGCAATCGTACCGTATTGCCGTCAGGACCACCAAGCGGCTGTTCATCTACATGGAAGGCCATATGGCAGCGAGCACCTCTTATCAGTGATGGATTTCAATGGCGCTTCGGAAACAATACACATAAAAATACTCAGAATCATCCATGGATATATTCGGCTATCCACTTGTGATGTTGGAATCATATAGATCAGTTGCATGCTGAATGCCTGGATGATGGGGAAGGAAGACCAAATAAGTTCAGCAGAGCCTCTATCTCAGGTCAAACCAGTGAACACAGTAAAGAACATTGGTGCACATGAACCCAGAATCAGTGCACATACACCTGGAATGGCAATGGTGAAAGTTTGGATCACAACCCCTTTTAAATCAATCTAGATTCTACACATTAAGATTATGAAATGGTGTTATGGTTCGAAAAGATGATGGCAATTATAGAAAACAGGATTCGAGCTCATGATCTTTCAGATCAGTACTAGAAACCGACACCTTGGCCCAACAAGGCCACCTTCACCCATCTGAAGGCTTCTTGCCTCCCTTACCATAAAAAAAACATCTTTACCCCAAGTGAAAATTTTGCCCACTGATCTTCTGTTGATGGTGCGATGCAGGCAGTCAATTGATATATTCACCAACATTCGCTCGCCCAACGTTGGGTTCCTGGCGGGGTCCAGCTTGGTTCGGGTCAGCAGCTCTTTCTTCAGGGGTTCCACCTTGGGCCTAGCACCACCGCCACCAGAAGAGGTGCCATCCATCACCAAGCCACTTATCCACCCTGCTTCAGACCATCCTGGGCCTCCTGTCTATACTCCCCTCTCTTCCGCTCTATCAAAGGGCTCCCATGCAATATACTCCTTCCCTGACTTGCCCCCCTCACCACGGTGCTCTTCAGCTCAAGCAATCCTCAATGGTATAAACTACAACTGCAACTTTGACCTCCTTTAATCATGTGTTTGTTCTATATGCTGCCGTTCTGTGACTTTATTTTGTTTGACTTTCTGCTACATTCTCTATAAGTTGAATTGATTGCATAGATGCATAAAGATATGTACTTAAGCACAATGCACTGCCATGCATTATGCAAGCATGCATGCATGCTACCGTATTTATTGTGAATAGTGCCTGAGAAGGTGAAAACAAAGAGCAAAGATGAATCGAAATGTTGCTCTTCTCTCTTAGTTTAGACTCTTGATCAAGGCTGCTTATAGGTGGGCACTTCTTGTTGTCTGAGCTTAACCTATGTAACTAATTATGTTAGCTCCCTTAACTTTCCAACTAACTTTCCAGGTTTCATGGAAGATCTCTCTCTCCTAACTAGACTAGTCTTGGCCACGAGTCCAATTAGCAGAATTTTCAGTCAGGTTGAAATACCTCATAACATAGTTCTCAACACTTAACCAGACATGCTTTGATCCATATGAGTATTGAGAATCAGACACAGGGTTACCCTTTCTTCTACAGATTACAAATTCCCTAGTTTATTAATACATTGCCTACCACCGACATAAATCATGAAAGTGTTGGTCATATAAGAATTTTGTTTCCTTGGGTCTCTCTTCATGCTTATTCATGCAAGTTTTGTGCTCCATTTTGTGCAACATGTTAATTTGATTAAAAATGTGTTTGTCCTACAGGAATTAATGTATTTTGTGCAATATGTTAATTTGATTAAAAATGTGTTTGTCCTACAGGAATTAATGTTCTATGTGGAGTTGGGATGCTTACAACCCCCTATGCAGTCAGAGAGGGTGGATGGTTGGGCATGTTGGTGCTGTTTGCATTGGGTTCCATCTCATGCTACACTGGTATTTTGCTAAAGAGATGCTTGGATAGCTCCCCAGAACTCCAGACATATCCTGATATTGGACAGGCGGCATTTGGAATGACTGGTCGTCTATGCATTTCTGTAAGTTTCTTCTCGATTCAACTATCAAGGCATGCATGTGTTTAGAAGTGTAAGATTGGACATTATCAACCACCATCACAGAAACTTGCATAATTTTTCTCATGATTTTACTTCTTTGATGCAGATAGTCCTTTATCTTGAGCTTTACGTAAGTAAGCTGTTTTCAGAGATTTTTGATCTTTCTACTCATTTCCTGACTTCTAGGAATAGTACATTTCAGTATAAAAGTAATCAGTGTTGCCCATTCTTCTACGCAGGCAAGTTGTGTTGAGTACATAACTCTAGTTAGTGATAGCTTATCATCATTTTTTCCCAATGCCCATGTAAGTTTCATGGGGCTTGATTTGAGTCCTCACCAGCTTTTTGCGGTAACAACAGCCATCATGGTTCTTCCAACAGTGTGGCTCAGAAATCTTAGTCTGCTATCATACCTTTCAGGTGATGCTCATTATGAATCCATTAAACTTTATAAGTCAGTGCCAGATCTTTGGCGACCCATCTGAATCATAAATTTTCTTGTGTATTTCCTTCAGCTGGTGGTGTGATTGCAACAATATTGGTTGTGTCCTGCTTGTTTTGGGTGGGCGTGGTGGATCAAGTGGGGTTCCATCCAGCTGGGACTGCATTGGATCTTGCCAACCTTCCAGTAGCAATTGGGTTGTACGGCTTCTGCTATTCAGGGCATTCTGTTTTTCCAAACATATATTCTTCTATGAAGACACAGGAACAATTTCCAGCAGTTCTGATATTCTGGTAACAAGTAGTAGATGTTATTTATCATTTTACGTTCTCTTTGAGAGCTCTAGAATTCTAGTTGATGCCACTAAGTTAATGTCTAAGCTTCAAGAATATGAGATGGCCCTCCAGATCAACAGCTAAACACTGTATCCTATAGGGTAAATTGCCATCATGAAGCATGGGAACACATATTCTGATAATTTAGGATAAAATGGTTGATTGTTCAGTCAGCACAGTAAATATCTCCACAATACCATATTGTTCTTGCTTAAAAGATGGCAAATATAAAGAACAGTTAGACTTATGGTCCCATTAATACAAACTTGTCAGAACATAAACAATGGGATTCCAAACACTAGAAAAGAATGAGCTTATGCAACCTGTATGCTGGTTGCATATCAATAAAAAATTCCATGCCCATTTATGCACTCAATAACACGCAACAATTGATGGCATCCTGGGTGAACATTTGTCCCAATTATTGGGTTTTAGAAACGCACATACAAGGAAAGATTAAGCTACCTGCTAGGAAAACAAGGATAAAAGATGATTGCTAGACTCTTATTGCTGCAGGTGTTGTTGCTGGCAAATAGTCGTCGTTTGCAAGTTTTTGGATTTTAATGGATAAAATAGCCCTAAATTAACAGAGAAGAGCTGCAAAATATAATTAGAAAAGGAATGCAAGGGAGGTTTTTATTTGATATGTGGTTTATTAAATGTATTATGTTCTTTTAATTTGTTCTCTTCTTGGGATCTAATGCAAACTATAAAAGTTTCCATCCACATTATCTATCTAAAAGCTACCAATAACCAAAAGGAGACGCAATTAAAATAAAAAATAGATCATTTTTTTTGCAAGTACATTCTTTTGATGGAGGTAGATATTGAACAACCATGCCCATACTAGGAGCCGGCATTAGGTTTCATGTAATGAATGGGTGCTACATTCTTTGGATGGAGGTTTCATGGTGGATCCCTAACACTAGATGTTGAATGAGCATGCCCATACTAGGAGCCGGCATTAGTAGTGATATTTCCTGGTATTTTCACAAATACAAGTCAACTAGATGAGGTTTTCAGCCAACAGTTGATTACCATATAACAAATCTATATACTTATGAAAAATCTTAACCTTTTACAACTATTTTTCAGAGCTTATGTGACTTAATTATTTGAGATGATGGCAACACACACCTCCAGTATTTGGATCTTGCCGATTGGTTCCTCTACAATCCTCGGCTACTAGTTTTCCTATGTGCCTAACTATCCAATTCAAGAATATCTCTCTGCATGACATGTTTTCCAATAGTTTATGTTATGTTTTCATCATCTTGTCATTAATGCTTTCTCTGATGCCACTTTCTTGGTGCAGCTTTATTCTATGCACCACCATATACTCCGGGGTAGCTGTTGCAGGTTTTCTGATGTTTGGCGAGTCTATTAAGTCTCAGTTTACACTAAATATGCCTCATCAATATCTGGCCTCTAAAATTGCTGTTTGGACTGCGGTATAAGCAACACCCAAAATAAAATTCAGTTATACAATTATCATGAACTGCCCCTGCTCATGAAACTTGGCACATGGAAAACGATCCAGATGTTAACTGTTCTTCACAAGTTACTTTCCAGTAATAAATTATGGGTTCGCTTTTGCTCTGTAGGTTGTAAATCCTCTCTCAAAGTATGCATTAACCATGACTCCAGTTGCACTGAGTCTAGAGGAGCTTTTACCTTCAACTGAACAATCTCATTTAGTTGCAGTGTTGATCAGAACGATTCTGGTTTTCTCAACACTGTTCGTCGCACTTTCATTTCCATATTTCGGTGAGAATTTCCTTGAGTGAAATTCTTTTATTTCTTGATTCTCAGGAAAAAAAAAAAAAGGATCTTGTATTTCTGTAATATACTTGCATATGATGTTGATGTATTGTATCCCTAGCTTTGCATATTGTTTCCACTTTCCTTGGATACCTGAACCTACAACAACAGCCAACCAGCCTTGTCGCATCATCTTGCAGCAGGTGTAGTCCATTTTTTGCAGTTTCATTTTCATTTAGGGCTATCCTCTGTCAACAGAACACTTTCCAAATCCTGTTAACTTTGAATTTGAAAGCAAACCTCTAGCTTTTTGTTTATCCTAAATTGCATCTGGTCTCTAGCTGTTAACAAATGCAAGTATGTTGTACTTCTTATGCTGGGAAGAATAAGTGTTTTCTTCTTTGGATTGCAGGATTTGTGATGGCATTTCTTGGATCTGTTTTCACAATGTTAGTGGTAAGTTACTAGGTTTTCATTATGGTAGGCTTATTATGCTTTCCAGTCTCTCATTATCAGAATCCTCTAGAATATTTACTACTTCTCTCTGTGGCTGCCATAGCAGGCCCTCATTTTACCATGTGCATGCTATCTCAGCATCCAGCGGAGATCGGTAAATTTTCAGCAGGTAAGAAACTTTATATATTTCATCTCATTAACGTACCCGTTAAAAGCAGTATTATAACTTGTAATTCTTAATAATTGCCACTATTCTTTCTCTTTTCTTGCACACAGAGTCATAACCAGCATGTACTATCTCATTACAAGTCTTTTTTTTTTAAAAAAAAAAGAATAATATGTGCTGTTATGATTCTTATAGAAGGCATCTTGTCATTATGTGCTTCTAAAATTCATACATCACCACTTACAGCAACTTTGTGCTAGGGATGCTGCTTCAATCCTTGACACTGAATAATGTAAGCGGCATTATCACATTCTTAAAAAAGAATAGTTCCATGGAAAATGTCCACCAGAAGCTCCTGCATCCAGGGGCATTTCTAGCAGAGTTTTCACACTTTAATGTAGGAGCAAACAAGGTGACCTTTAAACTGTTTTAAAAACTAAAGGCAGAGATGCTCAATACAGTTATATGTTTGGATTTACAGATGATACATGGCAGTTCTTACCAAGTGGTTGTGCTTTTTGATAGAAGTAATATGCACCTTCAAGATTGAAATAGATCAGGTGGTCCAGAAAAGTAGCTGAAATGACATTCATGTAATTTAATCCAGTTGGATTATATGTTGGTCCACCAATCTACAGAAAGACCACCTTTCAGAAGCCTCAGGTGAAGAACAGAAATAAACTGGTAACTTATAATGAAATTTTGTTCTCAGACAGAAGTCAGAAATTATAGGAAAATAATGAAGCAAAAATTTTGCTTCACCATGCATCTAAATAGAAGCCTCTATCACATTATTTTCAATATTTGTTTATTCTGTTAAACCTAACTAAACAGTTGTTTATATTGAATCTTAATTTTTCCGTAAACAATGTATGCCAAAAATTTATCATGAATAACCAGTAAATCGAGATGCATCCTGAAAGGTGATGTATCATTGGGATATCGGTAATTACCACTTTCGAAAACACCATAAAAAACCCGCAACAACAGGCCAATTAGGTGGAGCATCAGTGAAATTCATGGAAATATAAATTGCATAAGTTTACTGAACCTATAGAAGAAATTCTTAGGTTCAAGATGTAGAAGCAGAAGAAGGTGCTGAGGCCAAACTAGTGTTACTGATAAAGGTTTCAATATTTAGCTTTAGAAAGTGATATTTCAAATTCGTTTTGTATGGATTATAAAACTTTATACCATTTTTCATATGTTTACTTAATGTTTGATTTGCCGTAATTTCTGGAGTATTAGCTGACTCGTGCATAAGTTAATTAGAAATTTCCTATGATCAATAAAATTAGAGCTGCAATTTCCCCTGACTCAACCACTGGTTTAGACAGTGCTAACCTTTTTAAGATGAGTGTTCAAGTTATTTAGGATATCTGTTTAAACAATCTAAGAATAGCTAAGATTAGCCATTCTCTAACTAGTTGCTTTAAATTTCCATTGCTGGTTCATTTTATGGCTTAAGAGCTAGCACTATAACTCGGTGGCCCTATCAAGTTATTCCTGCCTATTGTATTCAGGTTTCTCTCTGCACTTCAATTATCATCTTGGGAGTAGTATGCTCATGTGTTGGCTCATACAGCTCAATCAAGCAGATGCTTGGCCATCAAGGGCATTAGCTTTCTTGCAAGCATTTATATCATTCATTGAAGTGGTAAAATGGACCAAAGATGTAGAGCTCTATCTATTATCATGCGCAGATAATGTAAATGAATTAGCATCAGTCAAGTGGTAATGGGCCAAATAGAATGAGTGAAAAGCTTGTTCTGTATGCTCCCCTCAGACAGGTCCCAAGAATGCAATTCTTTTACCCTATATATCTCTTGTTTTATTCAAAGTTACCCATTATATTGAAGCAACTTTTTGATCAAGTTTCTTTTCAAGTCCCTAGTCTCATGATTCCAAAGATGTTATTATCATGAATGACAGGCACATAAAATGGGGGGAAAAGGTTGCCTTCCTCCTACTTAATTAAATAAAGAAAAAAGAAGGCCAAAAAAAAGAGAGAGATAGAACGGCACTTCAATCTTGAACATGTAAGTCTTGAATGTTTAGCTATTTTGATGGGTAAAATATTTAGATTGGTTCATAATTTTGCATGAACAGGCCTTTCTGTTGCCTGCTGATAGATCCTATTAATCAATCTTCTGAGCTTGCAACCTTCTCTTTCCTCCACTAAATTGCATTCTTGCATCATAAACAACATCATGACCAGTTTTTTCCCAAATATCTCGTGAGATTACTCAGTCCGAGAATGCTCACCTTGTACAAATGAAGATGAGATTAGCACAAGCGTTCCAAATGATATAACCATTGTAACGCCTCAAGCTCACTTATTGGTTCAATTAACTTGTTAACAGGCTAAAATCATGTGGTCCAAAATTTTGAGTAGAAGTTAATGGGTAGCAGATGAACTTGAACTATAAGCACATAATATATTTTTTTTCAAGACTTTTTTTTTTAAGTACTACAATTTCTTCTCTTATAGAGACTTTTTTTTGAGTACTACAATTTCTTCTTTTATAATGCGTCGTTCTCATCGCACGTCACAAGCTAGCCATAATCTATTCCGAGTTGAAAGGGTGGTTTCACATTATAACACTATTTTATTATCGTCTCATCGGTAGTCCTTTTCTTATATCTACTAACTTTCGTATACTTGAATTCACTTACTAGTCCAATTAATTTACTATTCGATTGTTGAAACTACGTGGCTTAAAAATTCGAATGAAAGTTAATGGATAGCAGGTGAATTTGAACTATAAGCACATAATGCATTTCTTTAATTCGAATGAAAGTTAATAGATAGCATGTAAAATTAAATTATAAATATATAATATATATATATTAATATTATATATATATATATATTTAATATTATAATTATTTTTTTATTTGAGTGGACTTAGATTTGGCTGCTACAGAGAGGTGATATCTATGTTTATCAGACCATTTAATGCGCAAGATAAGCTGCGTTTCAAGCGCGTGCTGTGTGATGTTTGCGTGTCACCCGTCTTCCACATCTTGAGGCTGTGACCCACTGCCAACTTGAGAAGTATTTGGTGCCTCCTCCGCATGGGCGGGTACGTCGGCAATGACCAACAGCTAAACATCAAGACCTACGCACTGAATTCCTCCCACGAGTTATCTAAAGTCCATGAGATTGACCAGAGTTGTGTCCCATTGATTGATTGGATACGATGTGACCTTGTCCTCTTCGCTTGCGGCCCTAAGCGTTTCCACGTTTTATATCTGTACAATTATTAGACAACAATCATTGCCTCGTACATGCAAGAGATGATAAGGTGGCTGTTTGCTTGCTACCATGGCTCAGAATCGTGTGAGAGGTCAACACAAAGGATGCTGGAAATGGATGATTGAGGCCTTGCCCATCCTCGTCACTGATTGCTTTGTGGCTTTGACGAGACCAAACACAATAACAATCAGAGTGGATAATATTAGCACCCCTCATAGATTCATTGGTGCTTCTACTTGTTTATTATTATTATTATTATTATCATTATTATTATCTCTCGGACGTAGAAGGCTCACCTAAGATTAGAATCATGTATTATTTATTGGAGGAAAAAAAAAAAAAAAAGAGTAGAAAAATAAAGCTATTTTTATATGTTGCTAGTTCTCTTGAAGAACTTTATTTAATAGATCATAATACTTCCGGTAGTTAGCAGTCATGGAAAGGCTCTAATATTTCTATAGAGAAGCATGATGCATTGTGTGGTTTATGAGATATTTATAATAGGCATATATATGCACCATAATGTATATGATTGCAGGTATAATTATTGATTAAATAATAAATCAAGAAGAATGATTTTTGATGCAGCGTGAAAATATAAAGATGAGCTAATTGATAGAAATTAAACTTAAAAATCAAACATACAAAATTAAAGTAATCTATATTGAAAAATTTTTTGTTAATAAAGAAAGTTCTCATAAATTTTAATGATATCTCAAAAATCTTTTATAATGAATTAAAAACATATGTATAGATCATAATCCTATTTCTAATTTGGGCATTAAACCTGATACAAATTTATACCATGAATAAGACTCGAAAATAAGAAAGTATGTAAAATCATAGTAGGAATAGAACTTGATAATAAAAAAATGTATTAAAATTATTCTGATGCAAATATAGAAACTCAATTAAAATTTGATATTATCTTCAAGAAAAATTTTTAAAAAAAGAATCCATTTAAATTTAAAAAAATAGTAAAAATTTTTATCTGTATATTTGTCAACTCCTATGAAGTTTGGCATGATTCTATGGATCATAATATCTATTGTGCTATTTTAATTTTTCGATTTAAAAGCATCAATGGTTGGCAGACATATTTCTTATTTATACCACTAACAGCATCAATAAGACAGAATACAAGAGGTGGGGAAAAATGGTAAGCATGAAACAAATACATATAATTGACACCCAATAATGTATTTTAGAAAGGATGCCGATTGATGTCATTCAATCCAATCCAATATGACCTCTAAAGCCAGCTGCCCTGCACTTCATCGTCACAATGGAAAGTTTGCCTCCCTCCCGTACAACCAGCCAGGCACTAAAAAACAAAATAGAGAAATGCCATTCAAAAAAGAAATAACAGCTCGTTAGTTGCCTGAAGAATCTAGTTTTTGAAAGAGGTTGCATGGTAATTGTATTCCCACGGGCAGTGGGGTTGGCCAGGCAAACAGTAGTCTGACAGTGGCAAGCATCCAAGCATTCCACAGTACTTCCTTCTTGACCATATGAAATGAAAATTTCCAAGTAGGACCACAAGCAGGTCATAGTACGTTGGAGTGATAAGCTAATAATTTAAAGATAAACGTGTCCTTGTGAAGTCCACTGCTTAGAAGGATGGTCATCCCTGGACGGCGCGACAAATGCCTGGATTATTCTACTCTGTTCATGTCGCTAAAAAGCTTGGAAAAGCTTGAAAGCTCTCCGTGTCTTCCGAAGGTCCAGCTGATACAAATCTTTATTCCAATGTTCCATCAACTTTAGAATTACATGCAGTGAGATATGTTTCACGTTTCACTGGTCTTTGGCACTGTAATACTGTTCTCCAAACAGGGTTATGGGATGCCTTTATGATCTAGTACAGATTTATTAAATTAAGTAATATTTAATATTTTTATCATAATTTTCTCTAAAAATATTCAATTTCTACATGGTTGGTGACATTAGAAACTAAACTCCTTTACCTTTTTAAAAGCTATAAATCTTGATCAGATTCCAAACCCATGAAGAGTTCTGAAGTTTCAAAGTAGTGCCTTGAAAATTGTATGCTGAATTGAGCAGCGTTTAGTATTTCTATCATAACTTTCTCTAAGAATATCCAATTTATGCATGGTTGGTGGCATTGGAAACTAGACTCCTTTACCTTTCCAACAAGCTATAAATCTTGATAGATTCTAAGCGCATGGAGAGTTCTGGAGTTCCAAAGTGACACCTTGGAAGTTGTAGTTTCTAGTTAATAGTTTTATGTATTTATTTATGTTTCTTTATAAAATGTATGAGCCTATAAATAGCTTGTATCAAATGAAAAGGTAGGAAGGAATCATTTTGATAGTACAACTAAGAATAGAGATTATCTATTCCTTTTTTTTTTATCCCAACCTTGTGAAGTGAAATTTGGCATCTTCTTTGTATTCTTCCCAACCCTTATTTATTCTTACATCATTTGGTATCAGAGCTTGAGTTACGCTCTTGGCCCTTGTTCCTTTTTTTTCTTGTGACAGCAAGAAGAGGAAGAAGTGGTCATGGAAGAGGTAACCTGATGATGAAAATTTTGGGTGATGAACGTGATGCTGAAATTCAGGTGCTTTGAAGACAAGTTGAGAAGCTGACCATACATCTTGAACGTCAGGAAGTCAGGAGTAAATGAGCTTTCAACCATGGTTATTCCAATGATGATTCGGAGCATGTGAATCCTTTTGCCAATAGGCAAACCAAGAATCTCTTTGAGAGTTCATATGATCATCAGAAATTATTAAAGTTGATTTGCCGGAGTTTCATTGTCGTCTACAACCAGAGGAGTTTCTAGATTGGCTTAGTTCCATGGAGAAGTTCTTTGAATACAAAGACATTCCTGAAAATTAGAAAGTGAAGCTTGTTGCGCCAAGGCTTTGTGGTTACACATCTACTTGATGGGATAAGATGCAAGAGTTGAGATTGCGAAAAGAAAAGCCTAAGATTGCTTCTTGGGAGAAGATGAAGGCAAGGTTACGTGAAAATTTCTTTCCTTTAAATTTTGCTCAAAGTATTTTTATACAATTTAATACTTCGCAGTAAGGAAACAAAAATGTGATTGACTATACGGAGGATTTTTACAAGTTAATGGCTAGAAGCAACACTCAAGAATCAGAAGATTAACTTGTTGCCCCATATGTCAATGGGCTGAAACTGACTATAAGAGACGAGGTGAAGATGCAATAACTATGGAAGTTGAATGATGCTTATCAATTAGCCTTGAAGGTTGAGTCAAAATTGACAAGGTGAGGAGCAAAAAAGTTTGCTGATGTTTAAAGTTTCTATCCATTAAAAGCTGAATCCTTTAGTAAGAATGTTCCTAAGAAAAGAGGTGGTAAAGGTGAGAGCAATTCAATTTCTAATAAAACTAAATCTCTCACTTGTTTCATGTGTGGCCAACCTAGCCATTACATGAATGAGTGCCCAAAGCGGAGGGGTGATGCTCGTGTGGAACTTGTGGATGAAAAAGATAAAAAGCAACTATTTGAAGAAGTTGAGCCAAAATATGATGATGATGGCAATCATGAGCATGAGGAGATTGAACCATAAGATAGAGAATATTTGGTGATCCAAAGAATTCTTGCAGCCCCTAAGTAAGACAACAATCAAGAGTGGCTGCAACACATCTTTAGAACAAGATGCAAGTCTTATAGAAAAATGTGTTTCCTAGTCATTGATGGAGGTAGCTTTGAGAACTTTGTTTCTCAAGAGATGGTAGACAAACTCAAGCTCAAAACGGTGCCACATCCTCAACCATATGCTGTCTCATGGATAAAGAAAGACTATGAGGTAAAGATTGACAAGAAATGCCTTGTTTCTTTTTCTATGAGTAAAAATTATCATGATAAGGTTTGATGTGATGTAATCCCTATGAATGTTGGGTACATACTCTTGAGTAGACCTTGGCAATATGATAAGGGTGCTATTCATGATGGTAGAAAAAATACTTATACCTTTGTTGTAAGAAAAACTAAAATTATTCTTTTGCCATATAAAGATATTTGTAATCCCAAATCTTCTATAAAAAAGGAGGGAAATGCATTGCTTACTTTATCATAGCTTGAAAAGGAGGTTGAACAAGATGGAGTTATCTATGTTTTGGTGGCCAAAGGAGAAATACAGCCTACGGAGGTTCCTAGAGATGTCAAAACTCTTTTGGAAGAATGTAGTGATATCACTCCCGAATAGCTGCCTAGTGGTCTCCCTCCTTTGAGGGAAATTCAGCACCAAACTGATTCAATTCTAGGTACTATTCTACCCAACAAAGCACACTAACGGATGAGTCCAAAGAAGCATGAAGAGCTTAACTATCAGGTGCTAGACTTGTTGAACAAAGGGTACATCAAGGAAAGCTTAAGTCCTTGTGTTGTCCCTGCCCTCTTGACTCCAAACAAAGATGGTTCTTAGCGTATGTGTATTGATAGCCGGGCACTCAATCGAATTACCATCAAGTACCAGTTTTCCATACCAAGAATTGATGATATGTTTGATATGTTGACTGGTGCTCAAGTATTCTCTAAGATTGATCTTAGAAGTGGCTATCATCAAATTAGAATCAAGCCGGAAGATGAATGAAAAATGGCATTCAAAATAAGAGAAGGCTTGTATGAATGGCTTGTTATGCCATTTGGTCTTTCCAATGCTCCAAGTACCTTCATGAGGGTAATGAATCAAGCTCTTCACCTTTCATTAGAAAATTTATTGTTGTTTATTTTGATGATATTCTTGTTTATAGCCAGAATCCTTGTGACCATATGAAACACTTGAGGGCTGTTCTAGTGACTTTGAAAAGAGAAAAGCTTTATATAAATCTTAAGAAGTGTTCTTTTATGACCACTCGCCTAGTTTTTTTAGGCTTTGTCTTGACCCCTTCAGGTGTTATAGTGGAGGAAGATAAGATCAAAGCTGTCCAATAATGGCTTATTCCTAAGAATGTACATAAAGCACGAAGTTTCCATGGATTGGCCTCATTTTACCGTCGATTCATTAGAAACTTCAGCACCATTGCAGCACCATTGACAAGTTGCTTGAAGAAAGGAGAATTTATGTGGACTTCGGAGGCGAAGAAAAGCTTCAACCTTATCAAGGAAAAGCTATGCTCTGCACCTGTTCTTACACTTCCAAATTTTGAAAAAATCTTTGAAGTTGATTGCGATGCATCTCATGTGAGGATTGGAGGAATGCTCAGCCAAGGACATCTAATTGCCTTCTACAGTGAAAAGTTAAATGAGACAATGAAGAAGTATTCTACTTATGATGTTGAGCTCTATGCCATTGTTCAAGCACTTCGTCACTAGCGGCCATATCTCATTCAAAGGGAGTTCATCCTTAATTTGGAACATGAAGCTCTCAAGCATATTAATTCTCAAGCAAATTTGAATAGAAGGCATGCTAGCTAGGTTTCATTCTTACAAAAATACGCTTTTATATTGAGACATAAGAGTGGAAAACTTAATAAAGTGGCTAATGCACTTAGTAGGAGAATTACATTGTTGAATACTATGACGGTTAAGCTGGAAGGTTTTGATGCAATTTAAAAATTATATGCAGAAGATTTTGAGTTCAAGAAGATTTATCAAAGATGCAAAGAAGGCAGGTATGAAGATTATTTTCTACTTGATCATTTTCTTTTTAAGAAAACATGTTTGTGCATTCCTAAATACTTTCTTAGAGAGTATATCATCAAAGAGCTTCATTGTGGAGGACTTGGTGGGCATTTTGGGAGAGATAAAACTCTCTTGTTGATCAAAAAAAATATTTTTGGCCTACTATTTATCGTGATGTGGCAAAGTTTGTGAGAAGATGCTATGTATGTTAAACTTGCAAAGGCCAAAGCCAAAATTTGGTGCTTACACCCCATTACCTATTCCTAATGCTCTTTGGAAAGACGTTAGCATGGACTTTGTTGTTGGACTGCCAAAGACACAGAGTGATTATCATCCTCAAACAGATGGGCAAACAGAAGTTGTCAATCGTATATTAAAAAATTTGCTACGAAGTTTTGCTTCAAAGAGGCCAAAGCAATAGGATACTATTCTTTCTAGAGCTGAATTTGTTTATAATTCTGTTGTGAACTGCTCTACAGAAAAATATCCATTTGAAGTTATGTATGGGTGCATTCCTAATCATTATCTTGACCTTGCTAAAATTTCAACATCTCCTATATCTAACAAAAAGGCTGAAGATTTTACAACCACTATGGCAAGAAGTAAAGAAGTAAAGAAGAAGCTTAAAGAAAGTAATAAGTTTTATAAAGATGCTGCAAATGCCCATTGATTCAAACTTTCAACGAAGGCGATCTTGTTTGGGCTTATTTAAAGAATGAGAGGTTTTCTGCTAGTACATATAACAAACTTAAAGAGAAGAAGATTGGTCCTTGTCAGATTCTGAAAAAGATTAATGATAATACTTAGAAAATTGAGCTTCCAGCACATATACATACTCATCCTACATTCAATGTTTGTGATTTGACCCTTTACCATGGAAAGAATGATTTCAACTCAGGAATGAGTTCTTTTCCACCCAGGGAGGATGATGTAGTGCAGATTTATTAAACTGAGCAATATTTAGTATTTTTATCATAACTTTCTCTAAAAATATCCAATTTGTATATGGTTGGTAGCATTGGAAACTAAACTCCTTTACCTTTCCAACAAGCTATAAATCTTGATCAGATTCTAAGCCCATGGAGAGTTCTGAAGTTCCAAAGTAACGCCTTAGAAATTGTATGCTGAACTAAGTAGTGTTTAGTATTTCTATCATAACTTTCTCTATAAATATCCAATTTATGCATGGTTAGTGGCATTGGAAATTAGATTCCTTTACCTTTCTAACAAGTTATAAATCTTGATCAGATTCTAAGCGCATGAAGAATTCTGAAGTTTCAAATTGATGCCTTAGAAACTGTAGTTTCTAGTTAATAGTTTTATGTATTTATTTATTTTTCTTTATAAAACATGTGAGCTTATAAATAGTTTGTATCAAATGAAAAAAAGTAAAAAAAAAAATTATTTTGGTAGTATAATTAAGAATAAAAATTATTATTTTTTTATTTTAATTTTATGAAATAGAATTTAACATTCTCTTTATGTTCTTTCCCATCCTTATTTATTCTTACATCACTTTATATTAACGGCGACTTTCTCCGAGCGGCTCTGATAGACCAATCTATTTCCATGAAAGAAAGGAAGGCTTGGTCATGGCTGTCGTTTTCTGGAGTCATAGTGTCCTGGGGATCTAAATTTTTGTGAATGTGGAGACCTGCTGTCAACGGGGGGCAGTCGGAAGTGGCAGCTGTAACGCTTTGTGTTGTTTCCCGTGAGCTGCTCTTTTTTTTATTTATTTTTTTGTTTTCCAACCTGTAACTTTTTGACACAAGTTTCTCTTTGGGCAACCGGCGTCAGTGGTACAGGTTTGGTGGGCTGGGGCCAAGTCAAAGGTTATTGGCCAAACCCCTCAGGTACAGCACAATGGGTGCGTGTCAGCTGCTGAACCTGTGTGAAGAGGCTGTTTGCTGTGTCGGCAGGTCCATGTTCGGAACAGAGCTCCTGCACGGTCGGCGGACCACGTCCACGCGGAACAAATGTCAGTGGCTTCTAAGATTGCTATGTCTCTGGGCTGGGAGCCTCCCTCCTTGACGTAGTTAACTATCTATCCAATTCTTAAGAGGCGAGGCTTGAATGCGATGGGTTCGTGCCATATACTTGGTGTCATTAATAAAAGGACCACAACCCTTCTCAGGAGTCTCGGTTTCCCGTATTGATGGCCAGTATGGTGGCCAGGCCTCCACCCTATACCTGTTCTTGGGATAGAGTTGATCAAGCTCTGGGCCAATAATGAAACCAAATAATACTTCGTAAACTTTTCTTAGATTATTCTACAACGCACGCCCCACGTTTTTTCTTTAGATTGGACTCCGAAGTGGAATACGAAGTCTTTCCCTTGTTTCCGCTCCTCCAATAAGCGCAAGAGACAAAAGACCCGGGTCACAAAGACAGCGATGTTTCACACCTCTCCAGTAGCCTCTCCTCCGTCCTCCCCCAATACCGACCTCCACTGCCCGCCCCTCCCCAATCGCCATCGCACCATTAAAATCTCCTTCCCCTCTCTGACGTATAAAAAATCCTCTTCCCACTTCCATCCCACTTCAAAGTTCAAAACTTTCTTCCTCCATTCCAAAAGACCTCCGCCCCTTCCTAGTAGTCAGTTGTTGATGCTCTAAAAGAATAGCAAGCATCATGGCCTCCCCTGCTTCTTCTTCCATTATTCTAATGTTCCTCTGTTTTCTTCTCTTCCAACCCTTCCACACTCTCTCTATGGCAGCAACACAAACTATTGCTGCCGCTGCTGCTACTACAACGACGACAAAGACTAACAAGCCCCTTATTTTGCCCCTTAGGACCCAAAAGGTGCCATCTTTATCACTCCCCGGGCCTCCTAACAAGCTACTCTTCCACCACAATGTCAGCCTCACTGTCTCCCTCTCCGTCGGCTCCCCTCCCCAGAATGTCTCCCTGGTCCTCGACACCGGCAGCGAGCTCCCCTGGCTCCTCTGCGATTCCAACAACTCGCCCTCCTTCCGCCCCCGCTCCTCCTCTTCTTACTCCGCCATCCCCTGCTCCTCCCCGACCTGCCGCTCCCAGACCCGCGACCTCCCCATACCGGCCTCCTGCGACGCCTCTCGCCTCTGTCACGTCGCCCTCTCCTACGCCGACGCCTCCTCCTCCGAGGGCGCCCTCGCCTCCGACCTCTTCTCCCTCGGCGACTCCCGTCCCCTGCGCACCGCTTTCGGCTGCATGGCCTCCGCCTACTCCTCCGCCGCCGGCGACCCCGCCGCCGTCGGCATGCTCGGCATGAACAGGGGGTCTCTCTCCTTCGTCTCCCAAACTAACACCCGCCGATTCTCCTACTGCATCTCCGACCGCGATTCCTCCGGCATCCTCCTCCTGGGCCACTCCGCCCTCTCCTTCCTCCCCCTCAAGTACACTCCTCTCGTCAAAATGTCCCTCCCCCTCCCCTATTTCGATCGCGTCGCCTACTCTGTCCAGTTGGAAGGCATCCGCGTCGGCTCCGTCCTCCTCCCCATCCCCAAATCCGTCCTCGTCCCGGACCACACCGGCGCCGGTCAGACCATGGTGGACTCCGGCACCCAGTTCACCTTCCTCCTCGGCGCGGCCTACAACCCCTTAAAAGTCGAATTTTTACGGCAGACCAAGGGAGTTCTCACCCCCCTGGGCGAGCCCGACTTCGTATTCCAGGGGGCTTTCGACGCCTGCTTCCGGGTGCCGGAGCGGCGACCGATGCCGCGGCTGCCAGAGGTGGTGCTGATGTTCCAGGGGGCGGAGGTGGCGGTTTCCGGCGAGCGGTTACTGTACCGGGTGGCCGGAGAGCAGCGTGGAGGGAACGGGGTGTGGTGTTTAACGTTCGGGAACTCGGACCTGGTGCCGCTCTCGGCGTACGTGATCGGGCACCACCAGCAGCAGAACGTTTGGGTCGAGTACGACCTGGAAAACGGCCGCGTCGGGTTCGCGCCGGTCCGGTGCGACCTCGCGAGCCAGAAGCTGGGCGTGGTCCTGTGAGCAGTGGGGCTGCCGCTTAATGCTCGGACTTTGTGACCAGAGATGTATAGAATAAGGTAGGATGGATATAGTGCAGTCTCTGCTGGCTGATACATGGGATTTTGTGTGATGATCAGCCGACCTTGGCCGTCCGATTAGACTGCAAATCTGTGGGCTTGGCTATGTGTGCATATAACTTGTATGTACCTTTTTAAGTGAGTGAGAGGAGAGGAACACATTTTTCTCATGGATGTGTGTGGGATACTTATACTTGCCACAGGCAAATGCACGCATGCTATACTTTAAATTTTATATAAGCTTTTGGATAGAAGTGGGTTTGGGTATTCAACACGGTGGAGATTGAGTTTGGTGTTTAAGTTTGATGTATGATGTGGATGAAGTGTAGAAATGTTTATCAGAAATAAATGGGGACGAGGCCAGCACAGATGAAGTTTCTGTTTTACAATTCGAACTCAGCCCAAAGGGCTCTCGCTTAGGTGCTCCTTGTTGCTTCATCTAAGCTTCGTTTCACGAATCTTAACCGGATCTCAATTCGATCTGGGCTCAAGTTGGAATGGTGGATGGCCCAACCAAACTCGAAACCAACGTTATCACCAAGCTGGCGAACAAAGGTACCACCGTTAAGGATCGGATGGGGGCGTAATTTAAAATTTTCATCTGCCACCATATAGTTTTTGCACTTCTTGGTTTCCACAGAGTTATTTTACGTCCATCGAGGCTAAGCAGAGAAGTTTGATGATACCAGGACTCGGGAGCTCGACGTTATCTTTTCCTCTATTCTCACGATTGCCATCGCCCCGGTGCAAAATTTCCTAAAGATAGGGACAATTGATCATGTGGCTTCATCTATAAGATTCTGTTTCTTCCTCATTGATTTTTTTTCTTTTCTTTTCTTTCCTTTTTTTTTTCTCTTCTGATGATGATGTATGTTTTCATTAACCTTTGACAACAAAACGGGAACTAAATCTACTTCGGCTGAACAAGTAGCGTATATGCACACACTTAGCTCTAAGCAAAACAGGCTCCAAGAAGTTTAAGAAAATAAATAATTCTCACTAGCATAAAATCTTTCACGCACCAGGATACATCATATTGGTGTATAAAAAGAAAATGTTTGGTTCAATCATAAGAGAATTTCTTATCTTTTATATAATTTTTAAATATTAATAAATGAATATAATTCGCTTCACTTATGTTTAGCTTATATCTTATGCTTTGCTCATTGGCATTATTTTTATCGAAGACTAACTTCTAATATGCCAACCGTTCTAAGTTGTAGAACAATGATAAGGTGACTCCTAACAAGGAAAGAATAAGTGAAGTAAAAAATCTTTCAATACTTAAGTCAGCAAAGAATTTTTAGTAGTGATGACTTAGAGAGATACTATAAGGCGTTAAAGCTTCTACAAGTTATAAAAAAGAGAGAAGAGAGATTCTCCTTATTTGAGTCAAATCCATTCTTTTTATGTAGTAGTACGAAAAATTTTAATTGATGAAGGATTATGTGGCAGTTAGAGTTTTTTCTATCTTCTATTTCTTAGAGTCCATTCTGTATACGATTGAATGTGTGCTAACTTGTTCAATTAAGGTAAATTTAATTGCTATATGTCAATTTATTAAAGATGGTGAAAATGCACATCATCATTAAATTATACTTGAAAAATTTTTAAATTGGCTGTTGATTGAAGATGAACTTTTAATGGTTGCACCTACTGCAACGAGGTTGGGTGGGCATTTAGGATTGTGTATCATGCCAGCGATTTTTTAATTTATATCTCCAACACATTTTTTTTTGAAATCTTTTCTCAAAGATGGTTCAAAGTAAAGTGTCGGATTCAATTTGATCAATTTGGACCTATCGAGGAGGCATAGGCGAGTAGGCAAAGGCCAGAGAGAAGTGTGATTGTACGGTCAGAGCCTTGTGCAAGGAATTTTGGGTAAGAAGGAACACCCTAGAGATGTTGCAAAAGATCAAAGTTTTCATTGCTTAGTAGCTACATTATTAGATACAGAGGAGTTAAAAGAGGGCAGTATTAAAGCTCTGATGAGTGCTTAGTCTCATATCGATTATATATTAAAAAGATTTTAAGTAATTATAGAAAATCAAGAAGTTTAAATAATATTTTTTAATTAATCCTTTTTTTATGAGGTCTTAATTATTATAAATGATATTAGAATAGACCTATGCCATTGCCTATACAGAATAAGGAACATTACAGATGGACTCTATAAATTTATGATTGAATTTGATTGGATTTAAATATAAATTTAAACATTAACCGGTAACTTGGTGATGATACCAAGACTTAAAAGAAAGGATATGTGACGGTGCATGCTAACTATTTAATTACACATTGGTTATGTATTGAAAAAATTATGAGTACTTATATTAAATCTAAAAGTTTAAATATTATTTTTAACTTAAAATTTTTTTGAATGAGATCCTGATTTGCTATAGATAGTTCTTCTTCACTGCTAGGCATCTAGTGTTAAGCTTTCATTCAACAGGGCTGGTAGTTTATATTGGTTTTGAGCAGCTGATTTGGTACCTGCCGCAAGGGCTGGGTCACTACCTTTTGCTTTGATTGAAGGGGATTACCTGGAACCCATCCAGGCTCATTTTCATTTTCTGATGAATAGCGGAGAAAGTGAGAAACTTCCTAAAGCTCATTAATGAACAGGGGACTTGCAAGGAAGAGGAATTAGGCTCACTACCATGTTGTGCTACCATGTGATTTATGTGTGGGGAAAACGAAGGATAGCTTACGGAAGTGAGTTGGGTCAGACATCGTTGTCTTGCTTAGCAGACAACGGTGGGAAAAAAAAAAAAAAAAGGTTAGACCTCACCAACCCTCAGCTACACCGGCTAGTTTGAAATCCAAGTTTCCATATCTAAAAGAATATTTAAGAAAAGGCAGCACTCGCGAGCCATTTGTTTCCTTTGTTTCCGTTAATCGGGAAAAGGACCTTTTGACAACAAAATATTAATTTCAGTTCTAATTTCCTTCGTGTCGAAGAATAACGGTAGGAAACCACAGGAAAAAGTTAACGAAGAGTTTTTGTTAGTTAATATAGAATAAGAATAAATAAAAATAACAAATACAATTACAACTTTAACAATAAAAATATTATGAAGCAGAAATTAGAAGTCGAGGCACGTGAAATCATGCTCAGATTTGCTCCCTCCCTCTACGTCAATAGTGCTTGAGGAAACGTGAGCAACTGCTTCACAGAATACAACGACTATCGAGTCAAACAAGGGCACCATCACGTCGACTTTGGCAAACTCGATAATGCCTTTACTCTATCACTAGAAGATACCCATAATTAAGTTTTCTTTATTTTTGAACTTGCTGTTCTTTTTTCAAGAAAACCAGCTTTCTTATATAAGTATAAAAAAGAGACAGGTTAAAATGTTAGTAATTAATGTCACTAATAGAGGAAAGTTAAGTATGAGACGTTATGAGATATTAGGATTCTAAAGAAAATGAACCTGAAAGTTTGAAGAATTAAGTTTCAAAATTTAAATGTCAACAATTAATTTTTTATTTATGTTTTTTTTTTTTTTTTTTCCAACGGTTTTTCCATGAGCCTTGCCATTGTGCATGAAAAGGACATGGCATCGAGAAGTCCTAGCGAGGGTGGTTTCAGAAATTGTGTCTGTTTTAGAAGGTAGGGCAGCGTAAATTCAAATAAAAAATGAGTCAGCTACGCTCCAAAGCTAAGCGAGGCCAGTGTTCGTTTGAGGCGTCCTCGTCAACTCACCAAACCGGGCAAGCCCAAGCTCCGATCTTGTGAACTCCTATTATAAGTAACTCTCGAGTCCTCCTAACCCCGTATTCACCTATCCTTTTTCAAATCCAATATTCTTCTAGCTATCGAATCGGTTCAGCTAGCTAGCTAGCCAGCTCCACAGCACCAGAGAAGCAAAGATGGCTCTCTCTTCTGTTCCTTCCTTGACAGCCCTACTGTTCTCAAGAATCGCTCTGCTTCTATTGATGGATGTTGCATGTGGCCAGCAAACCGGCATAATCCGCCACTACAGATTCGAGGTATGTTTGTTTATATGTGCCCTGGTTTTCACTTGAAATGCTAATTTTTCTTCTGAAAACGAATCATGTCTGCAGATAAGAACGGCCAATGCGACACGACTGTGCCATGCAAAGAACATTGTGACCGTCAATGGGCAGTTCCCAGGGCCGAAGATCGTTGCTAGAGAAGGAGACAGAATCGTGGTTAAGGTGGTTAACCACGTTCAGTATAATGTCACTCTGCACTGGTACGTGGGCTAATGGAACTTTGCTTTCATTTCCTATCAACAATTTTCCATTGTAATTTCCTATCAACAAATGATGCATGGAACGAGCAGGCATGGCGTTCGCCAGCTGCGGAGCGGATGGGCGGACGGTCCGGCATACGTGACCCAGTGCCCCATACAGACGGGGCAGAGCTACGTCTATAACTTCACCATCGTGAGACAGCGAGGGACGCTCTTCTGGCACGCTCACATCTCGTGGCTGAGGGCCACCATCTACGGGTCCTTCATCATCCTCCCCGCCCGCGGCCTTCCTTACCCCTTCCCCAAACCCTATAAACAAGTCCCCATCATCTTCGGTGCGAGCGTAGTTTACTTGTTACAATCTCTCAACTTCTCAAGTTGTCTTTGATTAGAAGCTTGGTAACATTATATATATATATATATATATATGGAATTAAACTACGTAATATTTGTAGGGGAATGGTGGAACGCTGACACGGAGGCCGTCATTAGCCAGGCTCTTCTGACGGGTGCTGGCCCTAATGTTTCCGATGCCTACACTATCAATGGGCTTCCTGGTCCCTTGTACAACTGCTCGGCTAAAGGTACTATAATGACAGTCATATTATATCCTGGAGTTTTCGTAGCTTTTAGGCATTCTGGTCAAAGTTTAACAGCAAATGGAGGGTGGTGGTGGTGTATGGCCCGCTGCAGATACGTTCAAGCTAAAGGTGAAGCCCGGAAAGACGTACCTCCTCCGTATGATCAACGCTGCACTCAACAACGAGCTCTTCTTCAGCATCGCGAACCACACGCTCACCATTGTTGAAGTCGATGCTGTTTACGTGAAGCCCTTCGACACCGATAGCCTCATCATAGCACCAGGTCAAACCACCAATGCCCTCCTCCGTTCCAAGCCCAGCTTCCCCCACGCCACCTTCCTCATGGCTGCAAGGCCCTATGCCACCGTCTCTGGCACCTTCGTCAACTCAACGGTGGCCGGTGTTCTCGAGTACCAAGATCCCAAATCTCCTTCTTCGGCTAGCTCTAACAAGAAGCTCCCACTCTTCAAACCAACCCTCCCATCTCTCAATGACACGGTGTTCGTCGCAAACTTCACCAGCAGATTGCGCAGCCTGGCAACCGCTCAGTTTCCGGCCAACGTACCGCAAACCGTGGACAGGCAATTCTTCTTTACCGTGGGGCTTGGCACGAGCCCGTGCCCCAAGAACCAGACTTGCCAAGGACCCAACGGCACCAAGTTCGCCGCGACCGTCAGCAATATATCCTTCACGATGCCGAGCACAGCTCTCCTCCAGGCCCACTTCTTTGGGCAGTCCAAGGGCGTTTACTCCCCAGACTTCCCATATAGTCCTCTGATCCCGTTCAACTACACGGGGACTCCTCCCAACAACACAGTGGTGAGCAATGGGACCAAGTTGATGGTGCTTCCGTTCAACACCACCGTGGAGCTGGTGATGCAGGACACCAGCATTCTTGGGGCCGAGAACCACCCGTTGCACCTCCACGGCTTCAACTTCTTCGTCGTCGGGGAAGGCTTCGGCAACTACAATCCGGCGAAGGACCCGGCCAAGTTCAACCTGGTGGACCCGGTCGAGAGGAACACGGTCGGGGTGCCGGCCGGTGGGTGGGTCGCCATCCGATTCCGGGCCGATAACCCTGGTGAGTTTACGATTGCATTCGTGAATGCGCGTGACGGCCGAGTTGGGTGACTTGGGTTGGGTGCTTCCGTGCAGGTGTTTGGTTCATGCATTGCCACCTGGAGGTCCACACGAGCTGGGGTTTAAAGATGGCGTGGTTGGTCTTGGACGGGAGCCTCCGCTCGCAGAAGCTGCCTCCTCCACCGTCTGATCTTCCCAAATGCTAGGCTTTGCACCGAATCCAGAGCTCTGGAGGCTTTGCTGATTTGACTACGCCAAAAGTTCAACCACCTCATTCAATTTTTTAATTTTTGTGTACTTTTATTTTGCAGATTCTTGCAAACGGCCGAGAGAGGATAGGGTTTTTTCATGGCTAATTTTTTTTTTTTAAATTGTTTTAATTAATAATGCCATTGTCTCCAATTTGTTTGTATGACCAATAAAAGATGGCATTTGTTTCTTGATTTTGTTCTTTATGTTGTTATGATGGTGACTTTGGGAACAAAAATTAAAGATTAGAAAAAAAATGTTAGATTAAACCAAAACGCGTGAAACAGATTAGATTAGAATGAATAGAAATTCTGAGATGAATGAAAAGTTTTAAATGCTCTGGTTGGTTTTATTTTTAATACCATAATTTATTATTTAATATAACTAAAAATAATATAATAAAATTATATTAAAAAAATATAAATATTGTTTATTTAATTATTGCTTATCACGTTGAATTAGATGGAGTTAAGCTTGGGTTAAGGATCAAATTAGATTAAAATCAAATTTTGATAAGGTTAAGGCTTCATCTTAATTTCATCCTATTTGAATTAGAAATTGTTAGCTAAAGTCTAATTAAAATCTATAAAACTTTTAAATAGTTTTACATAATAAGCATTTTAGATGCGCAAAATTTAAAATTAATTCAATCCAAATTGCATCTTTATTTTTCATTCAAATACATAGCTATAATAGGTATAAGTAAAATAATAATAATAATAATAATAATAATAATAAAAGGTTGTATTAATTAGTACCTCCCTCTCACATGTTTATATTTTTTAAAAAAAATAAATTAATGGTCATCCAAGTCCAAGTCATTATTTTGGATTTAGGAAAAAAAAAAAAAAATCGAACTTGTTAAATTATAAAAATATTTGTTAAAAAAAAAATAAAAGAAGTAAGAAACAAATAAAAAAATATTATCGGTTTATAAACAGGACAGGGGGGAGAGGCTTTCGTGGCTCGTCCGTCAACGGTGTTGCCGCTGCGAAGGCCACAGGGCAGGCAACCCCAATTTCCCTCTCCCTTCTTGGCCTCACCTCTTCTCTTTTCATCCTCCCTCCGTCGCCTTCTGGCAAAAAGGTGGAGACGCCGTCGTGTAAAGGCGTCGGCGCCTCCGCCATCTGGCAGCCCCGATGGCGTTTTCCTCCAACGCTCCTCGGTAGACGACGACGCCGACGAGGGCGCCCTTATACCCTCCTCTCCCCTGCCCTAACCCTAGATCCGAGAAGATCAAGAGAGGATCCCTAGCCGCATCCGGGGGGAGAGGAGGGACGACATCATCATCGCCACCGGCATCGACATCGAGACCGAGATCGACATGAGCCGCCAGGGATACATCACGCTTCCCATCGTCCTCGTGCTCGCAACTGTGGCTTTCCTCTACTACTTGACGGTCTTCTTGGTGATCGATGAGTGGATGGGGCTGCGGACCGCGGCGGGGCTGGGGAACGCCGTGGTCTTCACCTTCCTTACCCTAATGGCGATGGGGAACTACTGCATCGCCGTATTCTCGGATCCGGGCCGCGTGCCGTCATCGTTCATGCCTGACGTGGAGGACGCGGAGAACCCGATCCACGAAATCAAGCGGAAGGTACGAATGCTGATGATATTACTCGAACAGGAATTGTTTTTTCTTGAACTCATTGAATTTTTTTGTATTATTATTATTATTATTATTATTATTGTTTTGTGCCTAATTAAGTGATAAAGATGATGTTCCTAGTTTCGAAGAAAATTGTGTTTGTTTTTTATTTTTTTTTGGGGATTCCGTAAGTGGAGTTTAGAAGAGAGAGGGATTCTGCTCGATCGGTGTAACAAATACGTGTAATTTTCTTTTGTCACTTAGATGGAAAGAAATTATTATTGAAGACCTTGCTGAGAGATCTGAATAGCAATTACCATATGATGTTCTCTGACCTGATTCAATAGCTACCCTTTCGGCAGACGGGAATTGTTGTTTTTTGATAATGGAGAGATCTGTGAGTTACCATTTTATGTTGCATGCTATCAAACCGACTGACTCGATAAAGGGAAATTATTATGTCTTGTGGATCTAAAACTGAACTCTGTTTTTGATGTCTCTCCTCCTTTGTGAGTAGAAGTGTTTTCACCCATAAAATGATATAATTCCGCTTAAAAGTATGATAGACTTACTAAGAAAAAGGATTGGTTGAAATGATGCTAAAACACTTCAGATGCCTTATAGAGACATGTATGCATCAATTGAAATTGAGATCATGAGCAACAAAGCCAAGATAGTCTGTGCAAAATATTTGACAAAACTCTAGTTGATCATACGAATCTCCAAGTTGTTTAAATTTAGAAGAGATGGTGGAAGAAAATTGTTATTTTTCAATTACATTAACTTTTCTGTCTTTTTGCTATATTTAAAGAACTTCTGTTCTGGAATTGCCTGCCTAAATTTTAACTACAGGCATCAATTAAATGCTCTTGCCTCTTTCTCCATTCCCATGCTTTGTTATACTCAGTTTGTCCATGCTCTATCTGCTTTTATGCATAATGTATCCCTGCGAGTTTTCAATTGAACATTTTTTCCCCTCAAAGGGGAAAGCCCCTGTTGTGTATTTCTTGTTTAAATTGGAGGAACATAATCGGCAGAGGTAGTAACCCTTACTGCCCCTTTCTGGATGCTGTAGCCAGAATAATTGAAAATTTTCTGCGTATGCTGGAATCAGTATCAGTAGAGAATGTTCAAGGTGTTCCATCTAGATAGAACAACATTAATTGCTTAGGTCTAGAATGAAATATCTGTTTTCTTTTCAGCCATTTTGCACTTCTATTGAAAATCATGTTATCACTCATTCTATCCACTGCTCAAACTTCTAAAGCAAAAGATTGAGAAAAAGTTGGCAAGATAATGAGTGGCAGATTAGTAACTTTCTGTTCTTTTCCTGATAAGTGTTTTCTAATTACTACATCCCCCCTTTTTTTCTCTGGCTTTTTGTTATTTTGTTTCTATTTTCTTCTATCTGTTCTCTGGTTTTCTGTTATCATTTTTTTTTTTTAAAAAAAATTTCTTTTCCTATCTGCATTTTTTTGTTTTTAATTATTTTCTTTATTTGTACCCCATTCCATCATTTAAACTCTGTTCTTGTGTTCAGTGGTTTGAACTTTACTCTTAGTTTTAACAGTAGCAATAACGATCGGTCTTGTTTGCTCACCTCTAGCCAGTCTGGACATGTTTACCCAAACCCACCCAGTCTGTTTGCGGGTCATATACAGGTTAGATGTACCTGTCCTGCTAGCAAATTGGGCTAGGTTTGGGTTATAACCTCTCAGCTTGTTAGGTAAAGACACCTAAATTAGTTAAATATATGACTAAAAAAAGTTAAAGGATATAAGCCATTAGATTAGTTAGTATTAAAACAAATCTGAAGGTAGGCAAGTGGTTGTATGTTAACTTGTTGTTGCTTGCAAAATGAGCTTTCCTTTTTGCTTGTTGCTTGCAATAGGAAACAAGCAGCTTATAACTAATGCCCAAAATGAGTTGGGGCTATTTATTTCACAAGCAGCAAAAGTTTAAACTATAATGATGATGATGATTATAAATAGCCCCAACTCATGGTTGGGTTTGAGTGAACCTTGGTTGACTCGCTGAGAGGTTAGCTTGAGTTCAAGTGAGGCTCATAGGGACTTGATATATCACTTTGGTCCAAACCTGAACCCGACCTTTGCAATGCCTGCTTACATTGGTCTAATAATTTGTTGATCTTTCTATTGTTTATCTTAGATAATCTAATAATTTGCTGATCTTTGTGTTGTTTATTATGTGGGCGATACTAGTTAGTTTCCAATACGTTTGCAAATTATTATCTTGCTTTTCAAGGCGAACCCCTTATTTGGTAACTAATTCTTGTATGATATGTGATCCTAGTCTTTTGAGGGCATTGCTTGCTTTCAACAAGATTAAGAAAAGAACCATCATAAACCTTGAGTACACATGATCAAACCAAAGGGATATGTGGGAACTGTGCGCTAAGGAATATGTGGGCGATACTAGTATTTGCACATATCCAAGAAATTTAAAACTATAGTTTATAAACCAGAAAGCTTACCATGCAAAGTGGTTGGGAAGATATTGATTGCTTTGGTATTCTCCCAGTTTAGAAAGTTCAAAAGGGATTCTAGTAGATATGGCATGTGATATATAGAATGATACCTCATCTCGACAAGGAGGATTAATGGATATGGATGGGGTTGACTTTCATATACTTAATCCCAAGTGCATAGACTCTTGTTCTTTAAAAGTAGGGCGGGCATTAGTAAGGAACCTTAAAAGTCTATTTGGATGGTTTGATAATGTATTTGCATCATCCTCTCTTTGACAATGGAGATCTGTAAAGGAAATCAAACATGGAAAAGAGATTTTAAGAGATCAGGGGAGGCAACCTGAGCAATGAATCCCTAAAATTTAGGATGGAAAGGATTTAGGTGAAAATGGAGATGGTGAAAACCTCATATCCCTAGTCTCTTTCATTTCTCAATCATTGGATTGTGTTTCTTTATCCTTCCTCAATAAAGCAGATCCTATTCAAGGACTAGCTAATTAGTGTCCAAATAGGCCCTAAGGATCTATGTGGATGCCCATATATGTTTTCTCTGGATAAACCCCAATATTGTGATGTGAGAGAAGAAACTCAAACATTTAAGGAAGCTCCCAAATTCCCTCATCCAACAAACTAGGGATATTGAATTCCTTACAGAAGGTGTTGTCGATGTGCTGAGAGTTCTGGGCTCATATGATCTAGAGTTCCCCAATCCAAATAATTTTTTTTTCCCATCAGAGCTAACTTCTTCTCATTGTATATAAGAAATATTTCAGAGATATCTTGTGTGGGCGTCCAAATAGCCCCTAAATCGTTTCAATATATGGGTACTTATTAAATGACATAGACCAATTGAAACTTTATTTTCTATTGATGGCATTTAATGAAGAAATGGTGAGCATGATCTTTGAGTTGGACAATAATAAAAATAAGAGAATGGATCTTCAATTGCATGGAATGACATGATGTGTTGCAATTATGGGGCATATGATACCTTGACAATGTAGAAACTAGGAAACTGTCAAGATGATCTGAATAGCATAGGGAGAACTTTTGGCTTATACAAGTCTAGCTATGGGTGGATCAGGTGGATCAGTCTTGATGGAGACTTGTATATATAAGCTCTCAACAAACTATAGGCTATTTCTGGTGAGAAAGATACCAAAAGTTACCTGTCCTAGATATAACTTTGATGATAAAATAATGTCACTTTTGTTCTTCAAATGTAGACAATCATGGAGAAATTGGGAGCCATATGAGCAAGGATGACGAAAATTCACCTATTCTGTTTACGAAGAGCCAACGAATAATAGGAAACGATTTGGATCGCTCAAGGTTTTAAATGCCGGTACCAAACCTTATACCGTTTTCCCATAGAAATGGTATGAATTGGCATGATACTAATACCAATGATATGTACTAAAATGATAGCTTCTAAAAAATTAAAAAATCATTAATGCTGATTAGTATGTTCAATAAGTTACTGTTGGTATGTACGGTTTGTACCTATACGATTGATACATTTTGGTATAGCTGTGTATGGTTTATACGTGTATGGTTGATACATTTTGATATAGCTATTTTGGCATTCCAATGCCAGTATCAATGCCAGTTTCAAGATTGTGTTTCTTTTTGGGTGCATTTTAAGATATAATGCCTCTCATTGGTCGGACTTATTCTCTGACTCACTTAGGGAATGAGGTTATGGACGTGAGTAATCAAATCTCATGATTTATTGGTCCAATGGTTGCGGTTGCCGTTTATGGTGACCTCCACTAGTCCAACGATAAATAATTGCAAAGGATGGAGGCTAAATAAAATTTGCTTAAGCAAATGGGATACAATCAAATGTAGTAGAAGTGTAACCTCGGGCAGCGTAACCTCAAGCTTTACGAAAGGCTTAAGCTTACCTTACAATGTAATATCAAGAAAACGTGCCTTTCAATTGACTCCATAAATGGTGCAAAGATAATAAATGGAAATGAGACTTCATCTCATCCCTGTCGAGTGCTTGTTCTCCGCGTCTGTTGATTGTTGTCATAGTTTCAGGACAATCAAGTTGAGTATATTCACAACCAAGGTTTACTAAATGAGTATTGGTACCGAAATAGTACCAGCCCAATACCAAACTGAATCAAGCCAACAAGGAACTGGTGGCTTGGGTCAGTACACCCTTTTTTTCTTTTTTTTCTTAGTTTCTTAATTTGTTTTACTTTTTATATGTGGTATATGAAGCCAAGAGCTTACTATAAGCTTCCAATTTTTCTTATTTACTTAAATAATTTTGAATGCATATAAGAAAGAGAAGATAAGATGAGAGTTCACGAGAGGCTCTTGCCTTCTTTCTTTTCAAGTGAGTTCACAAGAGCTCACATCCCACTCAACTTGCCCCTAAGCCATCCCACACTTGAACTGGGTGGTTCAGCATGGTTCGCAGGCAGAACTGAATCGAAAGCTGATTTTGAGTTAGTTTTCGGCTGGCTTGGTTCAGCCCGAACCCATCGGTTTGGTTCGATTTTTTTCCTCTATTTACAACAACCGAACCGGCTAGGTTTGGTTCGATTTTTTATCCTCGATTTATAACAAATGAATGAATCCATCAATTGGATGGCAATGACTGGACAGGTGAGTCGTGGCAAAAGGAGCTAGGCTTGGTACTTTATAAGGAACCAAAGAAGTTGTATATGAGGGCATATAACCCTAATTTTCTCCTTGGTGTGTATTGTATGAGATCTTATTTATTGAATGCATAAGAGATTGGGCTGTTCGAGATGCCATGGCCCCATTTTATGCCTTTTTAAAGTAGGTGATGCCTACATGCCTCCCACCTTGATTCACTCTCCAGGCATAGAAACATGGTGAGAGAAATGCCCCTTTTCAAGGTCATGGTGCAAACGTTGGTCATCTAAGTGAGGTTACTTTTGCTCCGTAACAATAAAAGGGCTATTTAGATATGATCCCTTAAAGTTGTTCAAAACTAAGAAAAAGTATGTTGGTTAATCATATCACATGGCATTTTGGGCCCAACAATAATTTCATATCCATTGATTTGCAAGAGGTATGATTTGCAACTACTTTATAAAACTCTTGGATTAAAAAAAAGGTTGCCTAGGCATATTATATTAAGCATGAGGTATAAATCTGGAAGAGGTAGATTTGGTTACATTCAAATGTAGCCAAGTATAGATCATGTGAGATTAACATACTTAAATCCTGATAATTTTATGTTGATGGTTGGCAAGCAACTTGATAAATGGACTACAAGATAATGATGCCTTGTTTATTCATTGGATTTGAAAGAAGCATGTTATAGTAATCCACTCCATCACCAGCTATGTCAACATGGCGCTTCCTATTTTGTATCTTCTTGCTCCTCTACTCCAAGCAACATTTTCATTTTTCACTGTTCCTCAAACAAGCTTTTGGTGGGGCTTTATTAGATGGTGCGGACTAACATGTTAGACATGTTTTTGCTGGTGCTGTCTTGTTCATAATGTTTATTTAGACATGTTGTTAGTGCCATTGAGAATGATGACCTTCTTGATATTAGTAAGCTTGGTATTGGTTAGGCTTGATAATAGCATGCTACAAGCTAGGTCTAGAGAAGGTGATTACAGAGTTGAGAATCGTGTTGCTGTGACTGTTGAATGGAGAAGGGTGTATAATGTGGACCTTTTCAAAATTCAGGTCCATGGGATCCAAATCAATGTGATGTGTAGGCCAAGGTGGTTTTGCATGTCTTAAAGAGGTCCATCTTGTAAACCATTCAGTGCTAGGTGATAGATCAGGTAGGTGGAAAGCTTAGCAGATGAGGTGGAAAGGAGATAGGCAAGACAGGGCAGAGAGGGAGAAAGAGGTTGAGGACAAATTTAAGCTGGGCTGTTTTTGAGTTTTTGTGCTTCCCTTGAATTAGATGTCCTAATTATTCAACATGGCGCTTCCTATTTTGTATCTTCTTGCTCCTCTACTCCAAGCAACATTTTCATTTTTCACTGTTCCTCAAACAAGCTTTTGGTGGGGCTTTATTAGATGGTGCGGACTAACATGTTAGACATGTTTTTGCTGGTGCTGTCTTGTTCATAATGTTTATTTAGACATGTTGTTAGTGCCATTGAGAATGATGACCTTCTTGATATTAGTAAGCTTGGTATTGGTTAGGCTTGATAATAGCATGCTACAAGCTAGGTCTAGAGAAGGTGATTACAGAGTTGAGAATCGTGTTGCTGTGACTGTTGAATGGAGAAGGGTGTATAATGTGGACCTTTTCAAAATTCAGGTCCATGGGATCCAAATCAATGTGATGTGTAGGCCAAGGTGGTTTTGCATGTCTTAAAGAGGTCCATCTTGTAAACCATTCAGTGCTAGGTGATAGATCAGGTAGGTGGAAAGCTTAGCAGATGAGGTGGAAAGGAGATAGGCAAGACAGGGCAGAGAGGGAGAAAGAGGTTGAGGACAAATTTAAGCTGGGCTGTTTTTGAGTTTTTGTGCTTCCCTTGAATTAGATGTCCTAATTATTGTGAAAGAGGCCTTGGCAACCACTAATATAGCTAATTGCCAGCTGTTAGCATCTGAACAAGCTGATGATATTTGTGCATGGCTCACACAACTACATTGTTTCCTATAAATGAGATCGGAATATGTTTGCTCATAAAGAAGCACATCATAATGTCTTCAAATATGGTTTGCATCCATCATGATGCACATGGGTTTACAATAAATATTACTCATACGCAACTACACCTTTCTTTTTTATATCTCAGGTTGTTGAAGAGTAAGTTGATCGAACCATTAGCTTAATTATCCGAAATCGAGGACCAGTTATATAAAGATTTCTATCTCACCCAGGGTTTTTAAAGCATGCTTTCCCAACCATTTTAATGGATTGTTGACATCTAGTTGAATTGAGATCTTGCCTAAGATGTAGGAGAATATGGAAAGAACTAACACACACCAAGATCTCAGCTGATATATAGGAATGATATGTTGAAATGCCATCCAATATTATACAACTAGTCTTAAAAGGCATTGATATTAATACTTTATAAATAAGAAAATCTGTTTAATATTGTTTCAAAAATGCTGAAAAAAAATCTTGGCCAACATATGGATATCTTATTAGGCAATATTTTGTGTGACTTAATTAGTGGGTTTATATTTGCCAAGTTCCCTCAGGTTATAAATTTCTATTTGATATCCCAGTGAAAATGCAAACTTTGATCTTGCATAAATTTTGTGGGGAATGAAAATATGGAAAGACATATAACTTTTGGTTGGCTTTGCATCAAGGTAGGGCTGGAGGGTTGCTTCTATTCATCATACAACCATAGAAGGTATACCCTCTTATGATTCATCATACAACCATCAATTGAATGCAGTCCATGCCTGTAACGGTCATGAGATATTAGGTGAAAGATCAAATAAATTGATTTGCAAGTTATATTTAGACTTAATATTTGTGGTTGTTTAAAGCAGAACATACATGAAGGCCATCCCATTCTATGCATGTAATGTAATAGTTGCACTATGAATGACATGGTGTCACCACACATAGTTTTGCATGCTTGTGCTGTTGTGCATAGCAATTGGCTTAAAATCACAAAATTTAATAAATAGTTAAGGAGGAGGGTGAGCCTTGGCACAATAGTAAGTTTGCTCTATAGTGATCCAGAGGTCATGGGTTTGAAATATGGAAAGTCTTGTGGTCTAGAGGTCACAGGTTCGAAATACAGAAATGGTCTTGTGAGGTAGTCTATCTGCACATGGGAGCAAAGTTGCGCACATCTGACCCTGCTCAGACCTCTCAATTGTGGGAGCCTCATGTGTTGGGCTGTCCTTTTGTTAAAAAGTGGGAATGTGTAGAAAGCCTTGGACAAGTTATTTTTCAAGATAGCATGGGATACTATTCTCACATGCTCAGATAAATATCCACTTATATTCAGGAACTTTGGATTCAAAACATGGAAACTAAGTAAGGAAATAGTAAATCTCTTTTAAGGATGTGAGAGTTTTACCGCATCAAACCTAAACAATGGAAACCAGAATATATAAACAGGAAAGGATCGAGGAAAATATTGAAAGCTCCCAACAATTCTTATTTAACAAATCTTTTGATAGAGAAATATCAGTAAATGCCCCTGTGACATTTGTTATTGGGATTGTCCTTGTGAATAGCTAACAACTTATTTTTTCTCATTTCATACCCAAGGCTAGTTCTTTTGGTTATCGAATAACTTCCGCTGAATTCTTCAATAAAGTCTCTCAATCATTCCATCTACTAATCTAACAATATGTTGCAATTGTTCCTTTTTGTCATTGTAGAAGTAGTTTTGATCAACGTTGTCATAGAGAGTTGCTTGAGCAGTCCCACCCATGCTCCCTTAGTCAACCTAACTGCCTATGTCTAGCATCTTCCAAGGTTTTAGGTGCCCAAGCGCCTATTCTCTACTTTCATCTTAGCCTCTAAGGCAGATATTTATTTATTGGTTGAGTAAAGGCACTGAATTTTCAACCCACTCTTAATATGTACTCTATAGTTAATGCTGGTGGTTCTTTGGAGACGTAGATGGAAATATGACTCAATTCAACATTTCTTATTTAGAAAATTTTGGGGAAAGACAAAGGCTTGTAGTATTTAGGAAGTGACAATTGATGAGTTGAGGATTCCATTTATCGGTCTGTTTCCTATGGTGCATGAAAAAATTTATGTTCTAGATTTAAGCTAATTAGGAATCAAATGACAATATGGGTGACCAGTTAGGGTTTAGCCTAATAGTTTGGCACCCCCCTGCAGGACGTTTGAGATTTGAGTCCTATGAATTTGCATGGCTGCAGGGAAAGATAGAGCTTGACACCTTGTCAGTAGAGTCAGAAAAATAGTCAAGATGGGCTGGTTTATGGGATGGTCAACAGATCCTCTGAAATTTGCCAGACTTTTAGGGCTGAGGTTATGCGGGTGGGCCTTCTTTGTGTCCTGTTTAACAGACTTCATATTATCGGAAGAAAATCAGAGACATGGATTGCTAAATCGATCTATAATCTTCTCCCTTTATCATTAAGGTCAGTTGGCTTCAAACGTAAAAAAGAAAAGGAATTGTTAAAAGAAAAAAGGAAAACTATTTTTGTGCCTGTATCATCGATATAATTAGTTGTTGTTTTGATTTTACATGAATGTCTTAATGTTTTTTTCCCCCCACAACTTGCCTTTTCTTCTCATAATTTCCCTTGAATAGCTTTAGGGTGTTACTGCTTTCTAGTTGCATTTTCTAAAATACCAGCATTCATGAGATGTTTCCCATTATCTTCTATTTTAATTCTCTGCTGAGCTTTTGTAAATCATATTCTATATGTCCAATTCATTTTATACTCTTATGTGTACTTCAGATGTTATAGGTCCATGTTTACACCTAGCTAAGTTTGCATTTTGCAGCTAATCTAAGAAGTCTCCAAGTTCTGGTCATACTTCCTGTAGCAATTTGATGGTATTGTTTATGACATGTTCGTTGATGCAATGGAGCCCTTATTCATCTAATTTGCAGCTTGCTGATATGAATTTTTTGCGATACTATATTTATAGGTGCAATTCTGTGACTTATATTTTGATGTTTTATAGTTTAGCTTGGGTTGACTAATACTGCAGGATATTCTTTAGTGATCTGTCTTATTTTATAAATTCATTTATGAAAAACAACATTTTAGGACATTGTAACTTGTATGAGCTAATTGTATGACATTGATCTTCATAGCATGAGAGAACCTTATTCTATCATTAGCTACTAATTCTCCCATGTTTTTTTGGCTGTTACTGTAATCACTCAGGGTGGAGACCTGAGATATTGCCAGAAGTGCTCTCACTATAAGCCTCCCCGTACACATCACTGTCGTGTTTGCAAAAGATGTGTTTTGAGAATGGTATGTACGATGACTTGTATTTCCTTTTTCAAAATCTATTCTGGTATTCATTATGGCCCTGTGATGCCTGCAGGATCACCATTGTGTCTGGATAAATAATTGTGTAGGGCATGAAAACTATAAGGTCTTCATTATTTTCGTGTTGTATGGTGTGATTGCCTGCATCCACTCAATGGTATACTTCAGTTACATCTAGTTAATTAGTGACCTGGAGTTTTATCATGTGGCAGAAAAGGATTTACAATATTATTTCAGGTCCTTCTTGTTGGGAATTTTATTCATGATGCACAGAAGGATCAGGTGCAGAGTAGTGACTCTAATAAAACAACATATGTGAGTAACTTCCCTTGAAAAAAAGAAAAGAAAAGAAAAAGTGATTAACTTTGATAGTGTTATTCCTTGAGTGTGGTATTGACTTCCAGACATTTATCAACTTGACAGATCATTGGTGGAACTATACTGTTTCCCTTAACTCTGGCGTTGAGTGTCTTATTGGGTTGGCATATTTACCTTATCTTGCAGAACAAGACCACAATCGAGGTTTGAGAAAATTTTCCTCAGTTAGCTAAGCACTTGATTATGGAATAAAATATTTAGAAAACTATGCTGGCTTCTTTTTCTGCAGTACCATGAAGGAGTCAGAGCCATGTGGCTGGCAGAAAAAGTAGGAAATACGTACAGACATCCATATGACCTAGGTGTCTATGAAAACCTTGTTTCGGTAAGAATATTCGCTCTCTCTCTCTCTCTCTCTCTCTCTCTCTCGTGCGCGCGCGCGCACACATGCACACCTTTCTTTTATGTATGTAACTCATGGTTCTGTATTTTTTGACATGTATGCATTGTTAATGAGGACCAAGACAATTATTCTTTATTGTGGTAGATCTTGACTCTTTCTTAAGGTTGATTTCGAGGTCATGTTCAGTGAATCTATCTAGTCATAACCAAAATGTCACCACACCTATTTTTCATATTTAAACAATGATGATTAAACTTGTCTTTAGATAAAGATCTACCAAGGCATGGAAATCAATAAACCTACTAAGCCATGCTTTGTTTGTTGCACAATTTTATGTAGTTCTTCTCAGAAGAGAGGACATACTTGCCTTCACAGCTTCTGTTTGCATCCTTGCATTAACTGCCAATATCTTGCTGAAACATCCTTCCTTCTCCAAAGCTGTCAGTCATTTTAAACTTAATCTTTGATTTAGTGCTTCTCTTGTTGCTTTGCTATTCTTCAGTCAAGGAGTTGATGATAGTTGGAATATGCTGTAGGTTTTGATATTAAGATCATATTTAAGTTAATGTTGACCTCTTATGCTATTCTGTAACATGACATCCATCTGAAGCCATCTATCTGACTTTGCCCTTTGGCAAAGTCTTCATCATGAAGACAGACCTTTTTAAAAATGGAACATCCGTCAGATGCCTTGTTGTATGATGATAGTCAGCCTAGATATATTCAATTATACTAATCCATGCTTGTCCTAATTTGGGAACATTGCTACTATCAAGGTCAACATTATGTCAATTATTATATTTTTTTTGTAACTGTTCCTTAGCATCTACTTTGTCACTTGGCTCTACAATTGTTCCCATTTGAGAAGAGGACAGCCTCCTCTTTTTATGTGGAACTTTTCTACCTGATGTGTTTTATACGCTAGATGAATTTTTTCCTTGTTTCTATCGGTCGGCAAACATTGAGGGCTCTGCTTCACTATTCCTGCATCTGCTCTCGGTTCAGGCTACTTGGCTTTCAAGGCTTCTTTGTTTTTTGAGCTATAAGTTTGGCATTGTTTCAATTAAAGGCATTATTTTAAAGGGTAGCCATGGCATGCATATCATGCATCTTGTTCATTTAGGTACACATTTCGAGTTTATTTCATGCTTGTCTGCTTTTATACACCAGTGCATGTAGAAAGTATGTAAAATAAGGCAACACCACGGGAAGTCATGCACCGGGATTATCTGATATCTGGTTGTTGCACCATCGATTAACTTCAAATCATTTTTGCTTGCAGGTTCTAGGGCCTAACATCCTTTGTTGGTGCTGCCCTGCATCAAAGCACAAAGGCCCTGGTCTCCGGTTTCGCACTGCGTTTGATCTTCCAACAACACTTACTTGACATATCAGGTGACAAAGAAGATAGTCATTAGCAAAAGATGGAAACCATGTGAATTTCCATGGCTAAGCCTTCACTTGGGAGAGTGCCACCATTTACAATCATGTGAATTTCCTTGGTTAAGCCTCACTTGGGAAATTGCCGTTTACAATCATGAAGTGCATGCGGTACTTGGTTTGACATGGAGGCTTAAAGTTACTTTTGTTTTGTGGGTTGTTTATAAATAGGGGCAAGCAGATGGAGTGTTGTGGGTTCGTAATTGGGAAAGGATTCTAAGGTTTGTAAGCCTATGTTATTCATTCACTATAGTGGTGCCAAGATATATATGCCAGTAATCTGGTGATGTATTTTGATATGGAACTTCATGAGCCACATCATTCATTCTCCACCGTTTACGACCGAAGCGCTAGAATCTCACATTAACGTTGCGATATTACCGTCCAAAGGAAAGGTATTAAACAATGCGCTGAAAGATCTTGAAACCCTAACCCTCGTGCTTTGCTTTATGGTACCTGAATAAGCTCGGTTTCGTCTTAGTACCCTTCCATTCCATTCCAATGTTACTGTGCCCTTCTCAATTGCATCATCAGGAGGCTCCACGACAAAATCATACAAATTGTTTAACATCCCCCACCTTTTATTCTCAGAAAAATCTCGTTTTTTTTTTTTTGGCTTGACTCACCTTGGTTCAATATTTTGAGAGACAAATGACAGAAAAGCTTTACAAACATCGAGGGGCAACAATCAAACTTTTAAAGGCTCTAAATGTGTTTTGCGGGAATTCATCTCTCAATCCAATCCAACCGTCGGTGAAGGCGCATCTATTTTGCTTTTCCCTTGCCCTTCCCCTGGTGCTTCTTTGCTTCCAACTTGGCTTGCATTCTCGCAGCAGCTGCAGCCTTTGCCTCCTCTCTCTTTTTCCTCTCTTCCTCTTTGACTGCGGCAGCCATCTCTCTTTGCTTCTTTAATTCCCTGATTGAGGTAAAAATTGTATCATTAGCTACCTGCATATTAAGGTACAAGTGTTTTCCAAATAGGATGTAAGTTCACAATGTAAGTGGCCACTAATGTAAGTTCACAAGCGAGCCTGCAACAATAATCTTACCGAGGCAAAACCTAACCAACGCCCTTCGATCTTCTACAACTATAGGTCATGGATATTGAAAACTAAAAATACCAGAAGTAGTTTCATGGGGCTTTAGATGGTTGGCTTATTGCTAAGAGGTATGTACGCACCTGTCTGCTCATTAAATGGGATGTGACCTCAATAAGATGATTGGAACAGCAAGGTTGATTTATTACAAGTACACTGACAATAATAGAATTTCTAGAAAATGATTTAAACTAATAAGCAGGTTGATTATATATGCACCATCCAGTTTGGCCACCACAATTCCCCATATGACATAGCAAGCAAATTCCAGATTTAAAGCAGAGATTAGTGCATTAGGAATAGACAATTTCACTTACTCGAGCCTGGCCTTTTCATCTGAAACACTACCAAGACTGGCACCTTTCCTTGGTCTGCAAGCCACCAACTCCACCTCAAAAATCAGAGTTGCACTGCACCTCTCAAATTCTGCTAGTTAGCTTCACGGTTCATGATTGCCGGTAGTAAAAATATTAGTGACAAAGGGATAAGATGGGAGAACTAAAAACGTGGGCATTACTTTGGTGGTATATCTGGAGGAGAACCAGCGCTCCCATAGGCATACTCTGGCTTGCATGTAATTTTTGCAACCTCTCCAACCTTGAACAATCCAATAAATAGATGGCTGTATAACTAAATACCTCCCAACAAAAATCAGAAGAACTTCATTGATCTAGCCATGCAGTTTACCTTCATAGTTCTTATTGCTATATCCCAAGCCTTGATAACAGCACCCTTCCCAAGCTCAAATGAGAAAATAGTATTGTCTTCATGTGTGGTATCAAAAACTTCACAAGTTCCAGCAATGGTACCTTCGTAATGAACTGCCAAGATCAAACAATCAAGATATTAGATTGATTAACAAACAAACACGATACATGGGAAAAGTGGCAAAAAAAGCCGAGAATAACGCTCTCCTCTTATTAACAGACCATCATAGTCAATCACAAATCTCCATATAATGCCCAAAATTTACAGCCTTGAGAATGCCATCTAATGTTCCCCAAATGATTCCACAACCTTAAGTTTGCTATGATTGTTGATCTGACATGCAGATAAATCCTTAGCACAAACACAGACTGTTGCTTTCTACTAGGTCCCCAGCATTACCCATCAAGTACTTCCATCATTGAAAAAGGTTTCAAGTACTCCAAAGAATGTCACGACTAAATTTTGGGCATCAAGAATGTGGCATTCTGGATCCTAAAAATCAGTAACATCTGATGGGAACTGGATCTCCAAAGGACACGATTAATTTTTGGGCTTCAATACATAAAGGCCAAAAAGAATTTCAATGTCTACAACAAGGATCAGAATCAAGGGATTTTTGATATTAATGCATTTGATCATAGGGAAGATGCATAACTAAGGTTTACCATCTTAGTACTAGACCCTATATTGATACTACACTAGTGTATTATCGGTTTGTCCATAGGTTGGTTCAACATATTGAGACTCGATATGCTCTTAGTATAAGTTTGGGTTCAATATCAGTACAATCTTGTATGCTTCTTACAGGATGGTATGCACTGGTACAGTATCTCATTTGCATAATTATGAGTTTGACAATTTGGTCAGCATTTGCACACAAGCACCCAAGTTAACTGAGAAATTATTTCAGGAAAAGCAGAAAACAGAAAAATAGCTAGCTTAGAAAATGCATTGAGGCCTAACTCCCAGGCAATGACATAAAGCTCTAAACGTTCATAGCATACAGAGGAAATAACCGGATTTATTAGGACATTCAGATTAAGGAATGGAATGCAACATCATCGATGTTGACATATTTCAGTAGAAACAGAGGTCTAAAATATGATTGATTACATAATATGCATTGCTAATCTCTAGTAAGATTTACACTCCTTTTGCCTTACAAGCTACAGGTTTCTCGTGTGCTGTCATCATAGGATTTTGTCAGTTTATAGTGGGTCACATAATACATGCTTCAATATATTAGAACTCAGTGCATTTGCATGCCTGCGCAAATGATCACCAGAAGTTCAAAAGGCTAGGCAAGCAGCAAAATAAGTCCATCCATGGAAATACAATCATGTGTGCATTCGCATGGGTGCGCGCGTGCGCGCACGCGTGTGTGTGTGTGAGAGAGAGAGAGGATGCAATGAAAAGAATGAGGATCAGCAGATATAGGAGACTGATAATTTTCATCCGCACACACACAACATGAATTGTGACGGCACATTGTCAACGGCTGCTTAAAATTTAAATGGCTTGTTAACTTCCAGAAAGTATTTTCTTGGCTATGGTAGGATCAGAAGCAACTTCTCTGCATCTAACAGGATATCAAAGACACCACATTTAAGGTCACAGGTCATATTCCTTGCAACCAACAAACACGATGAATAGGTTATGAGTATAAGCAAGACTCCCTTTTTCTTCAGGTTCTCAGTTAAAAACAGAAAGCAAAGGGAATAGGAAGGAGCCTAATTTGGTCCAGAGATTGAATGGTCTTTAATAAGTCCTCATCAGGAGGAAGCAACATCTACCAAAATGAATGAGATAAGAAAATAGATTTCATAACAAGGTACAAAATGTTTAAAGTAACCAGAGCTCACATTCTTGTTGCACAAGCATCATGTCAGAGACTAATCACTGGATCGGAGTTAAATTATTTTTTAAATGTCAAGATAAACGTGCATATCAGGTATCTTACTTTCAAATGTCAAGATATAGGTGCATCAATTTTGAGAGTTATAGAGGTCTGGAAGAGTCAATAAATATACAAGGGATCCACTAATACTTTTGGGGTGGAGCAACCAGAGAACAAACTGACATCCATGGTTTGCCAATATAAAGTTAGCCAAAAGCTCAGAACAAGTGAAAAAGGAATGCTCCCTTTTGAATTCCTCATCATCCCCTTCACTAAGCTCTGACATACTCAACAAATTGATCATCCATTCAATCCTGCATTATTCTCAGTTTGTCTGTAGCTTTAATAAACTGATTTAACGAACAAGAAAAACAAGAAAACCCCAAAACTCCATGCTTAGTGGGCAATGAAAAAGGAGGGAGGAACTTTAACTTTCTAAAATCATGATCAACTTTAAGAAAAAAAAAGGGTGATTAGCAGAGTGGAAGGCTGATGCACAATTGATGTGAATATTAAAGACAAGGAAAAGAAGGCTGAGAAACTCAAAACATGATGAAGGGCAAGCGGAAAGAGTACAAGATTATGCATCTAGTTGTATGAACTAACACAAAATCACTTAGCAGTGGCACAAAACTGCTTAATGAATATCCAAAAATATATACACCAGGGATGGGGAAAAAATGGTAGTAGAATATGTGTCAGAGCGACAGTTAGTGAAAGCGATGAATATTTAAGTGTTTTGTTTATTCAGGAAAATAGGGATTCAACCTAGACACATAGATTCCTTTGACTTTCCCTTCATGGACATTATACAATGAAACAGGACATGCATGTAATAATAATTAAAAATATGCTGCTTTTACAAGCATAACTTGTGTCATTTTGCCAAAAAGCATACCTTAAGGCTGATGATTTACTAGTTTTGAGTATTTCCTGCAGGTTCCAAAAAACAAGCTCAAAGTTGCAACATTGCGCTAGAATATGATTTGGGCCATAATAAGAGCTATTTTCATGTTTTCTTGCACCAATTTCAACAAATCAATGCAGTAGGTTCTGCTCCTGTAAGTTTTACGTTATCCTGTTATGGAGAAGATGTCTCCATTGAATAGCTGAAATTTATGAGCTATTTATTTAGGCATCTTAATATATAGAAGTTAAGGCTTGCCGTACCGATATGTGTCATCTCATACCAAGCATATCATCAGTAGTGGCATCAGAACCTTTAGTTAGAGGGCCAAGTAACCAAGTAATCAATTTTTTTTTTTTTTGACTTGCGAATACATTTTTGAATATTGTACTTGGCCATAATAAGTTTTTTACTTTTACAAATTAACCCCATAATTTTATAATCGCCCTCTTTTTTTTTTTGGGTTGAGGGCGGGGGCAATTTTCATAAAGAATTCAAAAATTAATAGGTCTTTCAAGGAAGTTTTGAAAATATCAAAACCAAGGGGGAGCAATTGCCCAACCTTTCATACATGTAGCTCCACCCCTGTATATCGTATCATACTGAACCGAAACTTAGAATAGAGCTGCATGGAGTCCCGATAAATTGAACCAACCCTATACTGGGCATATTGCCATCGTACCAATATGGCATGAGTGCTAGGTCCCGGTACTAAGATCGCGGACCTTAATTCAAGTGTTAATTTTTTTTTCGCATATAAATCTATAGATTTGAGGCATAAGTTGATAAAATGACCTACGAAGCTAAAAATACAATGGGAGGATTGAATTGAAATATACTAATTAGTAGGTCTTTAAAGATTTATCAACAGAACTTCACAACCTCATGCAGTTTTGTCCCTTTTAAGAAAAAAAAAAGGGAAAAACAATCCATCACAACTTCATTATTGTTGCTAGAATATAATCAAGTCATAAATTATCAAGCGATTAAATCAGATTGTGGATCAAACTATGGATCTTAAAATTTTTCTAATTTGTTTGAACATATTAAACTCAACTCAACTAAGCCTTAATCTTTGAATGTATTAAAGATATAAAATTAGTGAAAATTGAAAAATGACCGATCATAAAGTAGAAGAATGAAGAAAAAAGGCACATAGTGGAAGTTTCCACCATCCAAACCCATATACAACATGCTTGATGAGAAAACATGTCAAGTTTTTAAGGCTATAAACAACCTACCAATTCAATTATTCTTTTCAGCAGAACATTTTCTAGAGAAAAAGCATCAAACTTCAATGAATGATTGCAAAAATATGAAAGCTTTGCCCTTTAATATTAAGGCCATAAACTCTAAATCTTCACTTTCTTAACTTTTTCGAGTCTAAAACCCTAACAGGATTGCTGATTTTGTGAGTTCAAGATAAATAAGTAATTTTACAAGCCATATAGTCCAATAAATTATATAAACTGGACTTCCACATGATTTAATATGTAAATGGCACAGTCAAGTCGGATCTTATAATCCAAGAAATTGTAAGATGCATTAGGCAAATCTATCTTATCATCCTAATTTATCCTAATCCAAGAATGACAACCAGATTGTTTAGGGCTATTTTTTCATCTAGACAGTAAGATGCACATTGTGGATTATAAGATTTTTAACAATAGCACCTCATGTCATAATATGGACTCTACATAATTATAAATGTAACATTGTTTGTCAACTTCACATTTAAAGCTCCACATTTGCTGTCACTTTCTTCCCTATTACTCTAGTTCAGCTACGGATCAAAGTAGCTCAACGCAGTCAAACTTACTAAGAAACAATTTTGTTTATAGTATGATCGCATAAATAAAAAAACAAAATAATGCTAATTCTGCTATAGCTTGAATGCTGACTGTCCACTACTTATTTTATGGGCTTACATTACCCAAATTCAATCGATTTGCTAAAAAAGCAAGCAAATGAAAATAGAAAGTTGTCAATACCATCAACAAGGGAAAGGCTCTCTGATGGTGCAATTGCATCAGCTCTGGCTTTCCTTATAACTCTCTTGACTACACCTCCATCCCCAGTCAAATCTACAGTATCATCCATGGCTGTGTAGTTTCAGAAACCTGTCAAAAAAGAAAATAACAAAAACAAGAGAGTAAAGGAAATTATTAATGAAATTAAGGACTATCATGAAAAAAGAAGGCTCACCACACAAAAGAAACACACCCACACCCACCCATCTACACACACACACACACACACACACATAGAGAGAGAGAGAGAGAGAGAGAGAGAGAGAGAGAGAGAGGAGAAGTGTGCACAGACACACAAGTAGAGATACACATATGCATGTATGTTTAGGCCCTGAAGAGCATGGCTTTATGCAATTACCGAACCATGAGAAATAATAGCAGTTTGTATTGCTTCATCATGCACATGAAATAACAACACTAGTGGTATATTTGTATTGCTTCATCATGCACGTGAAATAACAACACTAATGGTATATCATTACAACCAGAGAAATAATTAAAATCCTCAATCACCAAATAAAACAATCATAACTAGCACAAAAGGAGCATAATCTCTGTATAATTCAAGTTTTTGTCCCCCTTATACCGTTCAATACCAACAGAGGTTAAGCTTCTCTCTGCATCATTCAATATTATCAGATGCCTAGCTTTTCCAACCATTCCTAGTATCATTCAAGTTCTTGATTCCCCTTATAACATCCAATACTAACAGAGGTTAAACTTCTCTTCGTATCATTCAATATTATCAGATGCTAAGCTTTTCCAGTCCTTCCTAAACTTCAATTCAATTCTCATATCGTCTCATGTACATTTTTCTGATCAGCAGCACATATACTCAAGCCCCTCTATGTAGGAGGGCCAAATTTGGTTTTATTGCAGAGAGACATATCATTTAAACTAGTCTTCCATCACCTCATCCTCATTTTACGTAGCATTTAACCATCTCAATGAATTTCTATCTATCTCCTATTTATACCAAATGCTTGCCTTAACAATCTAATCTCTATGTACTTTATGTGAGAGAGCTTGCACGTCTTGTGGGAATGTCATGATGGGTTATCATCTCAACAGGACTGTCTCATCATCATTTCAATGTTCCAATTGGCATGTCTTGGGACATCCCCATCCCAAGGATGGGGCAACATGATAGTACATCCCATTGCATAAAAAAATGAGGATAATCCCATTTCATGAGATTTAAAACCTTATCTGACATTACTATTACCTTGTAAGCTTTTTCCTTCAATCTTTCCAGCATGCGAATGTAATATAATGCTTCGGAATCAAATATCTTCATCCACTCTCCATGTCATTCAATCAAAAGTGCAAAAGACAACAAAACTCAGTAATAGGCTTGTTTTAACTATAGTATCTACTGTCGACAACCATTAAAAACTTTATAAACAACAACAACAGAAATAGTCGCAAACTAAAACTAGGTAAAAATTTCATAGCCATGAAAAACATTTATTTGACAAAATCAACAAGTGAGGAAGAATAATATTGAGTGCAATGTCATCACTATCAGATTTGTGGTCATTCTTGTTTACCATATGAGGATGAGTCCTTAACACATAACATATGTTTCTAGAACAACTCATTATTATATTGAGAAAAGGAGATGCCATTCAGGTAGGCAACTCAGATGTGGAAAGAAGTCAAAAGATGATAAGAAAATTAAAGGGGAGAAATATATTATCGCCAAGGAGTATGACAAATATGAAATAGTTTAACAATAATGCAAAAACTTTTAGGTATTTCGCAGTAAAGCATGAATGAGTTGTTCAAGTAATGACTATCTAACATGAACTAGAATGCAAACTAGTATCATCTTATGGTGATAACAATAAATAATGTTGAAATGCACCACACCTTATAGATGGGTGTGGGGGGTGGGAGGATTAAATGAATAATTAGGTTTAGAATGTTTTGGACAAAAGTTTTTCTCTTAGAAGAAAAATTTAAACAATATATTATGATATTAAAAGGTTTTGGCCAACTTGTTTTGCTTGGGACAGAATTGCAAATCATGAGAAGAAAGGATATTACATTAAATCAAGCAAGATAGGACCTTCTTAATCTTCGGTTTCAGCAACTCCACCATTGCCTCAGGCACCATTTCCCATTACTGCCTACAGCTATGATGATGGTAGAATCTTCCAACCACTTAAGATTCAAATACTAAAAATGCTACATCACTTACTACATATTGGATGGCCAAGCATTAGCCTAGTCCCCAACTAATAAATCTCTCACATTGAAAGAGCAACAAGTCAACCTCCTCCAATTCTCCCCATGAAAATCACCATAATTACAATCTTACTTTCCTTCTTTTTCCATCATCCAAGAATCTTAGCTCTTCACCTTATTATGGATCAAGGTTAGATTCACGTAACTATGCCCTCATAGAGAGTATCTCACACGAAAATACACAAACCCTATCAATAACCTTCCAGCTGCATGTCTTGCTAATGCATTTTGACACGTAGCACTGCATGCCGCCGCAAAACCCTGCTAATAGAGAAGGCCAGATTGAAGATATCTATAGAGCACTCCTCATGGCGGAATCCACATCATGATTCATGGTCTTTACGTCGGCCAGGCCAGTACTCAACTGGTCATTCACTGCTCCCAATGCCCTTCATTTCTGATCGTACTCGGCGAAATTTTCTTCTTTATCTCCACCTTCTTTAAAGTTTGAACCCTTCTCCTATCAACCCCACTCCTAATCTTTCCGTCTGGTCTTACCCACCGCAACAGCCAGAACAAGAAAGAAGAAATCGATCGGAACAAGATCTCGCACAGAGAGAGAGAGAGAGAGCAAGAGAGAGAGAGCAAGAAGATTGCGGTAGAGGAAGTTCTGAACAAGATTCTAATTCACACATCATACAGCATCGGAGAAAAAGAAAAGGAGAACACAAAATTTTCGATTCAGTGTGGCTTCGATCAAGATTTTAACTTAAATCGCGCAACAAGAGCAAGAACGAGAATGGTATCAACATGCACGCACACAAAAAATAAAAATAAAAATAAAAATAAAAATAAAACCGGACCCAGCCCAGGCAAACGGGTACCGCAAGCATAAACAATGTTGAAAATGATTTCAAAACCCTAATCGCCGTGAACTACTGCACGATCAACAACAACAAAATTCTAATTACTAATCGATCGGAATTTGAAAGAGAAAAGAGGAAAACGCAAAGAAACCAAGAAGGAAGAATTGCCTCTCCCCGCGGATCTTCTTCCCGCCCCTTCTTCCAAGATCGTCAGATCGAACGATCGATCGATCGTTCGAGCTCGTTCCCTCAAGAAGCACCGATTAGCCGTCCTCTATATATGTATAAATCCACAAAGAGAGCCGAATCACCCCCAAGAAAGGAAGGAGTGAGAGCGAGAGAGAGAGAGAGGAAGGATCCCTTTTTTTTCTCCACTCTTCCTCGAAAGAAAGAAAGAAAGAAAGAAAGCTCGCAAGAGGGGAGAGAACTCTCGCTCCTCCGCGTTGGCAACCACAGTGTAGCGAGAGAGAGAGGCGGCAACAAAGAATAGGAGGCGACTCGCGGACTTGGGCCCAATCTAATCTTCGAAACCGTCTCTCGGGCCATCCGCCGCTTCCCTCCCCACTCTCCCTTTCAATCCATATCCGCCGTTCTTTTCTCGTCATGCGGCTGCCTGATCTTTGTGATTCGTGCTGTAAGATTGACTGTTTATTTTGGTTGGTTGGTTGGTTGGTTGGTTGTGTGCGTGCGGTCTGCTAGAGATTTGCTCCGCTGTATGACGACCTTGCAAGCGCAAGGCCGAACGGCCCCTCCAAACGCTGTGATGATGAAGCGAGCCAATGTGGTACAGCTCAGCACATAGAGACAGCTTGTAAGTCAGCTTTGAGGGCACTCTTTCTAAGTTCTAACTTCAAACTAATGTAGTTAATAGTTGTACTTTTGTATGGAGTCTAATCCAAACCTCTTTTATAATAAGGCAAAAATATTTTGAATGCTTTCTGTAATTACATTACATTCAAGGTGTCAATGGTCAAGAATATCATATTTTAGGATCGATGGTTAGATTTCTCTCTTCTCAAACTACAAGTAATTACTCTCAAAGAATCCAACTGGTATCTTTTAATTAGCTTTTCTGAATAAAATCCTGAACCATTATTAAAAATAATATCAAAACAAATTTAATTCATAACTATGTAGATTACAGGACATTATAATATAAGTCTTTTTGGAACTAACTATAGATCATTTATGACGTTTGATATTCGATTTAATTTGATTTAATCTGAAAATATTAAAACTTAAATGAGGAAAGTAAATGAGAATTTATATAAGCATGTATTCAATCTCACATTGATTATGCATTGAAGTGGGTTGTTTAGTCGAGCAATTTTATGTTTTGTCTCTATAGACTACTTAGAAGGTGTCTCATTGCAAATCTCTTTTTAAAAACTAATTTATGTATTTTGTTTTTTGGTTTCTTTTTTCTTTGTTTTTCTTCTGACCAATAAAATGATCGTGGGGATCCTCCCTTTTTCAAGAGGAAAGGAGCCAATTCAATCATTCAAAGTAGATGGGACAATTAATTAAAGCAAGTCCAATAGATAAAAAATCTTTGAGATTAGAAGGGTTTGCTAGTTTTATAACTTAGAATTTTTATATTATAATTTCACACTTGTTCGACTTCTTAATCCTCTATAGCAATCAACAATCAATGACATATATATATATATCACATTGGTCGTTGATTGTATATATATTATCATACCTTATATGTGAAGGCAGATTTAAGATATAACAATCTACTGCATATGCACAGAATTAAAATCCAACGATATCCAAGACATTTTATGCAAAATTAACTTCAAATAATTCATTTAATTCTACTAATAATAATCCATAAAATTGATTAAATATAAATATTACATCCATGAGTATAATAACAAAAAGTCCAAATAAAATTCTAACATAATACTGAATCATTATCTTTAATTAAAAATAATATTAGTTTTTTAACTAATATTCTCTAATTAAAATCCAAAGGCTAGCATTTCTTTGATCCCCTGTCTTAAATATTTGTCTTTGAAAAAAAAAAAACAATATTTTGCAAGCAATACTCAATAAGTACCTTAAACATAAATTAGATGAATTAAGTAAGTAAAACGATAAAATTTAAGATACATTTGCAATACAATAATGTTTTTATAATATTTTTATAAATAATTTCAATAATGCATGACATTCTAAATAATAATATCGATTTTTAAAATAATAAATTTTGTATTTATACGCTAATATATGCGATAATAACTCTTAAGTTGTTAAACTTTGACCATACATAATTCTTGCGATAGAGTCTGTATATAACCCTATGGATGGGGATTGGATCGCGTTATATATCTTCTGCAAAAGTAGGTTCCAGCATCTATCATCTATCATCAATTATAATATAATAGATTGAGAGTTGCTAACATTACACTTGTCTGTCATATTTCAATTATCAAGAATTCCAATCATTTTGTATCCAATAACTTTACTTATTTATGTTGTCAATTACTATATAATTTCATATTAAGATCTCTAATCATTCTTCTCGTGGTAAAGTTTTGTAGTAAAGAGCAGTAATAATAACCGATCACAACCTACCTACTTAATCCAATTTTCAATAAAATGATATTCAAGAAATCAAATTTTCAATTCCATGTCTTACTGAATATATGTAACATTTTAAATTAATTATTAAACATTAACATTTAAAAATAATTTAAACAATTTAATAAAAATTAAAAATATATACATATATCATTTAGTAATTTATTTAATCTAGATTTTTATTTAATTAATTTATAAAAGGATAGAACTTAGATACGGTGTGTTGTGTACGTACTATGCGGTTCCATCTATTTCTCTTCTATTATCTTATCACCGAATGATAGTAGAGATGAAAGTGGAAGGAGAAAGATAGAAACAAAACCACACGGCATGAACATAGTCCATCGCATCTAAATTTCATCCTTTATAAAAATATAAAATCTTTTTAGTTATCATGGATAATTTATAAAATACTCTAATTTATGATTAGGTTATTTATATATTTCAGATAAAATTGATAAAAATTAATCCTCAAATTTTGACGTTCAAAGGCTCCATCAACCTTCACCTCATGGACTATTAATTTGGTACCAAAAAATATAGAGACTTCTTAAAAGCCAAGTAGTTTTCTACTTATACTAACCTTATAAAACCAATAGACTTCTCAATTCATGTGGGATACTAAGTTTTTTAAGAAAACTAAATAAATAAATATCTAATAAATATTCAAAAGTAGATTCCTAATCTATAACAATCTTTTGACTCATTTAACATGGTTTTGCAATATAAAAATTTAGATAAAAACATCATAAATCATCATTATCACTATTAATGCTATTTTTATAATTTTTCATAATTTTATCAGTACTGATATATATTTATCAAATTGCTCCTAACTTTCTCAATTGAACTCTAATTTGAGTAATTTTAGATGCATTAAAAAACTAACTCAATATCAAATATTATGAATATAAATTTAATTAAAAATTTTAATTATATAATTTTATATTTTTTTAAATTTATTTTGATCAAATTAAATCTTAATTTAAAGTGAACTAGTCCAAAGGTGACTAATGTGGGGCCTATACAAATATCAAACAAGTACATGGGTGATGTCCTGACGAGGCAACGCTGGTCCCAGCCAGCAAGCTAAAACCGTTTTGCACGCATGCATGAGGTATGGGTGATTGGATGGACATGCATTATCTAAAATAAGGTAATTCTTTTACAAAAAGTTACATACCTAATGTATAATCTAATTTTAGAGATTATAGTGGTTCTAATATAAGAAGGTATTTGGTTGATAGTAATTCACCTTTCAGTAGCCTACGATTACAACATTTAGTAATTAGATATGATAATTTAGATGATAATATTTGATTATCAATAATCTAAGATTATCAAAAATCATGATAATTTGATTCTTTTTTTAAAAGATAGGTGTATGATATTACTAGATTTGATAATCTCAAATTATGCTTTTAACTTCCATATAAATATTTAATAATATTTAATATGATTATATATTTAATATACACTGGATAACATTAAAATATTTAACATTATATTTATATTTAATATTAAATATATAATATAGTATAATATATTAATATTAAATTTAATATTAACATAATATTTAATATTTTAGGCACCATTATATATTTATAGAATAAAATATAAATATTAAAATTAAAATTATTAATATTTTTTCTTCTTGCAAATTAAATTATTACATTTAAATAATTTATAATATTTTTAAATATTATTATTATATATATATTATTAAATAATATAATATATTATCACATATTTATATATGATATATTAAATATTTATAATATTTAAATAAATAATATTTCTAAAATGATTTTACGGAGAACCTACTTTTTATTAGAATATTTCAAGTTTTGGCATAAAAAATAAAAGACAACCAATTAGAAGATAAAAAAATATTTATAACAAAATATAAATAGAATTCAAAAATATGAGAATATAAAACCTTGTATTTTTAGGAACCTGAACTAGCATTATCAAAGCAAATCAAACATGATAATCTTACATTCTTACTAATTAGATTATCAAATACAAAATTATCAAGAATATAAGGGCTTGCTTGGATTGTTAGTCTAATTGTTGACCAACAGTTATCTCATACAGTTTTTAACGAACGGTCACTTAAAGGTATTCCTACAATCAATCCAAAAAAAAGCTAATATTTTTAGTAATATTATATTATCATAAACCAAACGCTACCTAAGAGCTTCACCATTCACATAATTAATTTATTATGGACATTTGTGATAGCATAGTATTGCTCATAGAATATCATATAAAACCTATAGTTTAGTTAAATTAAAAGACTTGGAGGAAGGAAGAGGCAAGAAGGACCCTACTCACATTAATCCTATGATTCTGGGCAACCGTATATCCACTCTTTAAGATGCTTTACCTTCCTTGGCTTCCCTTGAATGCATGTTAGCGAAGATTTGGCAGCACTAAATACGATGCAAGTGCCTCTTAACATAATAAAAATACGTAGCCACCTCTGTACTGATGGAAAAATATAATGTCAAACTTTCAATCCTACTAATTTATGCAAGGGAAAGTAGAGTATAGAAATTGTACATATTATAATAACAAGATTTAATAGTCCATAAAAATACTTTATTCATTTTTAGTGATTTTAAAAGAATCCATATATGGATGGAGACTTAAATATTAATTTTATGTTTTATATTTTGGACAGAGCTTGCCTTCTAAATTAGTGAACGAAAACTGTATGCCATCTAACGTGTTTTTCACCCTAATGCTTATAAGAAGCGAGGAATGCACAAGAGGATAGAGTTAAGATGGGAGAAGGAAAGATTTCATGCAACCATTGCCCTTCATATTGCTACGCTTAAGAAAACAAATCCAGTATGCAAAGGAGAAAAGTTTTTTACAAGCAACCACTTATAGGGAAGAAGGTCCACCGAAGAGGATTCTAGAATTTTTTTCTCTTGAAATATACTACTAAAAGAAAAGAATAAATTGATCCCAAGTGATGCACCAAGAGGAAGGAGTGAAGTACTTTCTCTGGTTAGTCCACATGTGACGAAGGTCTCTTGGTTTAGAGTGAAGAGCAACATATAATTGGAATGCATTTTTCAATTGTAGTGCAAAATATATGTTATACCTGTGAAAATTAGTATGCTTAGTTGCCTAAAAATTTTTGAAAAGAATTTAATTATTTTATGTAGAGTTTTTTTTTTTAAAGGTATTCTTTAGAGATAGGATCGGTAAAATTGAATACAACACACGAACACGACTCAAATCTGATATGAAATAAGTAAGTTTGAATTTATCTTAAATGAATTTATATTATAAATATGTCAACGTAATTATGTTATAAAATATTTATGCCATATCATATATTGATTTTTTAATTTAAAAATAATTTATTTAAAGTTAATTAGTTGATGATATATTAAATAGATCAGATAAGGTTTGTTCGTATTAAGTAAGTTAGATTTAATTTGTTTGGGTAGGTTTTGAGTTAGGAACAACCTAATAGAATTTATTTATTAAATAGATAAATTTTATGTATTATACTAAAATTTTTGACATGATAAACCTGTCAGGCCGTATCCGCATGGATCCATCCGGTATTATAACAGGATGCACGTCATGGAAACGTGAGTTGGGAAAGCGTCCGGTTCAAGTAGGTTTGAGAAATTTGCTGGTGGTATGCATGATTTATGAAAAGACCGAATGCACAAACATTGAGCAGACATGATTTGATTGCGACCGGGCCTGCATCATTGCAGCACCAGGCTGGCTTGATATTTACTGGTACTTTGGTACAAATGACAAGACTGCGGGTTTGGCTGTGCACGAGAGATTACAATGTCGTGTTCCTGTCAAAAGGGAGATTGCATTGTCGTGTTTCCCCCTTCAAAACTTTGCGCTGCTTCACCAGTTAAAAGTAGACGATGAAACATCTTACAAGCGCTAAAACCAGTTTGTGGAGGAGGATATTTATGCGGTATTAAGTGATTTTAAATGATAATCATTGTGTAACGCTTCAAACATATTTATTAATTTAATTAATTTTATTATCAAACTGAAATCACATGATTGAAAATTTTAAATAAAAACAAGTAAATTTAATTTATAAATACATAACACATTTTTTTTATATTTAATTTAAAACTAAATTTAAGGTATTATAATCTCTTCTCTTTGTAATATAACGTTCTTGTCGAATCATTAGTTAGTTGCGACGATGAAACTTCATCATCGTTTTATAAGTAATTCTGTTTTTATATCCATCAACTTTCGCGTACTCAGATCTAATTTATAATGCTTCAAGTTTATCTGATCCAATTAACTTCATTAACGAATTAAAATTATATGATTCAAAAATTTAAATAAAAATTAATGGATAGTAGATAAATTTAAATTATAAGTATATAATATATAATTTTTATTAATTTAATATAAAATTAAATTTAAGATATTACACGTTGACGACATGCAACTTAATTTTAAATGGACGAGCTCTAAGGAGCAAGAAGGGGCCAAAACAACCACCAGCTCCACCTGTGAAAGCTAAGGCCAAAGCTTATCCCGCTTTCCAGCCACCCGTTGTTTGGTGCCAAGCGGGCAAACCGGGCAACTATACTTCCTGATTCAAAAATAGTTGCAAGTATATGCAGCCAGGTACGTTAAAGTGACGATAGCTCAGCAACACATTAAATATTATACTGCTAGTTCATCGTGCCAGCTCGTGATACAGAACTCAGCAGGCTCTCACGCACGGAGAGTTACCGCTAAACATCACCACCCCCAAAGCCCTTCCCCTCTCTCTCTCTCTCTCTCTCTCTCTCTCTCTACACTCTTTCACCACCATCCATCCATCCATCCATTACTCCAAACAACAGATCTAACAATGAGCTAGAAAAGGGAAGACAAAAGAAATTGCACCTCTGGTTGGATTTGTAGGATGATTGATGGATGCCCAAATTATGTTTTGTCTCACGACATCACATGGAAGTGGCTGGTATTAACTGCATCATCCCCAGCAACACAGCCAAGAGGAGAGCTAACAAAAAAAATTTCACATAAAAATATATAAACAGAGAAGCAAGGAAGAAAAAATTGCAGTCTAATATGTTTTCCATTCTCTCTCTTTTGTGTTACATTCCGAGCCTACCTTTCCTCGTTGGACGGGACAGAAGACCCGTCACCCAGAAAGAAAGGAAACAAGAAGAAGTACACCGAGGCAATCAAAGAGTTTAATCATGGTCAGGGGTAGTCTCGCCAGCAGATGAGCATGGCGACGCAGCGGCGCATGATGTAGAACCTCGCCCTCTGTTCCTTCACCAACCTCGCGCACCGGCTCGACAACGACCGCCAAGTCCTCCCCTCCCTCTTGCTCGCCGACCCCTTAAACGAAGGCCCACTGCCCTCTCCTACCGCCATCCTCCGGCTCCCCCTTTTCGACAGCTTCCACTTCTCATCCATGGGAACCTCCGTCCCCTAAGCTTCCTTCTCCTCTTCTCGATATTATAGATGATGATATGATGAGTGGAGCGAATGTAGAGACAAGAAAAAGGAAAAGCAAGCAGGAAAGAAAGATATCAAAGCAAGAGAGAAGAGTGGTAGTGGGTTTCGTGTGGGCGACTGGGCGAAGAGAGGCGACTGTGGGGTTGGTGGGAGGCTGCAGATAACTCTCTTCTTATAGAGGAAGTAGAGGTGGGCACCCACCTTTCATTTGTTTGCTTTCTAAAAGCAAATCTATTTTGAAAGGGATCCATTCCCGAGACTGGTAAAACTAGGAGAGAGAGATAAATAAACAAAAGATCTAGTCGGCACTTCCCGCGGCTGAGATCAAAAGCAAAGATTCAACTTTAAGATGGAATTTATTGGAAGACTGTGTAGATTGGATGCCTTCTTTCTACCATTATTTCCCTCAAATCTTATTTTTTTTAAAAAAGAACTGGTGCAACCAGTGCCGAATCTCCCTCTCAAAATTTTATCTCGGCTTTGTCTACCGCTGATGCGTGCGTGTTTGTGTGTGGCCTCGATATATGGGTGGGTTTGGCAGGCCACCCTGGCCACAGCGGCGCGTTGCAGCAGCAGCACGCAGAGACCACGGAGAGGGGGGCTGACCAGCGGCCAACAAGGAGGCTTCAAGAGTTTAAACCACACATGCAATGCAGTCAAAAGAGCTTTAATATGTTTAATAAAATGTATAAAATGATTGCTTGCAGATTATTATTTTCGTAGACGGTTGCGATTGGAGTGGACGGTTTTCTAGTTGATGATGTGATAAGATCAATTGCCTAGTGGTGATCTTTGGACGGTGCCGGACATGCTCGCTGGATGGCTCCGAGTTTGGTGGAACCCACATGAAATCCCTGCAAGCTGTCAGCTTTGTTGGCTTCGTCATGAAGACGTTGTTGCCATTGGCTGATGAGTGCATGGAGGCTTTAATGGAAATCGTGAACATTAACACAGATCTCGCAAGGATGCTTGTGTGAGATCATCATGCATGGCCAGCCGATCGATGTTATGGTGACATTTTAATAAGACATTCTTGAACATGGCCTGGTGCAGATGAAAGGTTGTTTCATAGATTCTAAATCGAAGCAAAATTAATCCAACAAACGATGAAAGCACTTCAGAAGTTAATTGCATCACCTCAATATGGATTTTAACCTGGAAACATTACCTTCCAAGACGCCCTTTAAACACACGTTACACTGGCAATTCCTTGGTCTTGAAGTTAGGCTTCCTCACCTCACACACAGGTCACTGCCGCAGTTACCATCATTCTCAAGTTGCTTCGCAGCGTTACCAAGTCCAGCGCTGGTTTCTTCTGTCTGAAAAATGGCAATGTTTGCTGACGTGTCAGTCAAAGCCAGCTCAACGGTCAACGAGGGACGTGCTTGATGGCTGTGGGATCCATCCTAGTCGCGGATATGGTGGAGTAGAGATGATGGAGAGGTATGGAGTAATAAAGAAACGGCGGTCCGTCACCTGGTCGCCGACAGGGATGGAGACGCCATGAAGAACGTCCACGGCAAAGGAGTTGGGTGAGCCGAAGTCATCATTATCTTGTTGCCACGCCTATCTTTTCTATCCCATTACCAGCATGTAGCCGTCCCTTGTGCTCAATCCACATGACATTTCACACGAAAGTCAAACATATCTAGAGCTTCTCCAGACAAGTCTAGAGCTTACGTAGAAGGAACAAGAGCATCTACTAAGTGGAGCCGTTGATTCGATTCTGAAATCTCAAGATTTCAGAATGTGAGGGCTAGAAGAAATTATTGCTTATGATTTTTCTTCAAATAAAAGAAAATTGTAAAAATGTTACATCTAGCACGTGTCTAAATGCATAAACCTTATAGGAAATTAAAGATAGCTTGCCTCGGTGGTGTAACTATCAATCCGTCCTTTTTGAGCAGCGAAAATAAAATATATTCAACAAAGCTTGCTGTCAAATGCCAATCACCATAAAGACAAAAACTAGGACATCTACGACTGGTCTGAGAGTAAACTCTTGTAAAAAAGTATGTATATATATATATATATATAAAAGTTCAGAAAATTTCTTTAAGGGATAATTTGACGCTAAAGTCAGCCCAGTAAAGAAAGGGAAGACTTAGCCTTCATATAAATGAAATTTTAGGATTTTCGAATTAGTATCGTAGTGTTTTTTCTTCTTGCTAATTTTGTCGGTTGTAGGGCTTCTTTTTAAGGCTTACGAAGAGTCTTTCTAGTTTGATACACTCAATAGTGAATGGTTGAAAGTGTTTGCACCTTAAGACAAGGTGATACCATTAATAAAAACCTTTTCTTTTACGATACTTTCTTTTTCGAACAATATGTATTGCCTTTAGATTAACTGCCGTATGTTACCTTTTGATCAATAGCCATGCATTATTTGATTATTTTACCAGCTCATATCATATCACAAATATTTTAGAGCTTCTAATTTTCATTATTATTTTGCATTTTACACTAAGATTCTTATTTTCATGTTCTCTGTCCACCATATTACCCATTCTTGTTTGTTATCTTGCTGATATCGACAATGAACTGTTGAGATATCCATGTGATGGCTAACTTCCAAATGATTTAATTCATAATAGTGTGAGATTGATATGATAATATATAATTTTCAATATTTCTATGATAATATAATATTTTTATAATATTTTCATGTGCAGCTAGCCTATAGAAACAGTATGAAGTTCGGATATATTCTAAGAAACATTGGACAAGACCTATCGCAATAAACTACGAGTCCACTGTCTGCCATGTGCATTGTATACGCTTCCTTAAGCTGCTATTGTTAACAAAATAGCCCTCCTTTAGTTGGAATCATAAATCGATACCGACATTGTCTGTGTTGGTGAGAAGACCAGTCAAAGATTTGATAGATTACATAACAAAAAAAGCAATGCATGAACTAAAACGCAATTACCAACCTCGTGCAAAGGCATCTATGGATATGGAGAAGACGAGCTGAGATTCTACCATAACTTTGCCATGTGAGCAGGCTTTCTATTGCTCGAAGATTGAACGAGACAAAGTTAATGAGATGATGGATATAGACCGATACCTGAGTCCTTGCTAAAGGACAATCACAATACCAAACTCCTACTGCCATTAGATGCAGAAGAAGAGTCAAGCAGAGCTTTGGCCAATTTAATTTTGGAGGCAAGTTAAACGAACAAACTCTCGAAAGACAAGGGGTCTCATGCTCTTGTTTAGTTCACCACGAAGCATCGGTTGTTCCATTGGCAAACCATTGGCCTTTATGAGACTCCCTTTGTTTTGTTTCTCCATCATCTTCCCCACATAAACCATCCGCTTGGCATGGCAATGGGAACCTAACGATCGTTCAAGTTCCACATGGCACCATGTGGTCTTCACACTCCCTGCAGTCCGGTCGAAGTGCAAAAGTGCGAGAATTAATCCAATTTAGATGACCCAAGGGCAAGGGAAAAATAAAGGAACAAAACAGAGCAGAAACAGAGATTCTGTAGGATGTGGATGAGATCATGTTGCCCTGCTAACTACTCGCACGCAACGCCAAGCAATTCATAAACAATCCTTGATGTTTTGAGCTTTCCTGGTTTATTTGCTTATCTGTTACGCCTAACAGTGGGACCGATCTATCATTAGCCAGGGAAGCGGGTCTTGTCTCTTTCTACTTTTTCTTTTCACCAAGAAAGGGAGGAATGACTTGATCAAGGCCCACTAAATTATTCAGGATCTTGGAACCGATTGAACCACAAAAGCCAGTTAATGTATTCTTTTTATGATAATGTAGGTTAGGTATGTGAGAGAGTATCTGACGCAAGGGTTAGGATGCACCTAGATTTGGCCTAGGTTGTAGGCTACTTTGGGAATGGCTTGATGTTAGATAATTGTTTTGGATGTCCGGCCAGTGATCTTTTAAAGATTAGTTAACTGGGAATCAAGACAGTGACTAATAAAAGAACAGGAATTCAATGTGACGCAGGGTAAATTGATCATGAAGTGAACTTTTATTGATGGAAACACCCAAAAAGAGAACAAAAACCACAACAAACATCAGCATGGCACTTGAACAAGGTGCCACTTCCAATCAAAACCCAAATCAAGCCCTATATCATGGGGCCGATCCTCTGGCACACAAGAAGGGGAGCAACAAAAGGAAGAGAGAACAACAAAACCACAAAATTTGACCAGATCTGGCGGTCAATATCATCAGCACTTTGGAAGATCGGATGGCGGAGGTGGCAGCTTCTGGCTGGGGAGCACTCCGTCGTTGACCACCCATGCCATCCTCAGTCCCCAGCTGAGATGCACGTCAAAGTGGCAGTGCATGAACCACACGCCTGTCACACAAAAGTCAATGGTCATACTTCACTTTCAAGTCAGCAGCTAAATCATCCAATTGGCTTGACCTAAGCCCGCAAGTACTTCATGGGCCTTGTCTATGACCAACCAGTAGACAATGCACTTACCAGGGTTATCGGCTCGGAATCGGATGGCGGCCCATCCGCCGGATGGCACCCCAACGGTGTTCCTCTCGACCGGGTCCACAAGATTGAACTTGGCTGGATCCTTAGTTGGGTCGTAGTTACCGAAACCTTGGCCGACGATGTAGAAGTTGTAGCCATGGAGGTGCAGTGGGTGGCTCTCAGCACCTTGAATGCTGGTGTCCTGCATGACTAGCTCCACGCTTGTGTTGAAGGGCAGGACCACCACCTTGGTACCGTTGCTCACGAAGGTGTTGTTTGGGGGAGTCCCAGTGTAGTTGAACGGGAACGGAGGGTTGTTGGGGAAGTCGGTCGTGTAGACTCCCTTGGACCGCTTGAAGAAATGGGCCTGAAGGAGAGCCATGGAGGGGAGCGCAAATGACACATTGTTGACGGATGCAGCGAATTTGGTCCCATTGGGCCCTTGGCATGTCTGGTTTTGGGGGCACGGGCTCGTGCCGAGTCCGACGGTGAAGTAGAAGCGCCTATCCACGGTTTGAGGCACGTTGGCCGGAAACTTAGCGTTGGCTAAGCTACGCAACTTGCTGCTGAAGTTGGCAGCAAAGGCCGTGTCGTTAAGAGCTGGGAGGGTTGGTTTGAGCAGTGGGAGCTTCTTCATGGATATTGGAGTTGATGTATTGGGACGCTGGTACTCGAGAAAGCCGGCAGTGGTGGTGTTGTCGAAGGTACCGAGGCCGGTGGCGTAGGGCCTTGCTGCCATGAGGAAGGTGGCATTAGGGGACGTGGGCTTGGTGCGGAGGAGGACGTTGGTGGTTTGGCCCGGCGTGATGAGGAGGATGTCGGTGCTGAAGGGTTTCACATAGCTGGCATCGGTCTCGGCAACGGTGAGGGTGTGGTTCGCGATGCTGAAGAAGAGGTCGTCATTGAGTGCAGCGTTTATCAGCCGGAGGAGGTACGTCTTTCCGGGCTTCACCTTCAGTTTGAACGTATCTGGCAATCATAAAATCAAACAATAAAATATGAGTAGTTCTCAGCTTTATCCTAAGCCAGAGATATATAACGCACACCAAACCTAGCCCCAACTCCTAAACTAACAAGAAGAGTTCATATCTGAGTTAACCTTGAGCTTTCGCTGAACAATTGTACAAGGGACCAGGAAACCCATTTATCGTGTAAGCCTCAGAGACATTTGGGCCTCCACCAGTCTGAAGAGCCTGGGCAATGACAGCCTCGGGGTCTTCATTGAACCACTCCCCTGTGATTTCAGAGCGAGGTTAGCTCATTAATGTTTGAAAGGAGAACATAATTCAAACCATGGATGATGGTGGTTTCATTACCAAAGAGGATGGGGACTTCCTTGTAGGGCTTGGGGAATGGGTACGGGACGCCACGCTTGGGGAGGATGATGATGGGTCCATAGACCGTGGCCCTGAGCCAAGACTGGTGGGCGTGCCACCAGAGAGTGCCTCTCTGGCCTACGATGTTGAAGCTGTAGACATAGCTCTGGCCCGTTTGGATTGGGCACTGAGTAATGTATGCCGGGCCGTCGGCCCACCCACTTTGAAGCTGCCGAACGCCATGCCTGCCCGCCAGTGTTATCATTCATTAGCCCAATCAAGTCATCATATATGCTTGTAAATTAAATAACATTAGTTTGATAACGAGTTGTCGTCTCAGACGCAGGCAAGCTCATGCATCCGTACCAATGTATGGTGATATTGTTCTGCACATGGTTGGTGACCTTCACAACAAGCTGATCACCTTCTCTTGCTACGATCTTAGGCCCTGGAAACTGCCCATTCACCGTCACCATGCTCTTGGTGCGACATAGTCGTGTCACATTTTGCAACCTTATCTGTAAAACAAAATAGTGACCAAAATAAAACAGTAAACCATGCATGCTTTATTAGCATAACGTATATAATAGCTGATCAATCTCGGGTTAGAATTGGCCTACGCTACATACATTAAACTTATAATGCCTCGTAATGCCTGCAGAAATCTCCGGGAGCGCTAAGAAAACGCTCAGGGCAAGAAGAAGAGCTCCCATGGAGACTGTTGAAGGAGGAAGAGGGGCACCCATGCTTTGCTGGTTGCAAGGGAGTGTGAGTTGTGTTCTCTTCTCAGCTTGGCACAGCGATCCGGAAACGCTGGGGGAGTCGAATATATAGGAGTCGTGTTTGGTTGATTACGTGAGATACGTAGAGAGTAGGATACTGTGCATTTCCCATTGGCGTCCCATTTCCTCAATTATGGGCCTCGGCCGGTTGGCCCACGCGTTGGTCGAGCTGAATTTTAGAGTGTCGATAAAGGAACAAGGATTTACCATTGGACTTTGCTCTGTTAGATACCAAAATCACCCACCCTTCTCCTCTGTCCAATGTCCTTTTCAAAGCTTCCAGCAGGAAGTAAAAAAGGGTTCTTTTGTCATCTCGTAGGTACTTTTTCTGCTTGAGGGTTTGGCTTAGAAGCGCAGGGTTGTTGCGGTGAAAAACAATGACACTTAACCGAATTCCAAAAGGACTTTGGCTCTCCTATTTTAACCTCGTTTGGTCCCCAGCCCTTCATTTGACCAGTCTTGACCGAGTGGAGGGAGGAGGATTAAGTCTTGTCGGTCACCTTCGTTCCGTTTTGTCTGGCAGCGCTCATCACGGTTTTTTCTATTACCGTACGTGCATGCGTTACGACATTCGTTCCACGTACTGGACCGGCGTACGCATCACGATCCGTGCACTGCTACGGGCCTGCACTGGCATTGCTTTGTCTCTGAATTTCGTAACATGTCTTCCTAGCGAACTAACAAGTTGGTATAAGTTTCGGAAGGACGAATCAAAGCCCATCCATCATCTTCTTGATTTCAACTTCATCAGGTGGCGCAGGATCGAGTAGTTGGACGGAATGTTTGTAAGACAAGTTCTAGTTGGGGAACCAACCGTTTTGATAGTTGGAGGAACGGAAAACGAGTGCACCCAGTGATATATATATATATATATATATATATATATTCTTCGGTATGATGTATTTTTTAAAATTTGTCTAAACGTATTTATAATGGATCTAATGATCGACTAATTGAAAACCTGCCGTATACTTCTGGTCTTGTCAAAAAGTATTGCGACATACGTGCATGAAAAGTCTCCAAGAGGATGGTACGCACGCTCTATCAAAGCATTTATCTTTATTTCACTGGCGATGTGCATCGGTGCACGTCTTACTCATCTTTTTACGCTTCAACGTATACGCGCCTTAGTTTGCTCGGTACGTAAACTAGTATTTAGGGCCTGTTCCAGTGGCCATGTATGTACCTTGCTCATTGGGAAAGCCAAGATTGGAATTTAAATAAGGATGAAACTTGGTGCAGTTTACCACGTGGTTGTCATTTAATTCGTCACTTGATAACCATCGTACTTAACAAGCGGGCATGTATTTATCAGTATTAAGAGAAAAATATCTAAAAAATATATGCTGTAAGTGGGTTAGCTCACTGCCACTTATCAAAAAAAGGGAGTAGGATGACAAGCCCACAGCAAACCACACCTAGGTTTTATATTGTTCCGGTCGATGCTATCTTTCTGATGTTTTAACCCTCCTTTCTTTGCTGCATAAAAATTAAAAGAGAGAGAGAGAGAGAGAGAGAGAGAGAGAGAGAGTATGGTACTTGAAAAAAGAGAGATCACATAACTACACCTAAGTTTTATATTATTATGGATTATGCCTACAGGGTTACCTTTCTAATGTTTTAAATTTTTGATTAAGCTCAAAATCTCTAAGAAATAAAGATTTTTTATTTCATATAACCACTTATTTTTTTCTAATATAAATGTATATAGATCAAAATTTTTATTATAATAGTACTCACCATTATAATTTAAGTAGTGCAAATCAATTTCTATTTTAAACTAGTTCATCATTCAAGTTTGTTATCATATGTCAAGTCAGAAGTAGATTCATATATATTTAAAGGTAGGTAGTTAGCCCTCCTTTCGCCACCCCCTCCCCTGCACCCCTCACAAATAATAAATTTGGAAGATAATTACAAAATTAAGCGATTGTCTCCTGACTAAAGGTCCCATCACTATGTCAAACAATACATGACAAAACCTATTCCGAATCTCAATATGCATTTGCCTAAAGGAGTTTTCAATTCCTAAAGAGCCTAAACTACATTGAAGTACTATCTCTAAAAGTAAGCATGGGCAAATGACAAGCGACTCATAAATTGATTTGAGTTTGGCTTAAAAAATTTTAGAACCTGAGTCAAGATTTTCAGCGTATAAAGTTGGGCCAGACTTGAATTTTTAAGCCCTTTCAAATTTAGAGTGAAGATTGAGAAATTAGAAAAAATAGGCATAACCTAGAGAGGGGGGTGGGGGTGGGGATAGAGAGAGTAAGAGTTTTTATTGGATTTTAATTAAGATCTAAAGGCTTAAATGCTAGAGAAACAAATCCAGTTCTATACTAATTTCTTTAGGATTATTCTTTCTATTATAATAATTTTTTTTAAAAAATTAAAACATAACCTATAAGCTAACAAATTTTATTTTATTTTTTTATATAAAGTATCAGCTGAGTTTAGTTAGGCTCAGGCCCTGAGAGATTCATATAGGGTCGGTTGTGGGCCGAAAAAATTTGGCTCGAGTTTGAGCTAGGCTCGGCTCAACCTGATGTAAGCTACCTTTTTATACTTTTAGCCTGGCTCAAGCCTAGTTTGGCCCCTAACTGCCTCCCCAGCCTTGGAATTTCTTTTTAAACTTTCATTAATTTCTGAGGTAGTTTAAAACATGTCTTTATCATGGGATAAGAAGACCCGACCTCCATCCAAACAAAGTCTTCAAATGTACGATGCACATGTTCTAGGTGGAGTAAATCCTGAGAGGGAAAAAGGAAATGGAGTTGCAACATAGTATTTTTTGTGAAACTTTGGAGCATTATATTGCAAAGTTGTAATGCAACGTGCATAATATAGGATAGCTTTCTTCTTCAATTTCACATGCTAATTCACAAGGCGTGCAATTATTCCCCCACTTTTTTTTTTTTTTTTAATCATTCTATCCCCTACACTTTCTATGGCAAGAAATCCTTCACAGTGGATGTTTAAAGGAGGATGGAGGAGGATTAAGGTATTGACCTCCAGGCAAAAACCAAAGTTAATGGGCTTGATGGATAGTCTATGTAGGAATGGAATAGTGAGAACAGGGTTTAAGAGAGAGAGTTAGTTGCATTCAATTTTGATGGAAATAGGAGAATGTTAGAAATTGATGGAAAAGAACAGGCATTGGAATGATAGTTTTAGATAGAGATGAGGAACGTTCGGTTTCTTGATTAATTGTCATTTGACATTTAGTTCATGTTGATTAGAGGTTTAATTTTCATCCCACGATTTAAATGAATCGTTTAACATCCAGTTCACGTATAAAGTAGTAGGGGGAATCCGTGTGGAAATTGGGAAGGAACACTTCTGGAAGCACTCAAATGCTTTAGATGGTATGACGAAGCCGCTGGATATTGTAGTTAGAACTTACAAATGCTTTGGTGCAATATGAAGTAAAAAGGATTGACCAGGTTCTACCAGGTCAACTCCAATTCATATCCAGACTATCGAAACAATAGATTAGAGAAGATTCGTCATTCCTTCTCTTTACCTGCAACACTCACACCCTGGGCGACCCTTTAAACAATAGCAACCGGCCGGCCTAGAATTCTTCATTCCCCTTCCATATGCCATGACCAATTTCATTATGCGAGTGGAAGCACGGTCTCTCTCGGGCTAGATCACAGCCATTGGCAGCCATATCCTATTGTTTGGAGACGTTGATAGATCAAGAGCATTTGGATATCTAAAATAAGTTTCTGCATGGCCAATGAGCTTTTAACTAATTACAACTCACTCAGCAGGCCACTGATTAAAGAGAGAAAACTAATCCAGAAATATAGTTTCGTAAAAGAACAGATTAAATGATAAATTACCATACGATGCACAGATTAATCGAACTCAACTTTATTGATGAAAAACACCAGAAAAGAAATTAAAGAAACACAAGAAACATCAGGATGGCACTTGCAGGACGTGCGACGTTCCTTTACAAGTTATTTCTCTAGCTTAATTCCCAACAATAACACACCCAAATGAAGCCCTTTGACGGCCTGATCATTTGGCAAACCAAAAGCAATAGATTAAGAAAGACAGGCCAACAAAAACCCCCAAAAAGACCAAAGCATGGGATCCAAATCCGGCGCCCGAGGTCAGCATCTTGGAAGATCGGACGGTGGAGGCGGCAGCTTCTGGCCGGGGAGCTCCCCGTCGTTGACCACCCACGCCATCATCAGTCCCCAGCTCAGGTGCACGTCGAAGTGGCAATGCATGAGCCACACACCTGTCATGCACGCAGAAGTCAACGGTCAATCTTGGAACGCAAGTCAAGTCAAATATTTATCATCTTAATGGGCTTGGCCATAGGCCGAAACAAATCCATGGGCCATTTGAATAATCAGTGCACTATCATACGCGAGTACTACACCGTAGACCTACCAGGGTTATCAGCTTGGAACCGGATGGCAGCCCACCCGCCCGACGGCACTCCGACGGTGTTCTTCTCGACCGGATCCACAAGGTTGAACTTGGCCGGGTCGGTCGTTGGGTCGAAGTTGCCAAAGCCTTGGCCGACCACGTAGAAGTTGTAGCCGTGGATGTGCAAGGGGTGGCTCTCCGCCCCTTGGATGCTGGTGTCCTGCATGACGAGCTCCACTCTCGTGTTGAAGGGCAGCACCACCACCTTGGTGCCATTGGTCACGAAGGTGTCGTTCGGTGGGGTGCCGGTGTAGTTGAACGGGAACAGTGGGTAGTTGGGGAAGTCGGTCGTGTAGACCCCCTTGGACTGCCCCAGGTAATGGGCTTGGAGGAGGGCGATGGATGGGAACTGAAACGAAACGTTGTTGATCGACGCCGCGAACTTGGTCCCGTTGGGGCCTTGGCATGTCTGGTTCTTGGGGCACGGTCTGGTGCCAAGTCCGACCGTGAAGTAGAAGCGCCTGTCCACAGTTTGAGGCACGTTGGCCGGAAAATGCGGGCTCGCTAGGCTACGCAATTTGCCCGTATAGTTCGCAGCAGCGGCGGTGTCATTGATGGCTGGTAGGGTTGGTTTGAGGAGCGCGAGCTTCTTCATGGAGACGGATGATGTGGAAGCGTATTCGAGGAGGCCGGCAACGGTGGTGTTGTCTATGGCGCCGAGCCCGGTGTTATAGGGCCTCGCAGTCATGAAGAAGGTGGCATTTGGGGAGGTGGGTTTGGTGCGGAGGAGAACGGTGGTGGTTTGGCCTGGCCCGAGGAGGACGACGTCGGTGTCGAAGGGCTTCACGTAGCTGGCGTCGGTCTCGACGACAGTCATGGAGTGGTTGGCGATGCTGAAGAAGAGGTCATCGTTGAGTGCAGCGTTGATCAGCCGGAGGAGGTACGTCTTTCCGGGCTTCACCTTTAGCTTGAACGTATCTATTAAGATCATAGAAAACTTAATGTTAGATCATCACCGGTCTAATTAGATGAAGCAACCAAACTCCTAGTCTGACAAGAAAAATGATCACCGTTGGCAGAGCAATTGTACAGAGGACCAGGCAGACCATTAAGTGTGTAAGCTTCGGAGACATTTGGGCCTGCACCGGTCTGAAGGGACTGGTTGATGACAGCCTCAGGGTCTTCATTAAACCATTCACCTGTGATTCCAAAAATATAACTACTGCTAGCTAATGCGGGGCGTGTTCTAAACAAGTAAATCCAATCGTTAAGTTCTATGATGGACGTTACCGAAGAGAATGGGAACTTCTTTGTAGGGTTTGGGGAAGGGGTAGCAGGAGCCACGCTTGGGGAGGATAATGAGGGGTCCATAGACTGTGGCCCTGAACCAAGAGTGGTGAGCATGCCACCAAAGCGTGCCTCTCTGCCCTGTTATCGTGAAGTTGTAGACGTAGCTCTGGCCCGTCTGGATGGGGCATTGGGTTACGTATGCTGGGCCATCGGCCCACTGGCTTTGAAGCTGACGGATGCCATGCCTGCCAAACGAATCGTTTCATTCTTCATCAGCACAACCGAACGTAAACAATTACAATTAAATAACAAGTAGTCGTCTCCAACTCTCGTGGACTTATATGCAATCCATACCAATGGATAGTGATATTGCTCTGCACATGGTTGACCACCTTCACGACGATCCTATCACCTTCTCTTGCAACAACCTCAGGCCCTGGGAATTGCCCGTTCACCGTCACCAAGCTCCTTGTGTGGCACAATCGCGTCACGTTCCGCAAGATTATCTGCAAAACCAAATCATGGCGAAACAGAGCACTGAATCATGCGAGCTCTATTATCATGGTGGCATAACTATAGCCAACCAATCTCCAATGGGAAATAGCTACATTACGTACATCAAACTTATAGTGCCTCGTAATGCCTGCTGAAAGCTCCGGCAACACGAGGAAAAAGCTCAGCGCAAGAAGAAGAGCTCCTCCCATGGAGAATGCTGGACGAGGAAGAGTGAAACCCATCCTTGCTGCTGGCTTAGTGCTTGGCAGTGGATAGATTGGTAGGAATGTGAGCTGTGTGTTCTTTTAACCTTTGGCACGGTGGTGTGCGAGTGTTGGGGGGTCAGATATATAAGAGATATGTTTGGTTGATTAGGTGAGATACGTTGCAGATTGAATATTGGGCATGGCACACTGGCGTCCCATTTCCTCAAGCATAGCCTCGGCCGAGGTTGCCCCCCCCCGGTTGGGTCAAGCTGAACTTTAGAGTGCTCACAAAGCAAGAGTGATCTTTAACGTGATCAAGGTTAGATTACCATACCACCCTTCACCAGTGCAGACATGCATCAGTCCGGCTAGATCATGACATGAGTTGGAAGGGTCGAACTCAATGACCCATCATCTGTGTATGAATAATGGCTTGAGAAAAAAAGACGAGGACATATAATTCATGTGCCTCCTATGCTATGTACCTCTTCTGTTTGTCCATCTGATACCAATGGTGATAAATGGTTGAACTAGACCCTTCAGTACGTACCATTAGAATAAGAGAACTCTGTTCCGTAAAACACAAGGAAAGAATTCAAAATAACGTTTTAATAATTCTACCGTGTAGTAAAAGGGTCCTCTTGTAATCGTTCGAATACCAGTTCTAAGCTTAGAAGGGCACGGTTGTTGCATTGAAACCTCTGCACTTCCAACTTCCACGAGTAGTTTGGCTCTCCCTCTTACCTTTTTCCTTAGTTTTGGTGACCAAGAGAGACCTCCCAACACTAGCAATTATAAGACTTGATGATGGTAAACGACCCTAGCGTCCAATCATTGGAACGAAGACCTAAATGCTAGTATTATAATAACACTATTCTGGCTTGCCCTGTTACTAAGTTCCTGTATTTTAATCTATTTGGGGAGCTCTGGAGGGAGGATTTTTGTTGTGATGGAGTTCATTTGATGGAAACCCTTCAACCATCAAGCGGTTTGTGTCGGGATATACCGAGAGAGGGATGCTCGATCCGATCCATGATATAAAGATGACAAGCTTTAAGCTGACCCTTTGATGGGGTGGGTGAGGACATTTGGCGCCATGTCAATTTATTCGTCCTATAAATCTCGTTCAATGGACTTCCTCACCTCGCTATCATATCGTATGTGCTGCCTCCGAGTCCCCCAGTGGTGCACCTTCCTTATAAGCAAACGATGGTCTAGCTTTAGTCAAACATATACTGGAATAACATCTTCCTACTAAATTTTTCTGCTTTAGCTTTCTTGAGAAACAGCTAGAAACCTTTAAGTAGGTAGCAAGTGTCATCCAAACACAGTATTTTAGTTGCACACAGTATTTTCGTTGCACTTTGTAGGACAACGTTCCTGTTGTAAGCCATGCAATTTCATCTACAAATTTTGAAAGAGTTTGTACCTAAATTGCCGAGATTATTTAGGTCCTGTTTCGACAGAGACAGTAGCTATCTGTGAATAGCTAGTGGTTGGTAGGGCCTAAGCAAGCAGAAAGACTTGGGTAAGAGCCATGTTGTGGAGTGTCTTCTGCTGATATTTTGGAAAAAGGAATGCAATCTCTACATGAGTTCTATTATCCAGAAAAAAACGGGAACAGTAGATCTGGTTGGCCACACGCTGTCTTCTCCCCTCTTCTTTTCTTCTTCTTCTTTTTTTCTTTTTTTTTTTTTTTTTTTTTTTTTTCAGGGGAATCCTCCTCACCAAATTTTACCACCATGTTCCCCATTACTTTGCCTTCCTGCGCTCCTAAGAATGCAACTAATTAACTTTGTTCCCAAGCTAACAAAAGGTACGATCCTCCATCATGAAGTGACTTTTGTCTTTTGGGATGGCATGCAGAGCCACTTGGGTTGGCCCATTTCTCTCAAGATATATTTTCCAATCCTCACGGCCTTTCTAAACAAAGCAACCATGGTAATTCGACTACTGTTGGTGCCTTTCTAAACCATTTTTCTTGATTAAAAAAAAAGTAAGCTTCTCTCACATGATTAACGTTTACTGTGCAAGACAAATGCAAGAAATATATATGGCACCAATAATTAAAATTCTAATATTTCATGAAAAAGGATCAAATCATATGCCACCAATTCAACCATCAAACCAATCCAAATCAAATTACGATAAAATGATAATATAATAAATATGTTAATTATATGTATAAAATAGACTAAAAATATATTATTAAACTTAAAATGTAATATTATATCTTTAGCAATTTTTGATATTATAATAATGGCACATTACAAATAATACATTATCTAGTAGCATCATTAATCCTTAATTTTATTTGAATATATTAAATAGTGATAATCTCATGTATATATATATATATATATATAGTTATATTCGAATGTAAATAAGTTTAGAATCCAATCACCTTCCCCATTCTTGGATCTATACAAATTATGAATCTTAAAAATGGAAAAAATGAAAAGATGCGATGGCTCCGAGATCCGTGTGGATCCAAGGATGAAAGTGACCGATCACATTTTTGGATCCGATTGTTTTTTTTATCCTTTGATCCATATGGATCCTAAAGCCACCACACTTTTCATCTTTAGGATTCTTAATTCATATGAATTCGAGATTGGGAATGACGAACGAATCTAAATTTGACTACATTCGAATATAACTAAGTACAACACTCTCTCTTTCTCTTTCTCTCTCTCTCTCTCTATATATATAAGCCATGTTATAAAGAGGAATAAAAGATTTAGATCCAAAACATAACCCAATAAATCATGATACATGCAATATTATAATATTGTATCTTTAATAATTTTTGATATTATAATAATGGTACATTACAAGTAATGCATTATCTAGTAACATAATCAATCCTTATTTCATTTGAATATATTAAATAGTGATAATCTTATATATATATATATATATATATAGACTTAGCTATATTCAAATGTAGCCAAGTTCAGGATCCAATCATCTTTCTCATCCTTGGATTCATACGAATCATAAATCTTAAAGATGAAAAAAAATGAAAAGATGCGATGGCTCCAAAATCCGTGTGAATCCAAGAATGAGAGTGACTGATTATATTTTTGGATCCGATTGCTTTTTTCATCCTTGAATCCATATAGATCCCAAAGCCATCATACTTTTTTCATCTTTGGAATCCTTAATTCATATGGATTCAAGATTGGGAATGACGATCGGATCTAAACTTAACTATATTTAAATGTAACTAAGTTCAGCTCTTTCTTTCTCTCTCTCTTTTTCTTTCTCTCTCTCTCTTTATATATATAAGCCATGTTTTAAAGAAGAGTAAAAGTTTTAGATCCAAAACAAAACCAGATAAATCATGATACATGCAATATTATAATATTATATCTTTAATCATTTTTGATGTTATAATAATGGTACATTACAAATAATGCATTATCTAGTAGCATAATCAATCCTCATTTCATTTGAATATATTAAATAGTGATAATCTTATATATATATATATATATAGACTTAACTATATTCAAATATAGCAAAGTTCAGAATCCAATCATCTTCCCCATCCTTGGATTTATACGAATCATGAATCTTAAAGATGAAAAAAAATAAAAAGATACAATGGCTCTAAGATTCGTGTGGATCTAAGGATGAGAGTGACTGATCACATTTTAGATCCGGTTGTTTTTTTCATCCTTGAATCCATACAAATCCCAAAGCCACCATACTTTTTTTATCTTTGGAATCCTTAATTCATATGGATCCAATATTGGGAATGACGACCGAATCTAAACTTAACTACATTCGAATATAACTAAGTACAATAAACACACACACTCTATATATATATATATAAGCCACGTTATAAAGAGGAGTAAAAGATTTAGATCCAAAATATAACCTGATAAATCATGATACATGCAATATTATAATATTATATCTTTAATAATTTTTGATATTATAATAATGGTACATTATAAGTAATGCATTATCTAGTAGCATAATCAATCCTCATTTCATTTGAATATATTAAATAGTGATAATCTTATATATATATATATAGACTTAACTATATTCAAATGTAGCTAAGTTTAGGATCTAATTATCTTTCTCATCCTTAGATCCATACAAATCATAAATCTTAAAGATAAAAAAAAATGAAAAGATGAGATAGCTCTAAGATCCGTGTGGATCCAAAGATGAGAGTGACTGATCACATTTTTGAATTTGATTGCTTTTTTCATCCTTGAATCCATACAGATCCCAAAGCCACCATACTTTTTTCATCTTTGGAATTCTTAATTCATATGGATCCAAGATTAGGAATGATAACTGGATCTAAACTTAACTATATTCGAATGTAATTAAGTCCAGCTCTTTTCCTCTCTCTTTTTCTTTCTCTCTCTCTCTCTCTATATATAAGCCATGTTATAAAGAGGAGTAAAAGTTTTAGATCCAAAACATAACCAGATAAATCATGATACATGCAATATTATAATATTATCTTTAATAATTTTTGATATTATAATAATGATACATTACAAATAATGCATTATCTAGTAGCATAATCAATCCTCATTTCATTTGAATATATTAAACAGTGATAACATTATATATATATATATATATAGACTTAGCTACATTTGAATGTAGCCAAAATTCAGGATCTTATTATCTTCTTTATTCTTAAATGCACACAAATTATGGATCCCACGAAGAATTTGAGCTTCTAAAAAAAAAAATGAAAAGATGGGATGACTCCAAAATACATGTGAATTCAAGGATGAAGAAATGACGATTGAATCCACATGGATATCAAAACCACCACACCTTTTTTATCTTTGAAATTTTTAATTTATGTGAATCTAAAAGTGAAAAGAACGATCGAATCTAAGCTTGATGATAAATCATAATACATGCAAATACAATAATAAAGTATAAAAATAAATATTATCATCCAAAAGCAATATAACATATACTTTAAGTCAAACTCAAAATATGATATTTTGGATACATTTTCTCTTTAACAGGCTCCTCTGCAGCATCTGAATTTTGACATGCGTTGAAGGATGATGCAGAAATAGCATAAAACATCTTCAACATTCTTTCAATTTTTATAGCCAAGGGACGGAAATTAGTGAAATAGAAAATTAACTGGAAAGATAGTCAAGCGTTGCATTCAAATTAGGACGACACTCTAAAGTGAAATGTTATCCTCATACTTTAATTACAATAATAGCTTTGCATCATATTTTATTACCAGTAACATATATGGAAAATAATCATGAATCATTTATAAAATAAATGCGACATAAATAATTACAATGCATACATGAGTCCATGAACAGAGAACCTGAGCAAAATTAATACATGCAACAATCTTTCTTTTAATCTCTAAGCTTATATGGTAGGTATTCTATGAGCTTTGATTAAGCGACTGGCATTACTGATGTCTCCAAAGACCAACCTTGTCAATTTACAATGATCTCGCCAAAATTATGCAACATTTCCTACTGAGACTACCCGAGGTCCTTGCCAGTCCAGTTGTTTTACCCCATAAATACATCATCTTTTCCAATAAATACACCCCCCGAAGAGGCACATGCACATCAAATCACATTTGTGGATAACTAAGATTTAGCCAACATTTCATCATCATCCCAATGGGGTCGTAGCATTCCATCTTCTATAGCCACCAGAACTCTGTTCCAAGAGTAATCCTTTAGACAATATTCAGATAACATCGCGTCATTAAATTAAATACCATAATATCAAATGTCGAGAGAACACGTCTCCCCAATCGAGCATTCAATATTATTTACTGAGCACCGGAGACGATTCGCATATAGTGCTGTCATTATTAACAAGCCTTTCCTCAAAAACAGAGCATTGCCAATGAAACTTTAAAGAACACAGAAATATTAATTAATCACAGAGTTCCCCCTTTCCCCGTTTCCCGCCGCCGCCGCCGCATGGCTTCACCATCGCTCCGGCACCAAAACAGGATCGCAAACAAATAACAATGGATTGATAAGAATAGCTCCCAATGGAACCCTGATCCAGGGCACCGCTTAAAATCCAAGCCCTAACACCAAAGGCCCCCGTTTCACCATCTCAGATCCAGATCCAAAGAAGGGATGAAATACTCACGGATTGAAGAAAAATCCAATCTTAATCCAAAGAAGAGAGAAGAAGAGAAGAAATAACTAGTATATCATCATCAGCATCATCACTAGTATTACAAAAAGGCTTGATTTGATTTGCTTGCACTTGGAAATAGACTCGGAGATAAGAGAGAAGGAGAAAAGCTAGAATCCCCGACCTTATACTGATAATAAGAGTACAACAGAAATATATACAAGAAAGCTAACTCTTCCCCGCAGTGCCTCTCGGTGCTAGCGCTCCTTCTCCGATCGCAGATCACAGCATCAGGCACAGGACGCCTCCCGCCGGGGTGCGAGGGCGAAGAGCGCCTCCAGATCCGGCGGGTGGAAGTAGCCGTTCTTGGGCGGATCCCTCCTCTTCCCGTAGGCCCCCGCCGACGTCTTCTTCTTGGGCGGCGGCGGGCACGGCAGCACCGCCGGGATCCGGCATTCCACCCTCTTCGGCGTCTCCCATCCCTCCATCTCCCTCTCCCTCTCCCTCTCCCTCTCCATCTCGACAAGCCAAAGCGGGAAAGTTTCAAATGAGGTTTCCAGGGGCCGATGGAGACTTATATAGGGGAAGAGCTAGGAATGAAGGGCTGCCGCTTGCTCGCGAAGCTCCCAGGGGCCATCGTGCGGTCAGCAGCCAGCTGGGGGTCGGCGCTGCCACGTGGCGATCCGCGTGGCCGCGTTTTGGCGGTTCGAATTGGGGGCGGACGCGGGAATTGGTTCGGCGCGAGGGCGGGAAAAAGGGAAGCCAAGGCCGCAATTTTTTTCGAATTTTATTTCCGATACCGGATAAACGGGAGGAGGACACGTGTACGGCAGAGAGAAGTGGAGATGCTGTCGCTGTCGAATCTGGGGTGGGCCCCGTTGATTCCCACCGCCTTGGTTCTGTTGGCACGTGCGACTCAGCTGAGGAAGGAAAGGGAAGGGTGGGGGGATTTAATGATCGGGCCTTGGATACCTCTTTGCGGTGGGCCGAACCTGGACGAGTTGGAGGCGGACCCGGCGGGTTGGTGACCAATGGAGGTGCGTGTCAGGTCTGCGCGAGGCAGCGCCAGAGCCAGCACAGGGCCAACGAGGACTCTGACGTGACGCCAGGCTGTGGTCCAGTGCCTTCCCGCGTGGGACCAATTGTGAACCTTACCAAATCTACGGCAAGTCGAGTGTCCGGACCTAATAAACTTAGCACAATATGCTGCACCTCATTAAGATGTCCTTCGTGTGTCAACAACTACGGACCAGAGAGCCCATTGTGGCAATAAAAATTGTGGTTGCCGCTGAATTAGACCTATCTCAAGATGTCATCGACTGTTTAACTTAACACACGTTCTTATTCACAGCAACTGTAAGATAGAATTTTTTTTTTTTTTTTCTCTCGTCAACCGTGATGATATAATATCATGCTTATCTTGAAAGAAAAAAAAAAAAAAAAAAAAAAATTGTCATGGCTATCACGACCGGAAGAGAAGAATATAGTACGTCATGAATGATGTCACAAACTAGATGACAGTAGTACGATTGATACCTCGACTGCAAACCACGACCTGTACAGCCGCGGGGGATCACGAAGAAGGCACCCGGTAACGTGGTAACTGCGGCAATTCTATTGCCGAGTTACCGTTGCTTCCCCCGAGACGACCACCGCCTTCGTCAACCGCAGCCCGGCTCGGGAAAAAGATAAAAAGAGACGGTCAAAAATCCTACGGCCTAGCCCTAACTCCTGCGTCTCTCTGTATCTTCTTCTTCTTCTTCTCCTAAGCGGGTGCCTTTTTACCAGAACATTTGCTCCCATTCATGTTCTTTTTTGACAAAATGCATCTTGAATGGATTGAATCAGTTTGTTCCTCTGTCTTCGAGGATTATGGATGTCTCTCTCTTCTACTCTCATTATACCATTATGGACTTGACTCTCTCAGTGTGAAATTCATGCTTGGTGGCGTGATTTATGGCTTTTCAATTTCTCTTTTGTAAAAAGACCGTAGCAAAATAGTAGATTTACCTGAGATGCCACTTTTTTTAATGCTACTGAGCATTGGTACAAGAACTTTATCTCATGTTAAAATTGATTCTGATTCACAACCATATGCACCATGTGCCAATAGGTTGACATGAATGGTACATGGGCTCCAAGTTTTATTATTTAAGAAGGGGAGGCTACGATATACAAGTTTTAAGTTTGTTGCTACGTGAACATATTCTATTATATCTAAAATAAAGATTTAAATTATATATAATTTTCTATTTATTATGTAAATACTGATATTAATGTGTTCAGCCATTATTAATGTTTATTGTTTAATATTAAAAAAAAAGAAGCTATCAAAGCATTCTATTTATCTGGTACATTGATTCCAAAAGAAATTTGAAAAAAATAGAAAAAATATTATACCAATATACCATCATGTCACTATTAATGGCAAGAATATTTACTCGAACACTGTTAAAATTTATTATTTAATGTAGCATAAAAATTTGATTATTAAAGTCTTTTATTTATTATAATTTATTACATTACAATATTGTATCTCAAGGATGGTTATAAAAAAGAGAATTTTATATTCCGTGCATCACATGAATTATATGCTAGTCAATTTTTATATTGTAAACCTAGTCTTTCACTTTAAAGAGTTTTATGTTCATGGTAAAATTTTGATTTAGCGATTTAATTACATGATGTGGATATTTTTATGATCCAAACATTTAGACAAAGCAGGTTGTATTACGCCATCTTGATGATAGAATGTGCATTGCAATCCAATTTCTTGTCACACTAAATTGAAAGAATTTTTTTTCAAGATATACAACCTATCATTACTAGTCTCTACGTATACATGCTTGCTCAGAAAATTCTTCAGATCTGTCGATGTTTGCTTTAGGATGGAGTCATCCTTCCATTTATCCATTGGCTTACTTTCACAGCTACATGCTTGAAGCTTGCTTCTGGAATTACAAATATTTGATGTTCGAAGCTTGCCTCTTTTAATGATTTTCTTCATTGCATGCTGCTGCTTTAATACCCACATTCTACATCATATTAGATGTCGCTAGAAATTTGCTACCTTGTTTTAATAAAAAAAAAGAAATTAAACATTAAAGCAATCTTGGTCCTTTTCTTCCAAAGTTGCCCTCTACCAGCCTATTGATCTATACAATAATAATAACAACAAAATCTTAATCGCAAACTAGTTGAGGCCGGCTAACCCTGTAAACCTATGTTTTTTATTTATTTTTGCTCCCTTGTTGTGCTCGGGGCTCTTGTGGACCCTGCCACATGGTGGATTTTGATATACCTCTTGGTCTGTCCAAGCTCTCTGTTTAGTAAACCTCTGGAAGCCTTCCTTGTGTCAATCCACCTCTGCATGGAAGGATACTTGACACTTGAGTTTCACCAGTTGCTTCTATACTCCTTCCATCTGAAAGTCCTTTGCCCTGGAAGAATTTGTTTAGGATCTCAACCAAGAGATGTATCTATTGAGATTGAGGAGTTTGAAAGACTTCCACCAACTAGCTAGGGAGATAACAGTCGTTTTGCTTAAAACAATCTTTATGCGGAAGCATCATGATGAAAAGGGCAGGAGATCTTGCTTGCTGAGTCAGTAGATCAACATTATGGCAGTTGGAAGAGCTGGAAAGAACCATTTTGGAAATATTTAACGAGGACTATTTCTTCTTGTTGTTGGAACGGTTGAATGCTGAAGTCACCTCTCCATTTGACATCTCCTGGAAAAAGGGTCTTGACAGCCTGGGCTTTTAAGTAGTTCGATCTCTATCTGTGACCTCAGTAAAAAGAACCCCTATCCTTTTTTTTTTACTTCCAAATGCAGTCCCTTTCCTTAATTTCTATTATGTTCAGCACTCATCCCAAAACACTACATGCTGCTTGAAATCTATCTTCAGCTTCTCATGAGCCCCCTGATCTCCTAACCATTTACTCCCTGGTTAGTTGATGTTGTTCCTTGATAGCATAGCTTCTGCTGCGGCTGAACTGATAAGTGAATGAATTTCTTCTTATATTCCTGTTGGCCTCCATAATGGATGAAACCTTTCTCAAATAGGAAGTGCTTGGCCCTCCACTTGCCAATGAGGAAGTTAATTAATGCTTAGATTTTAAGTTTCTTCTTCGTTATGTTATGGGTGATTTGATACATGAATATATTAAAACTAGTTTGAAGGCCACCTAATGGATAGTTTGGATGACAAGAACCTGGTGGGTGCCAAAGGCCACCTAATAGAGTCTCTAGTTTTAGATTTCGTCCTTGATGGAGGAGGAACTACTTGTTAAAGTACTCATCAAGGGGAGATGAGGTGGTTTCCTTCTCTTGGTGGCATAAACAATCTTTTGGATACTGAAAAAGCAACATGACTGCATAAGTGTAGATCTGTAGGTTTTTAGTACATGTTATCAGGATTAGTTGAAGAAGAGATTGTGCACAGGAAAGGACTGTGCAAGGAGGACAAAATTGCTTTAGTGTTGATGGTGAATGAACTTGAAAGAAAATTGCACCTAGAGTTGTTTCGGATGGAAAGCAATGAAGTGACTTATTAGGTGTGCTAGCACAAGTTGTTTTCTATTGAAGCAGCAACATTGCTGAGGGATTAAAGTGATTGCAGGTGGTGTAAGGTGGACAAAGAAGACTGTGAAACGTTGGCTTGAATTTCAATTGGCATATAATATTACCCTAGGTTGACTGATCTTCCCCTCCCCACCTCAAGGTTGGAAGATAAGGAGTCTGAATGCCACCTAACTGAAGCATCCATAACATAAACTTAAAAAGATTCTGGATGCCACCTAACTGAAGCATCTGTAACATAAACCAAAGTAACTTGTAGGAGTTTAAGAATAAAGTTCATCCTTTTTCTTCCAAAAAAAGAAGACAATAACTGGTGGTGCACATCAGTCTGGACCAATTCATAACTGCTAGCAGCTTGCTGCTTACTTTTTCAGGCGTGTTGGGTTATGGCCATGGTGAGACTGGGCTGAGCTTAGCTCTGAAACTTTTAATCTAACTTGGATTTTGACCAGTTTTGGGTCAATTCTTTCAGAGCCTAATAGGTAGGCTTGGCACAGCCTTGTAGCTAAGCCCTACATCTAGTCATCACATTCACTCTTGAATCCATATAGAACTTGAAGCTACCTTATCTTTTCTATTTTTTCATCTTTGAAATCCGTGATTTGTATGAATCCAAAGATCAAAAGGACAATCAAATATGGACATATAGCTTTCTCTCTCTCTCTCTCTCTCTCTCTCTCTCTATATATATATATATATATATATATACACACATATATATATATATATATATATATAGGCAGCATGGAGTTTCTAACAGGGAACGACTGAATATAGATAATAAAAAATAACAAATTCGTGGTCGGTGATGGGCCGGAGTTATGTTGAGTTTGAGACGGGACACTGCGCCTCTAGCACCTAAGATACCACTCATGCCTGGACTTAATTTTTACTAGTCCATGATTTATTAATATAAACAAGAATCACCTGCAGCTCAGAATATGACCTCAGAATGAAACGAATTGTGGAGTAGGAAATTCAAAAGTGAAGCCTACATTGACAAAAGCTTCACCATCCAATGCACATTAAATCTCTTCTCTTGATGCATTTCACATATCCACTTGGTGACAATTATATTCTGTTTGCATAAAGAATCGATAAAGCAATAGAGAAAACCAGGTGCTTGTAGCTGCTCTGTTATTCTTCCACACAAACCACTCCTGACTGAGGAAGTTGGAAACCATCTTGTAAAGCAAGATTGGTAGCAGCAGGAGTGTGTCTCTCATGCGGTGAAGTTGATTAAAATATTGAATCCGGAGAATAGTTTTCCCAGTTTGAAAGATGTACTGCAGCAGGCTGATGAGAGGAACATAAAAGTTAAATCTTGCTCAATCCAAAAACAGGTCATGTCTCCAGGCAAGAACTTGAAAGAAAGCAAGGTGCTTAAACTAGTGAAATGAAGGTTAGATGTGATGCCTCATCAAATGTCTATTCTCTCAGCAGTATCCTAGACATGTCCATGATCAAGCTGGTGCCAATCAATTGTAATTTTGCCTTTAAACGCCATTGTTCATCTAAATTGCGATAGTGGTGTCATGAAATAAATACCTTTATATATATATATATATATATATGCATTTTTTGTTACTTTTGCCATCTTTCTGGATGGGTTGTTGAGTCAATTATTTATCTGTAGATTGTTGTTCTCCTGGCATGCCATGGAAGTCTGGAGGTTTGGTCACAACCAAAATATATGAACCATATTCTGAAATATCAAAGTACTACTCAATTATTTTTCTCCAGATCGCTTCTGCTGCTGCTTTGTTGACATCTCACAGCTGCCCCGGTATTTGAACACTGGCCAAAAACAGCTAGCATACTCTAAATCTCTAATACTAGCATCAGCGTCCATACACCAGGTCTACTACTTCTATCTATATACGATTGCACCATAAAATACTATAGCTAATGTTACTTTGAATCAGTAAAACCAATTAATAATGCTGGTGTTTATTAATTTCCTGCCATTTGTTTGATACCTTTTCCTTTGAGGAATTGCCATGACTTGTGATGGAGCAAACACAAGTACCTATTACTAAACCAAACATCGTAACTGATACATGTGAATGCTAATGTTCATTTGAAATAGAAAGGTCCATCATACCTGACATCTATCTCTCATTAAATCGGGCCTAAATGAATGCAAGCCCATTGGGCCTCTGGCGATTCTTTACATTTCAATGGTTTTGATAACGGTGATATTTTTCATTTTATCAGAGAAAATGAGGAAGGATCCTGCACAAAATTTTTTAGTACTGAAAACATTTGCAAGATAAACAAGGAACAAACGGAAGAAAGCAAATTACCAATTCTTAAATAAGAGTCCATCCTTTTTTTGGGCAGGAAATGCTCCACAAGATAAAGCTAGTAATAATCTTTTGAAGGATAGAATATAGTGAAGATTTTTTATTAAAAAAAATTCTAAAGTTCCTCTCAATCCACTCATACTACCTGTAGGTCAAGACGAATTGATTTCAACACTTTCTCTCTCTAGTACTCTGGAGCTTCAAAATATCGACACGAAACCTACTCCGCAATCAGCAAGAGTCTCTAATATTGATATTAAGAATGGATATCTAGCAAATAAGTAATCCATTAATTTCTGATTAGTTCCATATGACATGCATGCTGAACTTCTCTACCATCCTTTTTCTTCCCTAAAATATGACCTGATTGGTGAAATGGATACCTTTTTATCTCTTATGGGGCAGATGCTCTCTAACAAAGTTATAAAGGAGTTGCCAATGATGGAGAGGGGAAGGAAGATGAAAGAAAACTTTGAAGTCACTCAAGCTGCAAGAATTCACCGAATAAAAAAGGACCGAGCATACGGATCCTCCACCACTATTCTTACAGCTCCAATAGGCTTCGGTTCTCCCTTTCCGCTTGACGTTGATCGTTGCAAACAGAGAAAGAATTAACAAAAAGAGCGACCAGTTTCGTGCTCAAGTGGAAAGAGTGGATCAGCGAGCGTTGGGCAATCAATTGTGGTGTCGTTGTTACGTACGCGAGCAGTATGCCGGGGTGCTCTCAAAAGCCTTGTCCTCTGGAACTTCCTCGGTCGCCAGCCATACATGGAATTGGATGAGGATTTGGTGGGAGATTTGATGGGCGATTCAAAGCGTCGTCACTTCGTTGCGCTAGCTTTCTCTCTCTCTCTCTCTCTCGTAACGTTGATGGAAATTATGACGCCACGAACATTTGAAGCGATTCCGCTCCGTTCAGCCAACCGAGAGCGTCAACCATGCGGACTAGCCGGGTCGGTCCAAATTGGCTTGCCCTTTTGAAGGCGACCCTGAAACAAGTTGGTTGAACGATCAAACTAGCAATGCTTTTCTTCTCTCCCTCCTCTTATAAGATGGAGAAATGCCAGAACAAAACGGTTTATTAATTTCTAATATTTTTACCACGATCTTGGTAGATTAAGAGCTTCGTCAACAGCTGCTGCTGTCTAACGAGGAGCCAATAGCTATCGGCTGGTCCTAATATAATAGCTTTTATCAAACACAGCCTAATAAAAAAAAAAATCATTCACTATCGGGATAGAAAAATGATCATCAGCGAACACGTGCTGGAGTTGAGGTGCAGGACTTGACGTTGAAGCACAACCACCTCCAGTGAATTTGCCCTTCGGCTCTCCAGGCTCCCTCGCGTTCCTTGCCATTTGCTCCGCACGCGCGTGCGACGCGAGGGGACAAAGCCAAAAACGACAGGCCCGTGCCCTCGCCACCTCACGGCTCGCAGGACCGTTGAATGGAGAAGAGTGAGTGCATGAATTTGAACCTTTTCCAAGACTTTATTGGTCCATGGGTCCCAAGGCAGTGAGATGCATTATAGGTCGAGTTGGCTTGAGAAGGTCTGTCTCTTGAAGCCATTTAATGCTTGGTGGTTGGTTAGGTTGGTGGAAAGCTTAGCAAGACAATGCGGAGACGGAGAAAGAATTATTAGTAAATTGCGTCTAATAAATGAGATCATAATGCCTTCGAAGAGGATTTCTTTATATCACAATGCATATGGATTTACAATAAATGTTTTGTCTCCTGCTGTTGAAGAACAAGTCGGTTGAAATGTTAACTCAATTGGCCAAAATTGAAGACAGGTTATATAATAATCTCTTTCTCACCCAAAGCTAAGATAGATTAAGATCTTGGCTGATGTGTAGGAAAATATGGAAAAACCAATAAATTTCAAGATATATGAATGATAAATTGAAATGTTGGTCAATATCATACCACTAAGCTTAAAAATTGCTTTAAGGCATTGATTCTAATGCTCTATCATATGTCAAAAAACTCACTTAAAATTGATTCAAAAATGTTAAAAAAAAAAAAAAAAATCTTGGCCAATGCATTGTTCCTTATTCGACGTTATTTTGGTTAATTGGATTCGTGGGAGTATATTAGCCAACTATCTTTATATATTATGATTTTCTAGCTAATGAAAATGTGGAAGGGTAATGATAAAATTATTTTTGGTTGGCCTTATTATATAAAGGCAGGCTGGAGGGTCCATTCAGAGCTTACCTATATTTTCCCCTAACTAATTCAGGTCATGCATAGAAGATAAACTCCCATGATTCATAGTACAACTATCAATTGAGTGCAGTCTATATTTGTTCTGGTCTGGAGAAATTAGGTGAAATAACAAACAGACAGATTTGCAAGTTATATTTAGACATAATATTTGTGGTGGTTTGAAGGATGACATGCATGAAGGCCATATTATGCCATGCCATGTAGCGTTAAAGCTGCGCTATAAAATGCCTTGTACCATCACACATTGTATTGCATCCCTGTGCTGTCGTCCGTAGTCATTAGTTTCTGATATAGAAATTTAGTCAATGGTTACAAAACATAAATATGGATAAACTTTTAGACAATTTATTTTTCAAAGTTGCAGCGGATACCAAAAAGCAAACTTTGGATTCAAAGCAAGCAAGCTCAATAAATTTGTAAATTTCTCTAACGGATTGACAGCCACAAGGTAGGGTTTATATTGTGCATCGGAACCTATCGTGGCCATTATAGAGAAGAGTAAAGTTGTGCATGAGTCAAATTAATTTAAAAAAAAAAGTTTAGAATCAAATTAATTTAAATTAGTTTCTTAGAGCTGAAACTAAAGTTAAATCGGCTATTTCAGTAACTTGATCTAAATCAAAAAAATTTTGATTTGATTTTAATTTGATGTATCAATTTACTTGCACCTATTTTATATGAAAATAAAATTAATTTTTATAATAAATTTTATGTAATCAAATAATAACTAATTATTTATAATAAAAAAGATAAAAATGCAACACAGATGAGTTATTCGCATATGTTTATAATACCTCAATCTTAACTATGGTATAAATAAAAAATTTATTTTCGAAAAAAACATAACATGTTAACATTAGGAGACATGAACACACATTAAGAATAAATTCTTAACATTAACATGTATAACATTAAAAGAAATATTATATCACAAAAGATAGGCTTATCACTCAAAAATACAGATATATATAGTAAATTCTTAACATTAAATTACATAAGCAGCGAACTTGACATATGACCTGAATGGTTGTTCTAAAAGATACAAATAGTTGAGTATCCATGAAGCTCACATTACAAAATATTATTTAATATGGGAGTCTTCTCATGATAAACATAAAAGAGGGGGACAATGCATGGTAGCTCACATTACAGAACAAACTGTATGTGCATGGCATGGCATCTCATTAAGGCACAACTATACAAGCATATGCCAACAGGAACAAAAACCGAGTTTTAATCAAGTTTGGTGATTCCAATAAGCACGATTATACAAGCATATACAAACTTTGCTCACTTACCATTTATAAAATAACAAAAGATCGGATACACATATACAAAAGGTGTGACTTACTGGAATGAATAATAAATCATCAATCTCCTAAAAGTATGGGTTCCATCATCAAAGTAGAAAATTTTGAAATAAATAATAAATTAAATTAGGTTTATATTGAATTAAATAATAAACACATTAAGCTAATTGCAAGTAAAATTATAATATAATAAATTCATTAGTTATTATCAGATTCAAGTTTTTCAAGCTTACCCATATTTTCTTCAACATAAATTGATAGTGGGGAAGCTTGCACCCAATCTTGTATGCATTTAAGAGCCTCCATTAACTTAGGAGTTAAAAAAATTCAAAATGAGTCAAGCATACGGCTACCGCTAGCAAATGCAGACTTTGAAGCAATTTATAGATATAAGAATGGCTAGCATATCTCTTGCCACTTAGGAGAAAATGAAATATTTAAATCAATTCACCTTTTACCATCCCAAAACTTAAAACTTGCATTATTTTTTCACAACCATCCTCTAAGTATCGATCTGTTTTGGATTTAATATCCCCATATTTTTCTTCTATATATTCTTTTTTTTTTTCAATCAAGACTTTATCAACAAATGAGGGATTTGCTCTAATTCATCAACCTCTATCTCTCTTGTACTTTAAGTTTCGTTAGCAGATTGCAAATTTGAAGATGTATGAAAGATACCATAATTCTTATATAAGCGAAGCAAAGTTTCCTTCACTCTTTTAGTCATTGTGAGAGCTGCATTGGGTTTATAAACTTGTCCAAAAGAAAACTTTAATGCATTTTAATTTGAATCAAGGGTTAAGAACAGTGGCAATAAATAACAATATATTCATTTTCTTTACATCTTTCCAATACTTATCAAATTTGTCTTTCATTCTCGAAGGCATTAAACTTAAGTATGGATCATTACATTAAACTTAATTATGGATTATTATTTTTTGATCACTCAAGAGGCATTAAATTCCAATAATTTAAAGAAGAAAGGAATTAGAAGTGACAATGAGAACCAAAAAAGTATAAGGCAGCATCATAAAAGGCTTGTGGCTCATGCGTTTTTCTAATCCTCATCAATAAGTGGCTCCATTTTCCCACTAAGTTCACTTAAATACTCTGAATCTTGATTTTTGAATCTTTCAAAAGCTCTTTGAAGTTTTACAACTATCTCTGACATCATATAAGTTGAATTCCACCTAATCACAACATCTAAACATAGCATACTTTCACTTATGATTTTCTTTTCCTCCACACATACTTTGAATTTAGCCAATCTAATGGGAAAAGCCTCCACAGATCTCACAGCATCATGAATTGTCAAATAATTGAATCATTCAAATCCTTTGGACCATCAGTAACAAGATTGAGAATGTGCATAACATCTCTTATGAAGAAAATTACTATTTAACATACTTCGTTTCCAATTGCTGATTTTTTTCTCTTTAAGTATCCAGCTGCAACATCACTAGAAATTACATTGCCAACTTTAATAGCGAAACTCTTCTCCACTTTCCAATCAAGCAAGCAATTCTTTATTGTCTTACCAATAACCTTACCTTTATGACTAGAAATTGGATAAAAATTTAAAATTCTTTTATACAACTTCCAATCACTATTTATGAAATGTGCATTGAGATGCAAATAATTGAAATTTTGCAAAGAAGTCACCTTGATGACTAAAAATTAAATAAAACTTTAAAATTTTTTCATGCAACTTCAAATCATTGTCTATGTAATGTGCATCAAGACACAGATAATTAAAATTTTGCAAAGAAGCCTACATAATAGTAGTCAGACAAATTCTTTGAGCTATGTTGTATAAGAGATGCTTCATTTTCTCCTTTTCATTGATATAAATTTCAATACAATCTCTTTCCATAATTATACATGAAGGAATATAGAACTTTAGTTGTAAAAGAATAATGAATTCACAAAAACCTACACGTTCAATGTCACGCCCCAGATCCAGAGGTGGTGGCCCAGGGGTGACAGCCCGCCGCATGCCAGGCATGCAAAACATCCAGACAATATTATTACAACAAGGAGGGATAATAACTACATGTCATACAAAATTTAAATTCTTCATAATATCAGTTATGTACTGTTGGGCAATAAACCAAAATTTTAAAATAAATCCAAATGGGATTACATATAACAAAATATAAACTATTTACATCATGAATCTCCCAATTATCCCTGTTGTTGCCCCTGATAATTTTGTGGCTCTGAAAAAAAATATTGTAAAATTTAATGAGCTCACACTCAGTAAGTAAGCCTACTGTAACATAATATAGCCAATTCAGAATTTTATCGAGTCAAATACATGTCATGCTTCCAAATTTAAAAACATTTCATCATATTATAGAATTATGCAAATCTCATGTTTAAATAAATTGGAAGCAAATATTATGTAATAATATTTCAAAATACCATTTCAATTCCAAATCACTATAAATCTCATTTTGTACTAATGTCCCACGTCCACGTAACAAAACATATAAAAAATGTAACATCCCTGTACACCCCTAGTGGAGGAAGGGTGCTGGAGTCATTTAGTATATAATGCCATACCCTGTCACAGCACATCCTAAGGATGTGTGTTTTCCACATATTTTTCCTGTGAAGGTGGGTCCTGAAGTCATGCAACATATAATGTAGACCGTGATGATATATAATAACACAATCACAAATAACATTTATATGCATTACTGCAAATATATATCAATTTACTTTTCATATTTTATCAAATTTGGTAATTTCACATAATCATGTTCATAATCAATTGCAAGTATAAAATACCAATTTAATTTATAAAAATTAGCAATAATCAAGTCAAATAATTATTTACATAAATGTGGTACCACAAATATCATTTTTTAAATAATATTATAAATAAATTTCATTATTTCAATAAAGGCATAATATAATAATGATTTTTAAAAATCATTATAACTGGCTTACTTACCTCACAACGCTAATCCCAAGGTGTAAATCAGCTGTATGGACCTCTGGGTGCCTACAACATAATTTTCTAGATTTTTAAATTTCAATTTTAGGATGTCAGACTGACTCCTACACTCAACCCAATCTAATCCTGGGCCCAACTCGGGGCTTGAATATCTTCAAATATAGAAGCCCAAATGGAAAAATAAAAATTCTCCAAGAAACTAGAATCAGAGCTGATCCAAGCCCTATTTTTCATTTACTAGGCCCGACCCAGTTTGGAGCCCAAAAATTAAGCCCCAAGACTAACCAACTTGAACCAACTGGCCCACTGGTTCAAGCCCAACCCAATAAGAAGGCTGCAGCCTTCTTTCTCTTCTGCATGTGATCATCCCCATGCTACCTCGATGCAAGAGCCACCAATTCATTGTTCCCTTCTCCAGCTCTCCGTCTCTTCCTCTCTCTATTTCACCCCTGGTTCACCTGAACCAGGGGTGGGCTGAGGATGGTCGGCGGCCTAGGGCCGCTGCCGGCCCTCCCCGGGGGTCGGCTGGTTGCTGACGACCAGCCCCAGGCCGGCCGCCGCCGCCGGCCACCCCCCTCTCTCTCTCTTCTTTTCTTTCTTCTTCTTCTTCCTCTTCTTCTTCTTCTCCCTTCACCGTGCCGGTGGCACGGCCGGCCACCGCTGGCCGGCAAGATCCCACCGGACGCCGCCCCGACGCCGGTGGAGGCCTTCTTCAAGTATAAGCGATGTTAAGCGAGTCAGAGGCAAAGCGATGCAAGAGAAGCCTTCCACAAATCTGCGATAATAACCAACCAGCCCCAAAAAGCTTCTGACTTCTGATACATTGGAAGGCCGACACCAGTTCATGACAGCCTCAATCTTCTTAGGGTCTACAGATATACCGTCTTTGGATACAATATGACTCAAGAAGGATATTTGGCTCATCCAGAAGTCACATTTCTGTAGCTTGACATAAAGTTTCTTCTTCCGAAGAGTTTGCAGAACAATCCTTAAGTGGTCTTCATGCTCCAAATGACTTTTAGAATATATCAAGATATCATCAATGAAGACCACTATAAACTGATTCAGATATGGTTTAAAGATCCTGTGCATCAAGTCCATGAATGCTGCCGGGGCATTAGTCAATCCAAACGGCATCACCAAGAACTCATAATGGCCATACATGGTTCTGAATGCAGTCTTAGAAACATCCTCAGCTTTAATCTTAAGCTGATGGTACCCTGATCGAAGATCAATCTTTGAGAATACCTGGGCTCCTTGGAGTTGATCAAATAGATCATCAATCCTCAGCAAAGGGTACTTGTTCCGCACTGTTACCTTATTAATTTTTCGGTAATCAATACAGAGCTGAAGACTGCCATCCTTCTTTTTGACAAATAATACTGGAGCACCCCAAAGAGAGACACTAGGTCTGATAAATCCTCGATTCAGAAGCTCCTGCAACTGACATTTTAACTCCTTTAGCTCAGCTGGGGCCATGCGGTAAGGAGCCTTGGATATAGGTCCAACGCCAGGGGCTAAATCAACAGTGAACTCGACTTCTCGATCCGGGGGTTATTCAGTCAATTCCTCCAGAAAGACATCAGGAAACTCCCGAGCCATTGGAATATGCTCCAACTTGTGTTCTTCCTGCTGAAGGTCTCTGACCACAGCAAGAAACCTCTGACCACCTTTCCTTAGATATTTTCCAGCTTGCAGAGCTGACACCAATACTGAAGCCAGGTGTTCCTGACTCCCAATAAAACTGAATTCAGGAAGATTAGGAATTTTAAAGATCACCCTTTTCATGAAACAGTCTATGGAAGCATGATAGGAGGCCAACCAGTCCATCCCCAGGATTACATCAAAGAACTTCAGTGGGAGGACTATCAAATCAGCATTCAACCTCCTATCTTCCATGTCAATCAAGCATGATTTACATACTGAGTCTACCATCATGACATCTCCATTTGGGAATGCAATATGCAACTCTTGCTCTAGAGGAACGGGTGTCAATGATGCATTCTTGGCAAGATAACTATCAGATACAAATGAATGTGTGGTACCCGGATCAATTAAAGTTTGAGCATAAGTGTTGCCTACTTTAAACATACCTGTCATAAAGATTAACTTAACTTAGATGTCATACAGTTTCATATGTTTTTCCCTCTATCTACTATCATAATCTATGCATTACACCAGGTATGAATGCAATAATTTTAAAGAAATATATATTAAGTTAACAGGCATACTTGTCACCACAGTATTAGAGGCAGCAGCGTCCTACTGAGTGAGAGTAAAGATCCTTCCTTAAGTCCTGGGCTATTGCTGGCTTTTCCCCTGATCTGGAGGGGGCTGCTGGTCCTTCCGAAGGGGACAGATGGCCATCTTATGATCCATCTTCCCACATATAAAGCAGGCTCCAATCAGCTTGCGACACTGTTTGCCCAGATGGGCCTTCCTGCAATGAGGACAGCAGGTCTCCTTATCCTTCTGCCCTAAGGGAGCCTGAAAGAAACCCTTCTTCTTCTTAGCCTGCCCTGAATATTGACCAGAAGGTCTTGCCCTTTTCATCTGCTGCTCCATCACCTGCTGAATGGCAATCATGTTCCTCTCAATCACCAGAGCCTTGCTCACTACTTCACTGTAAGTGGGGAGCTCAAAAGCATTGACTGCCTGCCTCAGCCTGGGCTGTAGTGCCTCGGTGAAGTTAGTGATCTTGGCTCTCTCAGTGATCACAAAATCAGGAGCAAATCAGGCCAATCGTCTAAATTCAGCTTCATACTGGGCCACGGAGTGGTTCCTCTGCTCCAATCTCATAAACTCTGACTCCATCTGTCTCTGTACACTCCTGGGGAAGTACTGGTCATAAAAAGCCTCCTTAAGCTGTCCCCAAGAGATAGGCTGACCTCTCAATCGCTGCTCCAACAGTAGTCACCAATCATAAGCTTCCCCCTGAAGGAGGTAGGTGGCAAATCTGATCCGCTCCTCCTTCTGGCAACCCAGGGCCGTAAAGGCCTTCTCTATCTCTCTTATCCACCTCTCCACATCAAGTGGGTTGGTGGATCCAGTGAAGGGAGCAGGGGCCAAGCTCTTAAACTCTGTGAAGCTACGACCCCCTTCCTGCCAGGACTGAGATGGAGCAGGCTGAGTAGAATGTTCGGGTTGGGCCGACTGGGTCTGAGGAGTAGGAGAGGCAAACGGAGTCTGAGGAATGGTAAAGGCAGATAGGACAGGCAGAATTTGTTGAATTTGCTGTTGCATAGCTTGCACCACCTGAGTCACTCCCAAAAAGGCCCGGAGCAACTCGGTCTGCAACTGCTGTCGGTCGTTGCCAGCCGGGGCAACGGAACTCGTATTTGCTGAGGCATTCTGGCCTCCCTGCTGGTCAGGGTCACCAGCCTAAGAGTCCCCATCCTATCGCTGACTACTGGTGCGATGAGGCATTATGAATTCCTGCTAAGGTTAGGTTCCAATCAATATCATTATAAACCTCCTAATCTCAAGCATTTTGTTTTTAAACAAGTCAGTTGAATTTTTCCTAGAGTTATTACCCTCCTAATGTCATGTCAATATTTGGCCTAGAATTAATCATGTGTTTGGCCCTGATGTCAAACCTTGCTCTGATACCACTACAAGCTGTTATGCTCTAGATCCAGAGGTGGTGGCCCAGGGGTAACAGCTCGCCGCATGCCAGGTATGCAAGGCATCCAGTATAGTATTATTACAACAAGGAAGGATAATAACTACATGTCATACAAAATTTAAATTCTCCATAATATCAGTTATGTACTGTTGGACAACAAATCAAAATTCCAAAATAAATCCAAATGGGGTTACATATAACAAAATATAAACTATTTACATCATGAAGCTCCCAATTACCCCTGTTGTTGCCCCTGATAATTTTGTGGCTCTGAAAAAAAATATTGTAAGATTTAATGAGCTCACGCTCAGTAAGTAAGCCTACTGTAACATAATATAGCCAATTCAGAATTTTACCAAGTCAACTACATGTCATGCTTCCAAATTTAAAAATATTTCATCATATTATAGAATTATGCAAATCTCATGTTTAAATAAATTGGAAGCAAATATTATGTAATAATATTTCAAAATACCATTTTAATTCCAAATCAATGTAAATCTCATTTTGTACTAATGTCCCACATCTACGTAACAAAACATCTCAAAGATGTAACCTCCCTATATGCCCCCAGTGGAGGAAGGGTACCGGAGTCATTTAGCATATAATGTCATACCCTGTCACAGCACATCCTAAGGATGTATGTTCTCCACATATTCCTCCTGTGGAGGTGGGTCCCGGAGTCATGTAACATATAATGTGGACCGTGATGATATATAATAACACAATCACAAATAACATTTATATGCATTGCTGCAAATATATATCAATTTACTTTTTACATTTTACCAAATTTGGTAATTTCACATAATCATGTCCATAATCAATTGCAAGTATAAAATACCAATTTAATTTACAAAAATTGGCAATAATCAAGTCAAATAATCATTTGTATAAATGTGGTACCACAAATATCATTTTTCAAATAATACTATAAATAAATTTTATTATTTCAATAAAGGCATAATATAATAATGATTTTTAAAAATCATTATAACTGGCTTACTTAACTCACAATGCTAATCTCAAGGTGTAAATCAGCTGTATGGACCTCTGGGTGCCTACAACATAATTTTTTAAATTTTTAAATTTCAATTTTAGGATGTCAGACTGACTCCTACACTCAACCCAATCTAATCCTGGGCCTAACTTGGGGCTTGAATATCTTCAAATATAGAAGCCCAAATGGAAAAATAAAAATTCTCCAAGAAACTAGAATCAGAGCTGATCCAAGCCCTATTTTTTATTTACTGGGCCTAGCCCAATTTGGAGCCCAAAAATTAAGCCCCAAGACTAACCAATTTAAACCAGCTGGCCCACTGGTTCAAGCCCAACCCAATAAGAAGGCTGCAGCCTTCTTTCTCTTCTGCACGTGATCACCCCCACGCTACCTTGACGCGAGAGCCACCAATTCACTGTTCCCTTCTCTAGCTCTCCGTCTCTTCCTCTCTCTGATGGCCGGCAGCTTAGGGCCGCCGCCGGCCCTCCCCAGGGGTCGGCTGGCCGTCGACGATCGGCTCCAGGTCGGCCGCCGCCGGCGACCACCCCCCTTTCTCTCTCTTCCTTTCTTTCTTCTTCTTCTTCCTCTTCCTCTTCTTCTCCCTTCACCGTGCTGGCGGCACGGCCGGCCACTGTTGGCCGACCGAACCCCACCGGACGCCGCTCCGGTGTCAGTGGGGGCTGCCGACCAGAGCCCGGGCCCGGAAAGCCGACGGGCATGCCGCCGGGCCCGAACTAACGCGGGAGCCGATTTGGCTCCCGCGATAGGGGAGGGCCGTTCGGCCCTCTCCCTTGCCTCGCCCTCCTGTCGGCAGCACGACCGGCCACCACTGGCCGGTCAGACCCCGTCGGACGCTGCCCTGGCGTTGACGGGGACCACCTCTGGTCGGCCGGACCCCATCGGACGCCGCCCCGGCACCGGTGGGGACTGCCGGCTGGGACATCGGGCCCGGAGAACCGACGGACACACCTCTCTCTCTACCGCTCTCACTCTCTTTTTCCACTCTTGTCGCTGATGAGGGGGTTACCTGTCGGCGGCGAGGGCGGCGGGGATGAGCAGAGGCGACAACGGCGACGGGTCGAAGAGGCAAAAATGGAGGGTAAAGGAGATGGAGGGGACTGGCACAATCTTCTCCTCTCCCTTTTTCCTCAGCAAGGGGAGGGCTGAGCCCTCCCCTGTGCCCATGTGCACGCTCGTGGGTGCGCGCGCTGGCGTGCATGCAGCGCGCCGCGTGCCGCGCACCCACGCCGCGTGATATATTTTAACATTTTACGTGGGGAGGTTTACATTCAACAAACTTAAAAGCTAACTCATCCATGATTATCATCATAGCTAATCCCTTTCTTCGTACTTCTTGATCAAATTTTACTTTTATAAGACCACTACTACTATCTCTTGTCTAACTTTTTTAAAAGCTAAGGTCTTTTGTTTCTTATCCACATTATTATCTGGATATTTCTTGCATCTTCCTAAATGACTCCTTAAGATACTAGTACCATAAGAACCAGGGCTAACATTAATCTGCTTAATTATAATTACATGTCACTTTCAGCGTATCAGACTTTTCGTTTTCAACTTTAGTAAATGGTCCCAAACATCTGATTTGTTTTTAGGGTCTCTCTTTGTCTTACCACCTGCCTTTGCTTTTCTTTCCAAAGTATCACCAACAAAAGGTTTGCTATTATCCACACCTGTGGTCATAGTTTGATTAGTAGAAGTTGGTGTTTTCATGGTATGAGTGTTTGAATCTCCCATTGTTGACATCTAAAAGAAAAAAAGATATTAAATATTCATGCAATTATCAATTTATGTATATTACTAATTTACTATTCATTATATATATAAACTTACTGGGCACAAAGAAAGAGATGTTGATTCCGTCGTGATGCAATTGGTGGTTAGAAAAGAATAAGAACAATCTTAACAAAGAAAAAGGAAATGTTAATATACAATAAATATATAGAACTTAATGGGTTATATTATTAATCAAATAGCAATTTCTTTTATGCTTTATGATTTTGTTTATATATATAGTGATCCTTTAAGCACAATTTACTAAGTGTAAACACGTCACTTTATGTCATCAAATATGCAACTATGATGTATTTGTCATTACTGTCATTACAAAGCGGTGAGAAACTAGGATGACAAAAAAGTCCAATTTGAAAGAGTCCAATTTGAAAAATTGGACTCATGAATAAACCAACAGGGAAAAACCCCATGGTATCAATAGGAGAGTTGAAGGACTTGGATTTAAGCTCCATTTCTCAAAAAAATATTAAAACATCATGATGGTTGAACACATGTATATTTGATCTTCCACGTAACATCTCCACCTCCCTCTAGATCTCTCTCTCTAGCGCGCGCACACACACACAAAAAGAGTTTTTTTAAGCTCAATTTATTAATAAAAATTTACAAATCTATAATGAATAACATTTCAAATTATAGTTTACAATCAGCTTCAAATATTTAGATTTATAATTGCTATTTTCTTTAATTTTGAACAAATGTAGATTTTTATCCCGATTATCAATTCAACTTAAAAGCTTAAGTTAATGGAAAAATGATCAATAATAATCATTTTAATAAAAAAGCTTAAGTTAATAAAAAAAGGTGAACAACATATATTAGACTTGATATTCCACCTTATGTGGGGACTCGAATCATGTACATTGAGAGACAATGATGACTAAAATAAGTTAAAATAATAATCAAAATAATTAATAAATAATTAATATTAAAGGTATTCAACCCATAATTTCTAGCAAAACTAGTAATTAATTTGACTCAAAAACTTAAACTATTAAAGAAAGCGGCAATAATGTATATTAGAATTAGGATTGTGCTATGGTACTCTTTAAAGTAGTAAAGGATATTTTAGTTATTTAATATTTCTGATCGATTAAATTGATCATCAATCACTACAATACGAAAGTAAAACATTTTTTCATGCATCTACTATTGTCTGTGCTAGGATGCTATTCGAAAATAGCGACGAGCGATAAACTTTCAGATCTTAAATCCACCTTCACGTTGAAGGGATCATCTTCTTATCAATTACTTTCATTCCTGTAATCGTTTACTTTCTCAGCTCATCCACTTCATTTTACCAGTCATGTCCCTCTCTTCCTATTTGATTATCTCCCTCTCTTTTCGTCGATGAATCTTACGAAATCCATAAGATCTCTCCTAGCGACTATCTGCTCATCTTCCTCTCTTTCCATCGATAGAACTTACAAAAACCTCAAAATTTCCCCTAGTAGCTATATGCTCATCTCCCTCTCCTTCCGTAGAATGGCAAGATAAATCATAAAGTTTAATTTTCTTTTCGGACCAGCCATGCATATATTTACATCTTTTAAAATATAGTCGATGGTTGATATTTTAATATTAAAAAAATTAAAGAGTACCATAACAAAATCCTTAGAATTAATATATCCATCTTACATATACTGGCCATGAGATATGAAGTGTATGTTATTTCTTGCGAACACAATCAAAATAAGAGATAGCTGGGAATATATTGGACTTGGAGCAGAGCTTAAGTATTATTATAATTATGTGTTTAAACGGTGGGCAAAGCAAGATTCTAGTTTGGAGATGGAAGAAATTGATTAGTACTATTAGCAAGGAGGAAGGATAAGGTTGGACGGGAGGCTTTAATTGTTCGAAGCGCTTCATAAATTCTATCAACAGAATGAAAATCTTTGTGGTTTAAGCTTTGTAGTTATAACTGTTCATGTTTGAAGTAAGACGCGTGGCCATCAAAATGTGCACCGTACTTTATGGTATAAATGATAAAGCTTGCACCGTAGAGGATGGGATTGCATCTCATGGATGATAAAAAAGTATCGTGGCTTTTCTGCCTCACATTTCTTACGACCCAGTAGTCATCGCGTTCACTCCATCTTGATTTGATCCAACGTCTAATTTTAAGACTTCATAGCGATCATATGATGGCTTACTGCACCGAAAAGGATCCGTGTGTACTGTTTGACCTTTTCATTTTCTTGGGCAGTTAAGGGTCATCGAGCTTTGGTCCACTTCAGGCAACGCATCATATCTCATTAAAAACCAGATAAAGAAGCAACTTTCATGCAAGAATGTCAAAAGAGATTTAGAAATCACACAAGGGTATAGTGGTCTTTGGAAATGGCAACTCTTCGCATCATCTGTAGACTTTAAAAGCCAAGCCATTTCAATGGAGATTTACTTTGTCCAGAGCTCCAAAGCTTCTTTCTTATATCAGCTCTACACTCCTCTTGCTTCTTTGTCTCTCCAAAACAAACCATTTCTCATCAATTTACATGGAGGAAGTAGATGAATCGGAGGCCAACGGTTTTGATGGGTCAGTAGAGGAGCTCATCCGTGAGCTCCTTGACGACGAGTCCCCTCTCTTCGTCCCACCTGAGGCTGAGGTCCCAGAATCTAAAGAAGATGCTTGTCAAAAATCCGTAATTAACAAGCTCATCTCATCAGTCTTCTCTGGGCCTACGATTGGAGACATCGAGAGTGCGCTGCCCTTGAGCTTTCAACATGGTCGCAGTGGTTCCCAGGCTGTGTATGCTCACTAGGCTTTTCTCCTGCAGAGGCTTCTGTCCTCACTTTCAAGATAGTTTGCTTCGTTAGCTCTCTCTTTCTCTCTCTCTTTTATTAATTAGTGATTCTGATTCTCTTTATTGCAGGTTTTCATTCCCAGAGAAAGGATCAGGTAAACTGGAGAACAAGCATACGTTGAGGATCAAGAGCTGTGGGAATGGTCTCACAGATGATGGTTATAGGTGGAGGAAATATGGTCAGAAATCTATCAAGAACAGCCCAAACCCAAGGTCCGTTTTGTGAGACCCCAAATTTAGTCGCATATTGGATGGAAGAAAAATTGATGATATGTTTATAACTCAAGTCCACTTGCTACCCATTAGCTTTCACTTGAATTTTTGGGCCTGGTCTGGTGTGCGACGACGACCCAATATAAGAGGGGGGAGATTGTGAATTTAGTTCCATATTGAATGGAAGAGAAATGGATGATGTGCTTAATTGCTACCCATTAACTTTCGCTTGAGTTTTTGGGCCACATGATTTCAGCCTGCTAACATGTTAATTGGGCTAGCGGGTGGGCTTGGGGGGGTTACACGTTTCTTGTGCCAATAGCAATTTTATCACCATGTTTACCATGAAAGAGGTGACTCAGCAGGCATATTATTTTCTCACGAACTGAAATCTTTCGGCCCTCTCAGACCCACTTGTCACTAAAGTTTGTTTCATCCAAATTCTTTCAATGCTAAGTCTTCTTGATGAAGTAGTCGGTGAGGTGGCTTGCCACCGTTTTGCTCAAAAGAAGTGAATCAGTTGTCTTGTGTGACTTTCTAACTTTTTCTCCATCTTCTTGGTGTGAAGAGAATGAGAACGTAGGGAAATAAATCTCCTGCCCCTCGTATAGGTTTCGCAAGCCACAGCGATCTTAATATCCCTAGATTTCAGTGTAGTAAGGCCCACACATTTGTAAAGATTTGAATTAGGGAAGGTTCCCTCACTGGCTTCTGCATCCAAAACTGTCTCCGAGACGGAAAGATCATTCATGAGTCGCCCTAAACTGCCAGAAATGATAAAAGCTGTGCAAGCAGGTGAAACATTAATAAAAGCATTACTTCTCTATCTTAAATGCTAGCCTGATCTTATTTTGTACCGGTTCTAGGGTGTAATCCATAAGTTAGCTGCAGCCCGCCACTCCGCAGAAAGAGACCGTCTCCATTCCCACCTAAACCAGAAATGATGTTACAGCAGCAACCTTAACTTCCAAGCCATGCAAAAAGCCATTCAATAGCTGAGAAAATATGCATGCTTCCATGACGAGGAGTCACCAGAGGACACGCACGCAAGCGTGAGAGAGTTGAATTCGCCATAAACAACAGACTGGTGGTTCAATGTCGCAGTCCCAACAGTAGACTTTCAGGAAGGACTGGCCATTGAGAGAAGATTGGTTGTGAAGTTGTTTTCATGTATCAACTACTTTTGGGATTTGAAAGGCCAGCCACAAGTCATCATGATCGAGTGGTGGTCATGCATGCTTTTTTTCCTTGTATTCCCGTATTTGTTCATTCTCAGAATATTTTTCCCTTGTTTGGCAAACAGGAGCTACTACAGGTGCACCAACCCTCGCTGCAATGCTAAGAAGCAAGTAGAGAGGTCCACAGAAGATCCAGAGATGCTGATCATCACGTATGAAGGCCTTCACCTTCACTATGCCTACTCTCATTTCTTCATGCGCCAACAACAAGGGAGCTCTGCTACAAGCCTTCATGTGCCAAAGAAGCCCAAGGTCCAACAGGCGGAGGGTCTCGAGAACCTAGATGAGAGACCCACAAAGCCGGAAGCATCAACCACGCAGCAGCAGCAGCAGCTTGTGATTACTGGTGAGAAGATCCCTCGACAAAGGCTCCTTGATGATTCTCTACCTTATAGCCCGGTAGTCAGAGAGGAAAGGATGCAAAAAGAAGCCAATTTGCAGTGCCCACAAGGCCTGCTGGAAGATATCGTGCCCTTGCTGGTTAGGAAGCCCCGGAGCTCTACCACCTCTACGTATGATCCTCACTCTTCCCCTCAGGCATCATCTCCTTCCTACTCTTCCTGCCATTCTTGGCCTCCCAATTCAGCTTATCATGATGCGGATATGCTTTCGAATATAATTTGAGTGGCAAATGGCTAGAAGGATTAGTGTTGTATAGCGTCATCCTTCCTTTGGGTACTTCAATTGTACCATGGAAAATGTGGGGCCCAGTTCTTCTCTTTCACACCGTGTAACACCTAAGTAAAAGTATATAAGAATTAAGGTTGAAAATAGAGGGAGATCAAGGAGAAGAAAATGTTTCTCTGCTCTCTCTCTCTCTCTCTCTCATTATGCTTGTATGGATTCTTATACGGATTACATGAATACATAAGGTAATCTATACAATGAATTACAACTATACAGTATGGTGTATTACGTATTTGCATCATACAGCACAGCTAGTCGATCTAGCGAATAAGGTAATAGTATAACCATAGGATCTAGTAAATAAGGCGAACATAATAGCACAATCTTCTTGATATCACGTAAATGAACAGAAGGTACATATATCCTTATGGAATGATGAAGAGAAGAAACATTAGAAGATTAAGAGAAGTCAAAAGTTATACTAGAAGTAGGCATACATCGAGGATCAATAGATGGAGCAAGTACTTCAAGATCCAGTTGAAGATGGAGTGGTTGAAAGCTCATCGAAGATATCATGTGGACATATCTCTATGGACCGATTAATAAAAAAGGGAGGAGAAGAGGAGGAATCAATATGAAACTTAGACAACGTGGAGAACATCTTGTATTCCCAAAAGGCAATATGTCTTAAAAATTCTAAGATGTTTAGAGATACAATCTCAACATTTATAGCCCCTACGTTCTATTCTCTAACCTAAAAAGCAACATAATTGAGCATAAGGTTCAAGTTTGATACGTTCGGAAGGTGGAAGAAAACAAAGCAAGCACAATCAAAAACTTTGAGAGGAGCATAATTAGCAAGTGTACCATAAAGATGTTCATATGGAGTTTGATTATGAATTATAAGTGAAGAACCCTAATTAAAGTTATAGACAGCTGTAAAAGCAGCTTTATCCTAAAAGAGATCAGAACATCTTACAGAAATAAGTAAGGCACGAATAGTGTCAAGGATATGTCTATACTTCCATTCAGTTCGACCATTTTGCCGAAAGGTATGAGGATAGGAGTGCTAAAAATTATACCCTATTATTTTAGAAAATTAAGATGATTTTATTCTCAATATTCCATGACATTAACTGTATGAAGAACTTTTTTTTTTTTTGAGAAAACTGAGTAGCGACTATTGTGGCAAAAGTAGCGTAGATAGAAGGCAATTCAGATTTATAGTATAAAAGATAAATCTAGATAAATCAAGAAAAATCATTTATAAATAATACAAAATAACAAAAGCCTTCTATAGTGGAAATAGAAGCAACACTCTAAATCAATATGAACTAAATCAAAAGGTTCATAAGATATAGAATCACTCAAATTAAATAAAAGAGCTGTTTGTTTAGCAAACTTGCAAAAAATACAATCTAATTGTTCATATTTAACGGAGCTTAGCAACCTGTTAGAAATAAAAGGCTTTAGCTTATTAAAAGAAACATGACCTAATTTGGAATGCTAGAGATGAATAGGTATGGCTAGCGTAACAAAAACAATGGAAACATGGCCTAACGTAACTAGTAGGAGACTGGTGAGCTCAAATAACCATTCAGCCTTACAGTCTGTCCTAAGTATTCGTTCCATCTATGAATCTCGAATAATACAGTCAGCATGAGAAAAATGTGAGTCAAGTCTCATCTCATATAATTGTCCAATAGATAGAAGACTTAAAGAGAGTTACGCAATGAGGAGACACATTGAATGTAGAAATATGCCCAACATAACGGACAATCATTAAAGATCCATTGGTAGTTTTAATGGTAGGAATATGAGAAGCAATTTGTGTAAAAGAAAAAATAGTAGAAATAGGGGTTATGTGGTTGCAACCAGCAAAATCAATAAGGTAGGAAGAGTTACCTGATGTAACAGATATGACGATAGATGGCTATGTACATGAGTTCGACAAAACTTGATTTAAAAGAACTTGGAGCTCACTTAAGAAAATAGTTGGATTAGAGGATGAGAGTTCTATAGAGGACGAATCCTCAATAGCAGCAGTAGCTCGAAATACATATTTAGATCGAGACTAGTTGACATTACCTTGAGTGGAATGCTTTTGTGGAGGTCTCATAGGACATTTAGCAATGAAGTGATCAGGCTTTTTATAGTAGAATCAGATTCGAGAATCATCAGAGGTGGTGATAGGAGAGGCAACCAGAATAGAGTCAATGTTGTGCCTTCTGCATGCTAAGTCGTATCTTAGTGAAAAGTAGATGATTGAGTACTTGCTCCATGGTGGGCAAAGGACTCGTGTAACAGTGAAGCTCAAGCAAGCTCAAAATCATTAGGAAGTGCCATCAAGAATTGGATGAGTCGATTTTCATCCCTATAGAGCTAAAATTTTTATGCATAAGTTATCGACTGTATAATAGATTTAGAAAGAGCTAATTGATCCCAAAGTGACCACATTAGAGCATAAAAGTCATGAATATTCTATCATGGTTTTTGTTTCAAATGATGAAGTTTACTCCAAAGTTGGTATTTCTAAGCTAGATTAGAAGCCACATATCATTCTTCGAGTTGGCAATATCATAATTCCCAAATTCCTCATTAATGGAATGCGGTGAAGTATTTTAAAACTATGTCATAATCTGATGGTTTTGGTTATTCCAATCTTCAAGGCGGTTGAGATACTGTTCATCAGTCTCATCAGTTCTTTTTACAGGCTCGATAATATTACCAATAACATACCTTTATAACTTTCTTCCTTTTGAGAAAGCTACACATGGCTTGTGATGAAGTGATATAGTTCTGGCCATTTAGAATTATCTCAATTGGCTAAGAAACATCCGATAAGATGTTGATTGTGCCCATTAGGTAAAATCAAGCCAAAACTAAAATTGACTTTGCAAGTAGGGATGATCAGAATAGAGTTCAAAAAACTAAAAGAGCACACCTAAAATCTCTGGAGGGTGGTCTATTTCGGTAAAAAAGAAAAAATCAAAACAGAAAATGCTGAATCAAGATGAACTAGATACTGAATTGGTTTCCAGAACCAGATATTGAACCAATTCATACGAGGTAAGGGCTTGGACTTAATCGGTCTCACGAACCATGGTTTCACAGGAGAGCTGAACTAATTTTCCTTTGTCAGTGAAGAGGAAGAGAGAAATGAGGTGCTGCTACTGGGATCACGAGAGGGATGTGATACCCCAAATTTAGTCTCACATTGAATGGGAAAGAAATGTGTTATATGCTTATAACTACACTTCCACTTGAGTTTTTCGGCCATGTAGTTTCGATCCACTAACGGAGTTAATTGGATTAGTAGGTGGGCTTGGGGCGTTACAAATGGTATCAGAACTGATTCGAGTGTGCGAAATTTGGTGGGCATGAGAAAAGGACTACCCATGGGATGATGATTGAGTTCCGTCATGGCGTGAAGCCACCCTTGCAGCACCAATGACCCAACTCGGGGTAGATTCTAGCTAGCTTGTAGCGTCCAAACTCAACTCGGGATAGATTCTGAGTAGCTTGTGGCATGCCATGAGGATGTCGCATTATAAGTGGAGTTTACTTGCTACCTATTAACTTTCACTCGAGTTTTTGAGCCACGTAGTTTTGATCCGCTAACAAAATTAATTAGATTAATAGATAGGCTTGGGGCATTATAAGGGGCGGCATCCAATTGAACCCTAGCCCTACCGTTGGTTGTCCACGAACAAACCCCCCACTACGATTCAGGATAACAACAAGGGCAGCACCAGATTGGCAGCCAGGGCTAAATCCTTGATCTCCTCAAGGAAGAGGAGGAGGGAGACCTTTTATGTGAGTCAAAGGCGGTTGGCCTGAAGAAACCCTCAGCAAAGAAGAATCCCAAGATTGAACCCCTGAGCAAGGAAGGAGATGTCCTCTTTGTTCCTGACAACAGGATCTTTAATCTTCATAGAGAAGGAAATCAAAGAGGAGACTTGATGACCTAGAACAGAGTTGATCTAGCATGACTCTACGGTTGTCATGTTGTTGGATTTCATGGCTATGATGCCATGAAAATAGAGACAGATCAAGGAGAAGAAAATGTTTCTCTGATTTCTCATGATGCTTGCATGGATTCTTATATAGATTACATGAATACATAAGGTAATCTATGCAATGTATTAAAACTATACAGTATAATATATTAGCTATTTGCATCCTTCAGCACAACTTGTCAAACTGGTAAATAAGGCAATAGTACGGTTATAGAATCTAGTAAATAAGTCAAACATAATGGCAAAATATTCTTGATATCAATATCCTTAATAATCCTTCATGAAGTAATGCATACTAAATGCAACAGTTGTTGGTAGGCTTGTTATATACGTTCCTGGTATTAGCTTGTTCTGGATTGGGATCTCCAATTTGGTCTACATGGACTGAATTATGTTACAAAGATAAGCAATTCCACTGCGTTCTTTTTTTTTTTTTTTTTAAACTGTTGTTTTCTTATTAATGACTAGACATTCAACAAAAGAATCAAATACATCAAGTCAGATCATAAAATAAAAGTGGGGCTTAAATACAACATCTCTGTCAGGATCAAAGTTTAACACCAATAATGTAAGGGTGCACAATATAATTTTGAAACTCATATTTCAAATCAGAAGGATTAGATGACAAAATTTAAATTTGCAATTGAAGAAAAAGGATGTACACATGAAGGATATCATGTTGTCAGATGCTGAAAAAAAAAAAAAAAAAAAAAAAAGTTCTAATTTAGATACAAAGGAAACAGGGAGGCATGGAAGTATTCTTCTTAATTTGACTCTCCCACCACATTTAACTTCAGATCCCATATCTTTCAATCTCCTGTTCGGCTTCATAACGTCTATGCTGGATGCACCAAATCGCTGCTAATTATATCAGTGTGCTTTTGCTAATGCTTGATCCTAAGATAAAAGGTAAAAAAGAATGGCTCGGTTTTCATTTTGGTTTTGTCTACACTGGACTCTGTTTTGTCTACAAAAGGTTTGCAACCACAAAAGACTAGAAAAATAATTGACTCTTTGAATGTGTAAATATGAATGTCATGAGCCTCACGGTAATTTGAATCAAAAATTTTTTTTAAAAAAAGACCAGGGAAGAATTGGATCCTAATTTGGATCCCCAATCAGGTCAGGTGAAGGTCTAGCTAGAAAAAAATATATTTCTAAACCTGAGTCTTAGTTCAAGACCTCAACTGATCTGGTATAGAGTCTGAATTAAGCCTAACACAAAGCAGACTAGCCTCATATCTTGTGAAAAAGACAATAAGATGTGCTGATATTTTTGAATGCATTAGTTAATTGCGTAATTGCTTACGTCCTTAAGGGAATATAGGCTTTAAACGCGTCACCAGAGCTCATATTGTTCATTCTAGATTGTGTTTATTGGCAGCTATCTGGCATTGGGTGAACTATGACTATGATGCCATTAAAGAAGAAAATCTGTCCATAATCCCATGCATTAGACTTCTGAGGTATGACACCATCAACAAAATTCTTCAGTCATCGCTCCTAACCTTCCGACGTTACGTGTTTGACTTGGGACGGTACCTCTTGCTGCAACCACCCCGTACTCTGAGAGACAGTACATCAATCATCGGTGCCTTGCGGGAAGTGAGTTATCCATTTGAAACTACAATCAAAAGAAAGAATTAATGAGAGTAGGTATAACTGAAACTAAGCCCTAAACTTGACTGGTAGACAGCATCACTCAACAAACAACCGTGGCCATTAATGATTGATTAAGAGATTCAAGGCGTGCCAATCTTTAAAATATAGCTGTCACTGTAAATATAAATCAGAAACAAGGCTGCAGCTATCATACTTTTTTTATTAATTTTTTTTTAAAAAAAAACAAAGCTCCAATCTCAATCCTTTCAACCTACCCTATAATATTTTTAAGGACGAAAATGCAATAAAACGGCACAAGAAAAATATCTTTATATCCATATCTATCAAAAAAAATTATATCCATACCTACCATATAATTTTATATTTGTATCTACATTTATGAAATCATGCAATATCCATGCCTATCCTATTATTTATGCCTGTACCTATCCTATTATTCATATCTGTACCTATCCCATTATCCATCTTCATACCCATCACCTATTCTTTTAAATTTTTTTTTGAACTAAATAAGTTTAATTAATTCGTAGCTATTAGCTCGAATATTTTTTTCTTTGAAATTTCAATTCCATTCCATAGTAGACCCGGTCTACGATAATTACAGGCTACTTTTTTTCTTGTTCAATTCTAAATGAATCAAATGCGTTAGGTTTCAAAAATTTATGATGTGTGACCCACTAGCCCTTATTGAATAAAAATATTTTTTTTAAAAAAATCATAAATAAGGATATTTAAGTAAATTTATTAGTAGATATAAATGGATATGAAATAAAATAAGACGGATAGATTGTTACGTGCATGTCCACTCCATAGCTATAATGAGTATTATCATATGTTGTCATATTTATGTTCATATTTATTTTTTTAATCTTTATGTTCATTCCAACCAAAGAAGAAGCCAAGAAATATTGGTGGATTCAAAAAAAAAAAATTATCATTTTTATCTTAAGCGTTTGTATTCCTATACAATATTTTTGAAATTAAAATTATTCACGGTATCATTCCCAAAAAGCCAAAACCACCGTAGAACTCAACTTAGAAAACAGAGTAAGCACATCAAAGCACCAGTTTATCTTTCAGCTCTCTTTATTAGGATTGCTATCAGTACAGGAATGGCACAGTTGCTGCTGATCTTTAGGTGCAAATATTTTATTTCAGGAAATTGAGGCTCTGACTTAATCATAACATATTAAAAATTTCAGTCATCTAAATTTTTGAAAGGCTCCTTGGAGAATCTCAGTGGTGGCAGTTGACATCTGTAATTTTGGTAATATTTATATGGTGGGTCTAATGGTGTAGATTAGTCCTAGCCACTTAAAATCATCTATTTTGGTTTGATGACGGATCGTCTGAAGATGTCTCAGCCATGTTCTTTTTACCTTTCTTCTTTGTTAAATTCTAGTTGTAGCTTTCAGATATCATTTGGGATCACAGAAAAATTTTCTTGCTATGGTGCATTTTAGTAATTTTGAAAAAAGATTATTACCACTGTAGGATTCTTTTTAAACTGAGATCCAACACTTTCTTATCATCTGCAGTTAATTATGTGCATAACCGATGCAATAATGATCATCTTCTTTGTCAAAAATCAATGTTTTTACTATAAAATTATCATCTTCTTTGCCTTCTTCATCATAACCGTCTTCTTGTAATACCTCCATGCATAAATAGTTTCATATCGTATAAAAAAAAAAGTATAGTTCAAAAAGTTATAACTTAAGTTCACCCACTACCAATTAATCTCATATTGATTATATACTAAGAAGATCCTATATGCTTATATAAAATTAAGGATTCCAAATAATACCTTCTTAGCTTAATTAGTCTTTTTGGATGAACTTCAATATTGTTATAATGGTATTAGAGCGGATCCCATTCATTGCATATAATCTATTACTAAATATTTATATATATTATATAATAATATATATAATATTATATTATATTATATATTTATAATATTTAAATATAGAATATTTTTTAAATTAATTTATAGAGAATCTTGATTTTCATCAAAATATTTTATATTCTAGTATAAAAAAGAGAGGATCATTTAAAAAATAAAAAAATTAAATAAAATTTAAAAATATAGTAAATTAATTATTATATTTAATTATTATGAATCGAGCATGATAACCTTTTATTTAAAAAATCTAAATATTTAATATAAAATTATAAAAATTTTATATTTTTAATAATATTATATTATTATGAATCAAATATGAACTAAAAATTCAGCCATCATAATTTTATTTTTATAAAAATCAGTTAAAATCTTATTCGTCCAACCTCATCGTTGAATGCTTCCATATTCTTATCTGGACTTCTTTCTATATCATGCACTGTTAAAAGTACAGTTGGAAAAGCCTTATTGGCAAACCATCAAGCTGTCATTTTCTCTGCAACTCGGAAAGTCATTCGAAAAGACACCTTTAAAGGCATATGAAATTTGAAAAAGAGATTGCGTCTCATCTGCACTGCTCACTTAATGAAGGGTCATGCCAGTGGAATAAATGGGCTCCAAAAAAAAATTTTTTTCTGAATCCTAATAAAGAAGAGTTTGACGAGTTCCTTGGAACGGTGTGATAAAAGCCCAACCATATCTCAAACTAGAGAGCCGAAGGCATGGAACAAGCCCAACCTTATCTCTCACAAATTTTAAGGCCATGCAATAAAGAAGCAACCTTCCAAGTTTCCACTAGACATGAAAATTGTCTATGTGAAGTAGGAAGGCCACAAGGTTTGACACAAGGATAGGAAGATCACAAAGGGTTGACACAGGGAGTTGCATCCATCTTTAAGGCATAGTTTATTAAACAAGCTAGCCATATTGGATCACAATTTCTAGAACATGCATGCATGGCGAAGACAACAGGACCCAGCTTCTTCCTGGTTCATTATGGTAACAAAGGGGCCCCAAGTTTCTATGAAGAAGCACTAAGAACCAAGTGTATGTACCCAGAGAACAACGTCAACTTACAATCTGTTGATGATTACGTGCTCTATCAACATGTTTAATTATATATTTTTTTATTTTTTTTAAAATCTTGAGACAGAACTTGGCTTGTTCATATAAGTGAACAGCCTTATGTAAACAGAGAGAGTAACATAGGTACCACATTCTGAGACTACATGTGACTCAGTTAACCAGTTAACCATTCACGAACATCGTTTTTTGTTGGGATATCATCTCTTTAATTTCACTTGATTCAGTAGATCTTAGCTTTCCATGTTGATGAGGATTTACCCCACAGATGTTCTGAATAAGTTGTTTCAAACACCACCCAACTATTCAATTTGGATAGATTTCCTGAGAGGAAGAAACAAACGCAAAAGAAAAAGGGGCCTTTCTTCTCTAAAACACTCTCTAAGCGGCTATGGGCTGAAATTATGAAGAACAAAGATACAACCAAGCAGAGTATAAAGTGATTTTTTTTTCTTTTTTTTTTTTTTTTTTTGGCTGATGCAAGAAGTTTAACGCCTCACAAACAGCCTCAAAAGAAAATTTAAAAAAATCAAGAAGTAGGAAGAACAGAAGACGCACCCCCAATTAGGAACAACTGAGCGTCAACTATGTGTTTGATTTAAATCTACCTATGTTCCATATGTTATCGATCTTGATTCCATCAAAGACTTCTAAAAGCATAAATAGTTCATTTATAAGCTTCCTATAAATCTTTTGGAGTCTGTGCATCCTCTTTTTCTCCTCTGTCTTCCCTTGCTAGAACACCATGGTATTCCTTAAAAAGGATGTTCTCATCTAAAAAAATTTGAGACTATAGAATAACCATAGAATGTGACACCATCCTTATGCAACAAAGAATTCAATCTATGAGTGTTTGCATTACATATAGATGAGATAACATATAGAATGAAACTTAGGTGCGATGCATTATTTACGTGCCCTTCAGTTCCCTCTCTATCTCTCTTACTTTTTTTCTTTCTATCATTGCTCGATGCTTACATAAAAGTTGATGTAGCGAGAAAAAAAGAAAAGAAAGAAAAAAAGAGAGACAGAGAGAACCAGAGGGCATACAGATAAATTACCGTACCTAAGTTTCATTCTAACACAAAATAGGCTATATCTTGAATTTAAAAGCAAAAGCATGCTAGCAGATAAAAAGGAAGCATCATAAGCTCACATTCGCATAAAAAATGTAAGAAGGAATAAGCTCATTGAAATGAAAAATTAGATGCAACTTTTAATATCATTCCTCATAAGATCTAGATTAATTATATCTAGATTCACTAGATTATCTTTTTGACTTATAGTTTGCTCTTTATTTAGGTATGAGAGAAAGGGGCTGAAAGGTATGCTCTTCTCAAAACATTGTTAAAGTCCCCCTTACTCTTATCCCTGTACATTCTCTTCTCTTGTAATAATTTTCTTAATAAATTTAGGAGAATTAATTTCCCCTATTTACGATCAAAAAAAAAAAAAAAAGTTTGAGACCAACATTGCTCTAAATAAATACACATGTTTTGAATGTTTAGTAGCTATTTATTGGGTGTTTTAAATTTATGTATCATTTTCCCCTATTATTTTAGAATAAAATTATCCAAAAATCTCTCAATATGTATCATTTTGAAAAATTTAATAGCTAAGGGTGCATTTTGTTTTTGAGAACGATTCAATCTTTTGTTTTCATTTTATAGAGAATAGAAAATACTTACGAAAATGCATTTGATGATTAAAAGTAAAAATAGTTTTTTTTTAAAAAAAATATAACTTTAAAATAGTAAAAAATTAAAAATAGTTTAAAAATATTTTCACCATCTTTCATTAAAACAAAGAAGGTAATAAAAGACAAAGGTTAGAAAATTTGGAAATGTAGGAGTGAATGATATTTTTTAAAATTTTTTTTTTACAATCATTTTAAAAAACATCATCTACAATAAAAATAAAAAATAAAAAATAAAAAATAATTTTTCTTCTTACCTACCAAAAATATTTTTCTAGATATTAGAAAGTAGAGAATAATTTTTTTAAAAAATAGAGATAAAAAAATAAAATCAGAAAACATTTTTTAAAACATATTTTTCTTGCAATATGCAAAACTTACTTCACCTTCAAAAGGCTGGACTATAGAATTCCTCAAAGATTCTACTACCTGGCACCAAGCTCTTGATGCCAAATGTGGCCTTGTCTTTCCTTCCGGAGGCCCGGTCTGCGGTCCGATCTTTGACCTACTTTTCGACGGTCCGTTGAATCCATCAATCCGACTGCAGGTGAAATGCACCAACGGCTAGTGTTCCGAGCACGCTGGGCTTACCAAAATCCGACCCAACTCGCAATCCACCAAGGCTTCGGCCTTCAATACCTTCCACCTTTGTCTTTTTCAACGGCTAGTTGGGTCATGAGATCTGGCGCTCCCTCTCCCTCTCCCTCTCCCTCTCCCTCTCAAGTGACCGTTGTGAATAGAACTCAGCCAAGAATTTAAAATAAAATCCATCGTGCAGTCTGAGATCTCTCTCTATCTCTAGCTCTAGCTCTGGCTCTCTATCCGTATTCCCGGCGAGGCAACGAAAAAAAAAAATTCGGAAAAGATCGAAGAAGGGAGAAGAGTAGAAGTCGAAATGGAGCCAAGGAAATCAAGCTTGAATCTTCCGGCTGGAATGGAATCTTCTCTGCGCCTCCTCAACCCAATCCCCGCCCACTTCCCGAAGACAACGTCGCCGTCGAAGACGACATACAGCGATCGCTTCATACCGTTGAGGTCGTCCTCCAGGCTTCAGAATTTTGCGCTGGTGGAGAAGTCTTCGCCGGTCAAGGAAGGGGGGAACGAGGCTTACTCCAGGCTTCTGAGAACCGAGCTCTTTGGAGCCGATCCAGCGACTTGCTCCCCCGCGGGCCAGGGGTCGCCGATGAGTCCAAGCAAGAATCTGTTCCGGTTCAAGACGGATCACTCTGCTCCCAACTCGCCACTGTCCGTAGTTATCTCCGGTCAGGATGGGGGCGCCTCCGGGGAAGTCTCGATGCCGCCGAAGGTGCCGAGGAACGTACCTAAGGCTGCTTCCAAGGTACTCAAAACTCCGCTTTGTTATTGTTACTCTGATCTAAGAAAACTCTAACAAGCGTTACAAATTAAGCTCCATATTCAAACTTTTGTTCTTTTGTTACTGCTAAACAGTCCTAAAATTTAGAAGCAACTTCTCAGAGGAAATGAAGATTGATAGCAAAAATGGTTGTTTGATTTGATTATTATCTTTCTGACATGTTGCAGGTTCTGGATGCTCCATCACTACAGGATGATTTTTACCTGAATCTGGTTGATTGGTCCTCGCAGAATGTACTAACCGTTGGTTTGGGGAGTTGCGTCTATCTATGGAATCCGTCCACCAGCAAGGTTCTAAATCTTGATTGATGATCTATCTTGTCTTCTTCTATAAATTTTCAGATGCCATAATGAGAGTCAAAAGAAAATGTTCCAAGGTCTAACAGCACTTACTAAAATGCAATGATCTGAAAGTATAGATTAACTTCAAATTTAACGATGCTTTGCTAGTCCAATTGCAATCTTTTAGCAATTATGCCACCCTTGGAAACATGGGTCTGTGATTAACCTCGCAAACTTGTTGCTGCTCCTGACCTCAGGTGACTAAACTATGCGACTTGGGTGATAGGGACTCTGTATGTGCTGTCCAATGGAGTAGAGAAGGATCCTATCTTGCAGTTGGAACCTATTTTGGAGATGTCCAGGTAATAAGCTATTCGTTCTCATAATTTTCCCTGTTCCAATGAAAGTTTCAGCTTGTCCTCATAGTTTAGACATATTTACTAGAAAAGATCTTAATAATCAAGAAGAAATATTATCCCATTCAAAATTTCAACAATTTGTTCCTATTTTATAAAGCAGATATATTGGAAATAGACAAAAGAGTCAGCAGAGATTGATGGAACTATGAAACATTGTGTCCAATTGTTAAGAACTCAATAAAGAAAAGAGCTAGTGTCATCTTTTCTTAAAAGAGAGAAGGAATTTGCCTCTGTACATACTGTTGATTGACATTCACTAACTGTGAGGGCAAGAATCGAATAATTCTATATCTCCAAGTGAGTTACAGGGGAAGAATTTCACGAGAAATTATAGGAAAGACTGAGGAATTTGCTTTCATAAAGGTGAGGACTGTCATCAGGTCTCGTGTACTTAAAATCCGTGTTAACAAATACTCAAGCTAGCTTCGATGTAATTGGATTGCTAGAATTCTTAAAAGAAATCATTCTATCAAACTGAAGCTAGAGGTTAGTGTCTAAATGACGGTTCGATCATCATGTCTGACAGATTTGGGACAGCTCTCGGTGCAAACAGATCCGATCTATGGGTGGCCATCAAACCAGAACGGGAGTTCTGGCTTGGAGTTCATGCATGCTGTCTTCTGGAAGCAGAGACAACCACATCCTTCAACACGACCCTCGCGTTTCAAAGGATTATATCAGCAAGCTTGTTGGCCACAGATCTGAGGTACAGAGATAAGAGAGAACACAGCAAACTAAATTTATATCGGTGTACAACAAATAAACAGGCTTTTGGGTTGCCAGGATAATTTGATGATTACTTATTTCTTCAATAAACTTCTATTTCTATACCAGGTCTGCGGATTGAAATGGTCCCATGATGACCGAGAACCAGCATCAGGTGGAAATGACAACCAGGTAAATGGATCGGCCAAATAAATGGCATCAATATGATAAATATATTATCATTTCTCTACTTTTCTTTTCTTTTCTTTTGAGATTTTCTGAAAGTTTATCAAGTGCATCTCCTTGGTTTCTGCTTGAACTGTGGATCAGCTATTGGTGTGGAACCAGCGCTCTCAGCAACCAGTCATAAAATTTACGGAGCATACAGCTGCCATTAAAGCCATTGCCTGGTCACCGCATCAGAGTGGCCTTCTCGCATCAGGTGGTGGAACTGCTGATCGCTGCATTCGCTTCTGGAATACCTCAAACAGAAACATGCTCAAATGCGTAGATACAGGGAGTCAGGTGCTGACATTTTACATCCGGATTTGTCTCCAGAATTTATTATGTTGAAAACTGGATCTAACGTTGGAAATTTGCAGGTTTGCAATCTAGCATGGTCTAAGAATGTCAATGAATTGGTCAGTACTCATGGGTATTCCCAGAACCAAGTTATGATATGGAAGTATCCATCTTTGGGGAAGGTAATGCTTAGCTTTACAAAACGACAACTTCTTTGGTCAGAACTTGATATTATTTAAAAGAATGTAGATATTTCTGATAATTATATAAATTATATAGGATATAATCAAGATTTTGGCAGCATTACATGGAGTTGTAACAACCTAAAACCTCATCCATCATTCAGAAAGAGTTATTTAAATTTCTTGACCCTCATATAAGGCTAAATGCAAACACAGACTGTCCCTCCATTTAAACACATTCGTTAAGGATTGAAATTCAAATTCAATTAAATCAAATTATAAATACCACAACTGGCTCGTAATTAGCCCTAAATATAGAAACTTAGTGATGAATGGGAATTATTTCCATCCTCCATACCCTCGTGGAGTAAGGTTTACGTTGACAGACGAAGAACTTATTGTATACCATCTCATCCCCAAAGTTCATAATAGAATAATTCCATGCAACATCGTCACGGATGTGGACTTACATTCATACCATCCTCAAGAACTTACTGGTGATGTCTAATTCTTTTTCAGTTCTCTTTTCTATTTAGTTCTATTCTTAGTTCTCTTTTCTACTTACAGGTGATGTTTAATTGTTTTTCTCAGTTCTCTTTTCTATTTATGGAAGATGTTTAATTCTTTTATCAGTTCTCTTTTCTATTTATAGGTAATGTTTAATTCTTTTCTCACCTCAATATTATCAGATATATTATAATTCACTTAAATTATATTTTATAATTTATGTCTTGTATCGCAAAAATAAATAAAGATTACCACCTAGAATGCTTTGTAAACTACCAACTTGTTAAAGATTATATTGAACTCAAGAAGATTATATTGAAGATTATATATTGATGGGAAAGCTCTTGGCTTTTCCATCCTTCCATTAAAAAAATACTTTTGGCAATTTAGCATCATAAATTTATTTTGCCGGTTTAAAAGAAGCACTTCCTTCAACATGCTTCATTAAGAGAAAATTAAAAAGAAGACATGAGTCTGGAGTGTTGCTCAATTTATTTCTTAGTCAATAACTAAACCAAAACTTTTTAGGAAACATACGAAGTCCATAATTTGTGACACAATAGCAGCTTTTTATTAACAATACAAACTTGAGACTTAACTAATCATTTTGTAGCATTGCCTGTAATGTTCCTACATTTATGAGATAAAATAATAAACTAAACAATGCCTATCTACCAATATATTGCCATTATATTGTAAGATGTGAAATGCAAGCCTTTGTACCATAAGTTAGAATGAATGATTGGTTGTTGGGAGCAAATTTTTTCTTAAAAGTTGGTCATCGATTTGTGAAATTATTTGTTTCTGATTTTGTCATCAAATTGAATCCTATTTATCTACTTTCGCCAATTTAGATTATACGGTGTGGTTTGCGGAGTAATTTAAGTCAAATGTTCAGATGTTTTTGCCAAGAACTCGTCTGCTATGTCTTCATCTAACCCATATAGATTACAGGCTAGATTCCCTCCAATACCATTTGCTACATCCACCAACAAGAACTACTATAAATCCTTGTTTATAAATTTTGTCAAATTTTTGTAAGAGTTGTATTTACACAAGAGCATGGTATAGCATACCATAAATCATATAGTATTGGTCAAACTCTAGTTAATCCCCATTTCTCTATTTTTATTGGATTGCAAAATCATATTTGATTATTGATAATGTTATTGGCTTTCCCATCTCTTTTCAGGCTCTAATCATTAATGCATTCATGTCACACCTTTACATGTTGTTTCTCAAAACTTCCGTGCATCTCTTATCTATATTGAGTGACGTGGTATGCATACAAGTGTTGTTTTACTCTTAATTCCTTCCATGGAGTATGATTTTGTCAATGATTGCTAAGTTCTACAAATATATTTTCAAAACCCTTGTATGGTTCAATCATTTTTCAGAAAAGCACCATATCCTTGTATCACAAATTTCTCATCTTCATCCTTATTTGCCTTTAGTAAACACACATTCTTTTTTTGTCTCCTTAAACTACAAGTTCCTCTCCCTAATACTAATTTCATAGTTGTTGTAATTATATCAAATCTCTATATCTAGTTGAGAGGAGGTTTGCTTTTTGCTATCAAACACTTCATTCGAGAACAAAGTAACCAAATAATCAGTATTTTCTCAAATGTATTTCTGAAGATGCTTTTTGAAAGATCATAATTCCCTTAAAAGTAACCACCCGACACTCAAAAGGACCTCTAGAAATCCAATCATGATGCAAATAATTAAAGAAGCAATAACATCTTTGTTAGAATATCATATCGAGAAGGCCATAAGAATTATAATATATTGCAAAGCTCCATTCATAGCATTTGATTGGAAATGAGAGGAACTGAAAAAAACCATTTCCTTAGCATTCTATATACAAACAAGAAGGTTACATAACGCCCCTTTACAGAGATAGGAATTAAAACATAGCAACAGGGTAAAAGACGAGCAGCAACAAAGTATGATCAATGAAACTTGTTCTTAGTAGATGGGATGATGTCTTTTCATTAAATGAGCACCGCTGCTGATATCCATTAAACAGTTTATACCGGAATCATCCAATATAAGTATACTCTTCTTTTTTTTTTCCCCCCTCAGTGAGCTCTGTATTGAATGAAAAGTGGGATTGCTTTGAGTTTACCTTACGATTAACTTTAATTATTTTTAAAGCTGAACTAAACTCAGTGAAACCAACAGGTAGCTACTCTATCTGGTCACACTCTCCGGGTACTCTACCTTGCCATGTCACCTGATGGACAGGTATATATGCTCTCTAGTTGGTGAATGCAAGCATATAAGCATGAGCATGTGAATTCACATCTATCACCAATGGTTCCTCAACTTGATACATTATATTCTGTTGAACTTACCTTGCAGACTATAGTAACTGGAGCTGGTGATGAGACACTGAGATTTTGGAACGTCTTTCCATCTGCCAAAACACCAGTAAGCATTCTTCATGCAAGTCTCTTTTTAGACTGAAAAACTGCCCAATTAAAATATGATCCATTCTAACAAGGTGGTGCACCATTCCCAGGCCCCTGTACGTGACTCTGGAGTTTGGTCCTTGGGACGAACCCACATCCGGTGACCATCATTTTTGAATACAGTCTAATCCTCAGATATAAACCAAAGCTGAGTCATAAACATTCTTTTCATAAGACAAGGCTTATGCTAATTATTGTTTTGTAAATGGTCTGACCAGGAAAAAAAAATTACACAGATCATATGTGAAGGTGGCTTTGTTTAACTAACAGAAGGGAAACCAAATGACCAATCCCTTGTTCTTTTCACTCTATTTAATTTACAATCCTAGTACCAGATTAAGAAGGCAAAAAGTTCAGAGTGGTCTTCTGAAAGCAAATGCTGGTGTTTTCTCCCCCAGCTGTGGCTTTATTGCAGCCTTCCCATTTTTCATGACCAAATGTTATGGCAATTGTGAAAATCACTCCTTTTTTTATTAATTATTATATGGGGAGCGACAGATTGAAAGGTCTCTATCACCAACAGATGAAGAACAACAATTTTTTTATGTAGGAAATACAAGGAACTGATTTTTGTTCAGCTTCCTCGGTTGACTCCAAGAAATTACTCGGCATTAGGTTGAGATGACTGTTGCAACAAGTAAAAGAAAAGGGTTTAATAACTTGGCAGCTTTTTGTTGACTTCAAAAAAGCTTTGTAAACACCTATATCAAACTTTTATACACATACATACATATATAAAGAGAGACACATACATACATATATACGACAAGAGAGGAAGGGAGAGAGAGAGAGAATTTGTGTGCATGCTTGACTTAGCTCCACTTGAGGCAATATACATTTGGATTCGATCTATTATATCAAAAATATTTTAATATTCAAAATCATATAATCTAGAAACTTCTTACCTATACATAAGCAATTAAAAGATATGTATTATTTTATATTATTTAATTTCATCAAAAAATATTTTGTATTATCTAAACAATTCAATTTTTAACTAGTTGATGGATGAATGAGAGGTCTTCAAATTAAATATTTTTTATGTTTAAGCATAATAAATTGAATCATCAATGTTAAATCCCATAATCCAATGTAAATCTGATTGAATCTAAGTGAATAATCCATTTGAATGTAGCTCATGTATCAACAGCAATAATAAAGCTTTAATTTCAAACTAGTTGAGCTCAGCTACATGAATCCTTTTTCTCCATTCTACTTATTTATAGTCATATTTTCTGTAAGATACAAACATATTAAATCTTCATTTATTATTTTCATATAATTTTTGATTTATCTTTACCGCCTTTTCCTTCTACATATAACAAATCATTTCTTCGCATCAACATTATAGATTTACGTTGCAAATGTCCAATCCATCAAAGTCATCCTTCTATCAATTTGTCCTTAATTGATGCCTTTCCATTTTTATGAATAACATTATTTCTTATTTTATCTTTTCTTGTGTTACCATATATTCATCTCAACATTATTATTTTAGCCACATTTATCTCATTTACATGTAATCTTCTAATTGCTTAATATCATCGTAAAGCATAACCAATCTTGTGATTGTCTTATAAATTTTTTTCTTTAATTTAGCATGTATTTTACGATCATAACTTCTTAAGTTTATCCAACTTGCTTTAATTTTATGTACAACATCATTCTCAATATTTTCTTTTTTACGAATAATCATTGTTAAATATTAAAAATTACTTTTAGAAGTTTCATGATCATCAATTTTTACTTTACATTCATCTCTATTTGTAATTAGACTAAAATTGCATTCCATATATTTTATCTTAATCCTACTTAAACTAAAATCTTTCAATTGTAATACGTTTCTCTATAATTCTAACTTACAATTAATTCAAGCTTTAGTTTCATCCATTAGTATTATATCAATTACAAATAACATGTATTGTGAAATATCATCTTAAATATCTCTATTAACATCATCCATAACTAATAGTGAAAGGTAAAGATTAAGAAAAAAATTCCTGATACTTATCATAATTAAAAATTCACTGATATTATCGCCAATAGTTTGTATACTAATAACCGTCAATAATTTGTACACTAATAATCGGTCCATCATAATTATCTTTTATTATATTAAAATATTCAATAAAAACTTTTTTTCTTTTCTAACACTCACCATAAAAGTTTTCTATATACTCTATATAATTTCTCTAAATCAATAAAAATTATATAAAGATCTTCTTTCTTTTTTTCTATACTTCTCCATCATCCTTAAAATAAAAAATAAAAAAAAAAAGCTTCTATAGTCAACCTTTCAGACATAAAATAAAATTAATTTTCTAATATTTGTATACTACATTTCAACCTATACTCAATTATCCTCTTCCAAAATTTTATAATATGATTCATGAGTTTAATATCATGATAGTTAAAATAATTTTTAATATCATATTTATTGTTATAAATTAGTGCAATAGTATTATTCCTCCATTTATTAAATATTTTCGTAATCTTTAAGTATTTATTAAATAAATTTATCGCTCAAATTACTCCTATATTAACTAAACATTTCCAAATCTAGATAAAAATTTTATCAGGTTTCACTACTCTTCCTATTTTCACTTTTATCATAACCTCTTTTACCTCAAATATCCTATTTTTATGAGTATATGTGACGTTTTTCGAATGTAGCTCATACATCAAATAGTCATATTACTCTTGATATTCAAGCATTTTAAAGGTAGTACAAGACATTTGACGATTCAAATCATCAATGCCAGACCTCATGATCCAAAACTAAAGTCAAAAACTAAAGTTGACTAAATTGAAGAATTTACTTAGTGAGCTCAATTCTTATTCTTGCTGATTCTATTTTTGCTTATCTAGGGATCTCAGACTCATTCAAAGAGTTTGAGCACCTGTATCAACTTCCAGCATGCAACATCAAATACTTTTGAAAACAGCATATCAGATAGCCACATCCTGGTCATCAGATCAGATCAGGGTGACCACAGCTTATCACAAAAATAACACAATTTTGTTCAGCATGATCCCTTGAGACCGGCATTATTGCAAACCTTGGCATATCAAATAAATTTCTCTTGAAGAAGGTCTAGTTGCCTTGGGCCTTAACCATGATACTTTCTTGAAACGAAGTTTGCAGAATTTGCCAAATCCTGGAACCATTTGAACAATGATAAAGTAAGATCTAAAAGTGAACATACTGGCAGCAGCGACAGTAGCATCCACAGAATAATGTCACTATTTGCATTATAGGAAGGGTAATAACCTGGTATTTCTTCACTCTCAAGAAGCTTAATCACAAGGCTGCCCCCACGTTGAAGAACACCATCCTCATTTGCATCAGGTTCAGAACTGTTCAGATAATCCTCTAGACCTGTATTATTAGCTGAATTAGGTTGATGTACCCTGCCAACAGCCAATGAAAGTGCTCGCATCCCCAGCTCACATGATATAGCTGTATCTTTTGTTGTGATCCCGGAAACTATAGGACACATGTCTGATAGCATTACAGAAAATCCTCTTTCCTGAAACACAATAGACCAACATGCTTGTATATTTATGATTCAAGTTGGCAGGAACCATTAAAGACACTTGCATATTTGCATGCTCCATTCACTGACGCTATAACATACTAGAGTCACAGTGCATGTGAGAAGTAGTATGCATGATTATGATCCTCCAAGTCTAATTTTCTTTTTTAAGAGAGACAATTCTCCAATCTAATTATCTTTTATTATTTTCAAAAAAAACTCTCAATTTTGGAGGTGCGCTTCACTTGTTTCTCTCTCTCTCTCTCTCTCTTAAAGAAAGAATTGAACCAAGGGGCATATTTATTTTGTATGGGAGTAGTTATAGCAGCAGGAGACATGGAGGCAAAGGAATGGATCCTCACACACAACACTGCAGAGTCTAGGCTATTAGTTGACAAGATAGATGAATATGAACTGATAGGCAATAATCAAGATGGGCAATGGAACACAAATAAAATATTTGCTCACCTCCCTATCCAATATGCTCTTTAAACATGTAACCAAAGAACATTTTTCTTTGCTAACTTTGCATTTACAGTTGCCAATAATAACTGTATATATCAAATAAAATCACAACAATAACCCTCCTTTGTAATCAGATCATTTCTTTTAAAACCTCCACAACCATTTTGCAAGTAGAGCAAGTCCTGGTTTCAAAATCCATGTCTCCTTTCACCAAATAGAAATTACTTCTACCACTAACATAACAATTTAAAATCCAGTTGCATTGCAGATGCAGAAGGCAGTATAAGCCATCTCTTGATTGTTACATCCTTTATCCTTCATAGGTTTTGAAATTATTGGCATCATAATCAACAAGATTTAAGATTCTCCCACAAATAAAAGTGAAGGTACCACCAGAAGTCAATTGAAGAAAAGAACTCATGCAAGGTGAGGAGTATAATAATCAGATTAACAAGCTAAACCCTAATAAAGTAATAAAAAAGAAAAACAAATCGCCAGAAAGCAGTTCATATCCGTATAATTAACAAAGTGGAGAAGAACAGAGACAACAAAGAGCTCCTACTACATGTTCTGCCTGAGTTGCCTTGCCCTCTCATATTCAGTCAAGACACTAGGAAACACTTCAATTTTCACACACACATACACACACACAAGAAGCTTCTCTCACATCATGCATTTCATATGCTATAACAAGCCAAACAAGTGATATGCTCCATTAACCTTGTGAGTTCTTAACTCTATGCCATGGTGATTTTGGCAATGTATTAGTTCATCACGCTGATTAGCTGAATGAATTACTCAGAGTAGTCATGTTTCTTAAGTAAATGAGTGCGAATATCCTGAGCACTTAAGTGTAAAGTTCAGCAGTTTAATAATAATAAGATATTAAACTGACATGTTACAAGATCAAAAATACACTCAAGGTCATAAGTAGGAATGAGATAAAACCTGCAGAGACATTGCCCTAACTTGATCCTTCAAAAGATTCATCACGTCAGCACAAACTGTTCTCACCCTCGAGTCACAGTGAGAAGAAGGAACCTTCACCTTCTGCTCTGCAACCAACATTATGCAACCAATGAAACCACTATCAAAACAACCCAAAAGAACACACAAGGCATTCTAATTCACCATCTCAGTGAATTCCTCGATCAGACTAAATAGTCATGACTGACCTTCAGATCAACACCCACCACCACCCCACCCTTTTCCAGTGGACCCAAGCTCTGGCAGGCCACCTAAACATATCATAACAGAAAAAGATTACAATTTTTGTGTATATATCAAGACGACAACTATCAAAAAAAAAAAAAAAAAAAAAAAAAAAAAAAAACCCAAAAGAGATGGCAGCTACCATATAAATTCGGAAACAGAAAACAACCTAAAAAATATGTAGGCTTTAGAGAAATTAACCAATTTGAATTAAAACAAAAGGATTACTTTAACATAAAGTAAAAAAAGGTTACTTTGTTGTTCATTTATCATAAACGATACGCCAAAAAGATCACTGAAAGGGAAGAAAATGTCTAAAAATTTTACAGAAAGTTGAAGGGTTTTTTTTTTCACCAAAAGAGAAGAGAGAGAGCTTTACCTGAAGCCAAGCACCAGGAGCACATCCAAGATCGAGGACTGACGCCCCCGGAGTTATCAGTTTGTACTGCTTCTGCATCTGGAGAAGCTGCCGCAAAATAACGATGTTTATTACTGGATTTTAGTCGGAGAAAATGCTCAAATATCAAGCCAAGAAAAGGGCAAAAGAAAAGGTGCGACTTTGAATGCGGAACGGGCGACGTATCCTAGGCGCTGAGCCTCCCTGTAGAAGAAATCCGGCGCTCCGACGCCGCTCATGTCGTCCGATTCCTTAGCTCTCCGACTCCAACTCCGACTCCGACTTGCAGCCAGGAGGAGATCACAGCGCAGAGAGGCCTTCCACGCGTTTTATCGAATGCTTGGTCAATACGCCAACGCCAAAACCCTAGACAGGGTTTAGAAGGTCCGGTCGCCTCTGGATCAAATAAAATCATACTGAAACCGAGACTGGTTCGAAAGTTATGGACCGAAAACAACTTGGTTCGATCCGGGCTACCTGGACCAAGAGGCCCCGCTTGAAATGATCATGATGGCCTCCAAGGGCCATTCTTTTTCGCCTATCCAAAGGATCAATTTTTTGGTACTCCTAGCGCCCCGTCCCTCCTCGCCCCGATACGGCCCAACCCCTTCTTGCTTCCCAATCCATGCGCGATATCACCACGGGATGAGTTTTCCGAGTCCTGGGCGCTCTCTCGCGCGATCCGCGCGCTCCAGATCCCAAAGCGCAAGACGCATCCCATTTTTCTTGATATTTTCCTTGTTCGATATTTCTTTCTGACGCGGTTCATAGGTTGGACGCCGATTTCCATCGCCCAGGCGCTCATCTGCGTGGTTTGGGCACGAGGTCTGGGCTTCCGAGCGAAACCCTCCTGCAATCGCCCTGCTTTCGAAGCGTTAATGGCAGACTAGGCTTTCTGAGGGGTTACCTGACTTCCATTGGAGCAAGTAAGGCCGTTGGTTTGGGGAATCACCTCAGCGATCGGAGGTTTCTGCTCGCCAACCCTAGCTTAGGCGATTGTTTTCCTGTGAATCACCCAGGAAGAAGGGTAAGACGCGGCATTGTTGCAGTTCCAATCTTTTGATAGAACAATAAATGTTAGTATTTATGTTCTGCTACATAGAATAATTTTATCTGGTTTCTTTATTGTAGATTACGAGAATTACTAGAAATTCCAAAAGGGTACGGGAGTAACAATTCAGATTCAAAAGGTAGGCGATACCAACCTGTCTTCTTGGCAGTTAATTGTATGTGCGCATATGCACCGAAGACAAAATTAATATTTCTGGCGTTCTGATAATTACTACTGTATCCATGCAAGTAAAAGTTGGAACTAAGAACTGTTTGACCATGCGATTCTAGGAATGATAAATAGCATCTAGATAATTCACCACAGCTATGATGATTTAAGTTGTCGGATTCTTCCAGGCACAAGATTTCAGTAATAGAATTGTTTCATTTACTTCAACGACAAGTTTTTCCTTGTGTATTTGAAACCAAGAACTTAACTGCTCCACGTTGCAGCATGCATTGCACATTTTTTTATTTTTAAAGGTTGAGATAATTTGCTAATGTATATCATTGACATTCACCTCTAAATCCAAGCTTTATTTCATCAACGGGGTTGGGTTTGTGTATCATTTTTTTAAATAAAATAAAATAAAATAAAACAATAAACTTTGGGGACTTTTTAACAACTGAGTCTCAGCTCAACATTAACATTTTATTGATAAATATCATAACTTGGCCAAGTAACTTGGGTTGGATGGACTATTATGGAATCTAGAAGAGACTTGTTTAATTTTTTACTTGACAATTTATTCCTATGCATCAAAAATTCAACCATCCAATGTTCACTTCAAAGGTGGAAGAGAGGTCAATTTGATTTGAAGTCTCAACTTCAGATTTGCTTCGAAGGCTAGTGTATCTTTGTTATATTTTAGGCAAGTTTATCACATCCGAAGTATAGTGTCAAAAAAGCCAAACATGACTGGAGCAATAAAACTTTGAGCTAGTACAGGAATTGTTGGGTCAGTCTTAACGCAAGTTTTTCAGTCTTAACTAGCCTTGTTGAGTGTAGTGAAAACTTACTGAGGCCTGATATCCTCGACAAGGCATTACTAAGGCCTGTTCAATTTGATCATCAAATAACATTTGATAAGCCTGACACAAAAGGTTGTGAACAGATATGTCATGTTTATCTTAAGAAAATTAAACTAGATAATGATCCATCATTTTACTCTCAAAGATTGGCTGCTCTCACTCCTGGATTTGCTGGCGCCAACATTGTGAATGTTTGAAATGAGGCTGCTTTAATTGCTGCAAGAAGTGAGGAAACACAGCTACAATTCACCATTTTGAGGCTGCTACTGACAAGATTATTTGGTGGCTTGGAGTAGAAAAAAAAGGTTATTTATTTCCTTGACTCCATTCTCTTTTTTTTTTAATAGAAAGAAAATACTCATATATAATTTATCATCTGTGGGTTTTTTCTTTGAATTTCTTATTATTTTTTCATCAGCTTATTAACAACTATCACAATGCTGGCATGCTATTTAACCTATTTGCTTCCATTGAAAATGTGAGAAGTGAGCTCATATCTAATCTAGGGAAAAATGATTATCATTTGACATGTTCATCTACTTACTGTGTGCAGATTGTCATTGCCATCTCATTTCCATGTAAAATGGTGAAATTTATCATGTTATATCTTGTTTGTCTTTTTGGTTGGCAGTAGTTCCTACAAAAGATACCTTTCTTGTTCGCTTAATGCATTGCACTAAAAGTGAGAGAGAGGCAGTGTTGTTGATGAGAAGCTAGACATTTCCCTTAAAAAATAAAAAGATGAGAAGCTAGACATGGAAACATTCATTAAGGGGAAGGATGATGATTGAATGGACTTGAGCTAGCTTTTTACAACTCCATTTGTTGTCTAGAATGTGTGACCTTTATATACAAAATCCACAATCTAACCAGATGAGCTATATTTTTCTTTCTAGACATTGTTACAGAGTTTTGTTTATCATGTTGATCCATTTGTTAGCAACGCACCTGGTATAATGGGTAATCCAATATTTTTACACACATAAAAAAGGTACATACATGAAGATAAATGCTTGGCATGCCCTTTATACCATCTGATAGTTTCCAAATTAGATATTTCTAGACCTGTGATTTAGGTAATTAAGAGAGATGATCCTGTAAATTAGCATATTGTGATAAATAACTGGTATGAATGAAGACGCCAATCATTGGATGGTCTAGCACCTTCAGCTAAATGCTGTTAATTTTGTTGCTAGTTAATTGGGGTTGATAAGAGTAGAGTGAGAAAGAAGAAAGGTAAAGAACAAGAAGAAATACAAATTTGTCAATATGCACTATGCAATATACTAGACATGGCTAAAGCGATCTTAACTAATCTGGAAAGATGTAATCATCATATGATGCAATAAAACTCTTATTGACTTTGTGCGTTACAACATAAAGGTCCTCTAGTTATTTGAGTAGTCATTGTCATTAATAATCAGAATCTATCCTGAATAAGATCCTAACTTTATTCATGAGCAACTTATGAAACACTCTAGGCTCTTTGAACTTCATTACATGTGGATATTAGATTGACAGAATAAAATAAATGATCAATTTGTTCCATTCTTATTTTTCTAGAAGATTTAGTCACTTTCATTACTTCCCAAAGGCTAAATACATCCTTGACCATGAAATGTGGCTTACATTTGGTTCAAGGGTTTTAACAACTAAATTCATATAACACCATCTAGAGGGCTTTTTGCTTTATTCCATGGTAACATGTGCATTAGTATATGGAATTGTATCAAATCAAATTTTTTGCATTTAGAGACATTTTTATCAATTGTGCAACTTCTAAATATCAAGTCTTCGTGGATATGTTCGTTAAGCTTTGCTCAGAACTGGCAAACTAGAACAATCATATATGAATTTTTAATTTAAAGAAGATTTTAATAAATCATTCAGTGTTGTGTTTCTTGGCAGGGGTTGTTTGTAGAATCATTGTCAAGTGCATTGTGGTTACCTCTGTCAAATTTTACTAGATGTCACTATACCCTACTGGATAGGCATCGTAAGATCATGAAGGGTTGTGAGGAAGTGTTCGGTAATGAAGAAAAGATGGTTGAGAAGACAACTAGAGCAGTAGTGCAAGGCAGAAATCAAATCCCTTTTCATCTTCATGGACTCTACAATGTGCCACAAATTCTACCTACATTATGAGAATTTCATCTTTGTTAGCTGAGTGCAATTAATTCATGTGCTTAGTTGGCTAATGTTCCTCCCTCACCATGCAGAGATAGTACAGCTACCAATCAGATGTTTTTGGTTTCTACAAATTGAGAATACATCTTTTTTTTTTTCTTTAGTTTTCTACAACTGCAGTTTGGACTAGAAAAGTGCTCCAGTTCAAATATTATGTACTCACTAAGTATTTGGTGTAGATTGGGACTTTTCTGAGTCAGACAATTTTGCTGAAAGTAGCTATGTGCTGACAGACTAATATTGGAAATGTCTGGTGTCCTTTAGTGTCAAATGCTTTCCAGCAAGCTTTTAGCTTTCTTACAATAATTAGAGTGGTGGTGAAAGTTACAAATGAGAATTTCACATGTATAACCAAGTGAAAGCTTTTATTAGTCTGCTTCATTTGGTTGCATCGAATCCTTTGTAGATTCATGGTGGTAATCTTGGCCACAGAAGGATGAACTTTAGTTGGAACATTTGAGACAATACTGGATTTTTGCAAACCATCCTATTGATTACCTGGATGCCTAAATAAGCAAATAATATCCAAATGCATGCATAGCTTCCAATTTCTATCCCCTGCTTTGGCAACAATGAACTGATTTTGCTTCTGTTTTTAATTTTCAGCTGTAGTTTAACTAATCATAACTTTGGCAGATGATATGAAGATAGTATTTAGTTTTGTCACTATGTCTAGCTAAATATAATGTTGTTTGTTTTCAGATAGTGAGCAAGCTGGAACGTAGGACTGTTGCTTGTCATGAATCACATCATGCCGAGCCTCTCCTCAAAGTTACAATTGTTCCTCGTGAAACTGCAACTCTTGGCTTTGCTCAATATGGGCTCAATGAAGGTCTCCTGATGACCAAAGAGCAACTCTTTGACATGGCATGTATGACACTAGGTGGTCATGCATCTGAAGAGGTATGCTAACGCCTCTTTTCACACAAAACTTTTTGGTGTCTGATTTTCAGTACCTAATAAAAGTTGTTTAAAGAGAGAGAGAGGCTTTGGCTTGGGAGGGGGAGGGGGGGGTGCTGGGCTGTTGCTTTGTAGACCATAGCTATTTGATAATTTGATGTTGTATGCCATAATTCCTTTATAGTACAACAACAACAAAGCCTTGATCCCATATTAGTTGAAATCAGCATGCCATAATTCCTTTCTGTTTTGCAATTTCCTCTTTTAGTAGTACTTGAAATAAGGGGGATCAGGAAATATACATAATATTTTGAGATGCTTATTTATATTTCTCTTCTAATTAATATCTCAATTTTGGACATTCATTTACTTTTTAAATTTATGCCAACTAAATGGTGGCTAATATATTGGAAGTTATGTTATCTGCTAATTACTGAGTCATCAAAATGATGTCTTGATATTTGCTCAAATTCACATTCACTAATATTGGGCTTTTGTTTAGAAATTCATAGCTAATCATTATAGACCATCTAAAATATTGAGGTAGGGAGGCCCAATGCACGAGGCTCTGATGCAGAATGTGGATGTGACACGAATGCAATGAAATAATATTATATATATATATATATATATATATATATATATTTATGAGATCGCTAATTACCAGAAAGATCAAAAACTAGTTAAGCTATACTATGCAAGAGAGGCGGAAGCATACACTGGAACTAGAACTGTTAGAATATTAACGAAGCCAGAAAAGTGAAAGTTAGAAAATCCTCGGTTAGGACATGCTCTCAATATTCATTAAATCAGAGAAAGAGAACAAGAGAAAGGATTTCATATGCCAACAGTGATCACTCGAAGATTGAAACAGGAAGATCGCTCTGACAGGTTGAAAGTCCTGGATGAAGAAGCTGTCTAACAGAAAGGATCTTCGAAATATGGTTCGGGGCAAAGACGACTTCCTCTTCGGCTCGTGAATCCCTGAGAAAATAGCAAGAAGAGATGGGGGCATGTAGTTGGCGGCAGGGTTGTTTTAGGGTTTCTGGAGGGTGGACGACTAGGGTTTGGGTTTGAGGGAGGTTAGAGAAGATGAAAGGAAATAATAAGGGCTTCACACCCACTCCTTTCCGGAGTACCAGAGCCTTCACAGCAATAAAAAAAAAAACTTTAGAATTTTTTCATTAATTATTTTCTTCATTTACAAGAAAAAGTCTTTTTATAACCCTTTCATGTCAATACTAGTTAAATCATTCATTTTAAGTACATAATTGACATGAATTGTAATGTATGGCATGTGATTCTTCTTGAAGAGGTAGGGATCTTTGCATGCTTTATCTGGGACGGCCAAAAAGAGAGAGTGGCTGCAATTTTCAAGCTTGTAGAGAAGGGGGACCACTTGAGATAGGAAAAGAATAGGCGCCCCTTGATTTCTCCTGCCATCTTTGATTGGGCGGCAACCTTCTTCCATCTGAGGCGCATGAAGATCTTCCAATTAGAGAGGGGCAGCCAATTTCTTTCATAGATGTTTTGCCAGGGAACCACATGATAAGTGTAGAAGGCAATGGGCGCCCAAAAAGCTTCCATATAAGGGTGGGTGGCATGAAGAAATGAGGAAGGAGGATGTTGGCGCCTAGATTCCTTCCTAATTGATGTGGGCCGGCTCCTTGCTCTGCTCTGGTGATGCCATGTGTTCAGGAATGGTCCAAGACATGTGTCATTGCATGGTTAATGGGTCTTCTCTTGAGTCTTCTCTTGGGTCTTTAAGGGAAACCTTCTCTTGACTTATTACAGGACTTAATGAAAGAAAATAACACTTGACACTTGACCAACTCCTGGATTCCAACAATGAATCAGGCTAACTAACACAACTGGACTCGACAATAACTCTAAGAATAAAGAAAAGGACTCTCATAAATCAGAGATCCATAAGGAACCCTGAAACCTTTGTCTCAATCTGATGCCTGCACCAATTCTCCCGGGCTGGGAGGAACTCGACCCCGTCGAGTAAGGATCAGTTTGACTTTGGTATTTCTCTAGGAGGTCTAGGTCTATGTGTTGCAGATCTTTCCGGGTAATCCACGAGTCCTCTGATTCTGGCCGACCTTGCCAACGAGCCAAATATCTTTGGTAACCTTTATTGCTGGTCGTGACAGCTTGGTCATCCAGAATCTGCTCAATCATGCCTTTCCTTTCGGACCAATTTGTGGGTGGACATTCAGGTAAGGGCTCACTCTCAAAAGAACGATCAGGTCCAAAAATTCGCTGGGTACCACTGCTGGGTCCCTATATTCTACTAAGTCTGAGGTAGTAAAAATAGAGCTAATGCCTAACCATGGAGGTAACTTTAACACACATGCATTGGTTCCTACCTTCTTTAACATTCTAAAAGGACCAGTTCCACGAGCATGTAACTTTCTAATATGACATAATTTTTTCTTAACAAAATCCTTGACTCGATTCTGGGGATTAGCCAACTTATTATCCATATTCAAGTGAATACTAATGTCATGATGCAGGTGCTGTGCAATTGACTCTGAAACTCGTGTATGGTTGAACAAGTTGAATGGGCAGGTGAACTTAGTAGAATGTGACAAAAGTCTTTATTACTAAGACTTGGATTGACACCTAACTGAAATGCAGACTTACTAAGGTATTTCTATGGAAAGAAATTTTATTGGACTCTCTGGACCTAAACCTAACAGACTACAGACTCTCTAGGTTACTCTCTAGGTTACTCTCTAGGTTTGATCCTGGGTTGGTGGATGGCATGGATTCTTAAAAGGTTCCATAGGGTCTTCTGAAAGTATGTGGCAAACCGAACTGGGAGTAGATCTTAAGAGGTGTAGGATATCCCTAAGTAGTGGAAGGTGACTAGATATTCTTTTTGGAAACACTTTATAAAATTCTCCTAAAATCTCCACTACTACCTCTTGGATGTGGTCGTGAATTTTTCTAGTCCAAATTGATGACCCCTTACTGATGTCTTGTTCTAAACCCTCAGCAAAAATTACATAAATCTCTTGCTCTAAATCCTTTATGAATTTCACTATTTCTAGGGGTTGCTCTATAGGGCTTAGCTTTTGGACTTCAGCTTCCTCAAGTTGACCATTTTGCTCCTCCATAATCTCTTTAGCTACAAGCAATGGTTCATGTTCAATTAGGATGGTATCAATTTCTTTAGACTCAACCCTTAGATCAGACTCAGTTCTATAGACTTCTCTTTCTATCTCTCCAATAGGTGTAGTTTCTTCTTCCTCTAACGTGTCACTGAGCTCAAGCTCAATCTTCTTTCCCTTAGATTCATTAATAGGCTTAGTGGCTTCTTCTCCTAATGGACTAATGGACTTACAAATGTCTACCTCTACATGACTAAGGGACTCGGGACTATCGACCTCTAAATGATTATTGGGCTCAACTTCTTCGTCTTTAAAGCCTTCAATGGGTTTTTCCTCATCCTCTTCGTATTCATCAACTAAACTTGCGTCAGCCTCATATACCTCCTCGATACAACCTATAAGGGGTTCTTAATCTCTCTCCTCATCACAGTCAATAGGTTCAGGGTTTTTTAAATTGTCAATTTGAGTAGGATCCTAAACAACTATATCTAGGCTGTCCATGTCTAGCTTTTTCTCTCTGTGTTCAACTATGGTGGTAAGAATGGATTGGGCAAACTGATAGATAGGAATGGACCGGATAGTAGGAATGGGTGGGGCAAGTGGGAGAATAGGAGTGGGTCGACTCATCATGGGAATAAACGGGATGGTAGGGAAGGGTAGACTCTGGTGAACACATGGAGCAATAGGGATGGACTGGCTAAATGAGCCTAGATTAGGACTTGACTTATTTCCAGGGATATTAGTCCTATTAAGTGTGGCTTGATAGGTGATGGGCTCCTTATGTCTATAGGACATGGGTAGGTATTTCTCCCTAAGTCTAATCTTCATGGCTCTCCATGTTCTAATGGGCATCTCCCTCATTTGACGACATACGTACTCAACCTTTTCCCAATATATCCTAGCATATCGAGTTAGTTTAAGCCTAGCCAATTTTACCTTCTTCTGACATTTTTTTTCGATCGAAATACTCATCCATCCTTTTTTTCCAATCAATGTAATCCTCTAGCTCTAAATCACCACCAAAAGTGGATGCATAGGGCCGGGTGCTCCTAATGGATCTTTCCTCTAAGTCCACTAAGTATGGATATGAGTTTCTAGGGTGATACTCAGGGGTAAAGTCATAGTGATAGGCTCTCCTAGAGTCAGGATGTTGGGTAGGTAGACGAGGGTCTAACTTAGGCTCAGTCATGGACTTACGACTTTCTTCTAAGGAGCTTACTTGATCATTCAATTGGGTCAATCATTTATTAATGGTCCTAAGCATAGCTCCAATGTCATTGTCCATGGTTAACTCAGGTTGGGACTAACTCGGTTGATATTGAACTTCTAACCTAGTAGACATGCAAACAAGTACACAAAGGATTCGTATTAGTGTCTCCTAGACCTAGATCTCAAATAAAGTGTGTCAACTAAATGCTAGTCAATTACCAAATACCCTGTAGCTGGCCAGGTAGCAGGTGGAAGGGGGGAGGCTCTTCCTGCTTAACTTAGAGGCCTAATTAGAGTAACCCCGTCACTCCGCTTAAGTCGTTTGACATTTGACCTTCAGCCTTAGACACCAGGTTCCAGTCGTAAATGGAGAAAGACTCACATCAGTTTCAACAAAATATGTGAACCCAACCGTGGGTGTCTCTAATGCTCAATTATGTCTACTGAATTTTAAAATTGGAAGGTTTGGGCTCGTATACAGGTTGATGGTTTTCTGAGCCCAGAAAGGGTGATGAAATCCCCACATGATCTGAGATAGCGGTATCCTTAAGTTAATTTAATATAGAGATGATGAAATATTAAAGACTTAAGTTAACAAGTCGAGTCTTTAACCAAAAGGATGCAGCAATACAGAATTTTTTTTTTTTTAATTTTCAGTTATGAAACTAATTAATAGTAGTAATTAAAATATTTTAATTATTTTTTTTTTCGCCTATGTGTGTCACTTAAGGCCTTACCTCAAGTTAGTTTTTCTTGCGATAACTATGCACAGTCCTCTTGGTAGCCTACGGCACTTCCGGAACGTAGGTAGTTGGGTCAAACGTACCAAGGTACTACTGGTAGCCTCCCTTATTGGTACGTCCCTGATATCCCTACCAAACGCCCGTTGGGTCAAATAGCCCGGGGTATTACCTCTAGCCTTCCCCTTTGGACTATTCCTAAATAAGCATAGTAGAGACCAAGATATGCTCTTTTTTTAAAAAAAAAAAAATTTTATATGCAAGAAAAATAAGCAAATATGGGAGGTGTATAGAAATTTTAGCAAGCTGAAATTTTCAGCACCCATGCAAAGCTATTTTCCTAATATGATACAAGAACAAGTCGTAACAACCTGCTCTGATACCAAAACTGATGCAGAACATGGATGTGACACGAATGTAATGAAATAATATTATATATATATATATATATATATTTTATGAGATGGCTAATTATCAAAAAAATCAAAAATTAGTTAAGCTATACTATGCAAAACAGGCGGAAGCATACACTGGAACTAGAACGATTAGAATATTAACGAAGCCAGGAAAGTGAAGGTTAGGAAACCCTCGGTTAGTACATGCTCTCAACATTCACTAAATTAGAGAAAGAGAATAAGAGAAAGGATTTCATATACCAACAGTGATTACTCGAAGATTGAAACAGGAAGATCGCTCTGACAGGTTGAAAATCCTGAATGAAGAAACTGTCTACCGGAAAGAATCTTCGAAATATGGTTCGGGGCAAAGACGACTTTCTCTTCGGCTCGTGAATCCCTGAGAAAATAGCAAAAGGAGATGGGGGCCTGTGGTTGGCAGTAGGGTTGTTTTAGGATTTCTGGAGGGGGAACGGCTAGGGTTTGGGTTTGAGGGAGGTTAGAGGAGATGAAAAGAAACAATAAGGGCTTCATACCCACTCCTTCGTGGAGTACCAGAGCCTTCACAGCAATGGAAAAAAAAAAATTTCAGAATTTTCTCATTAATTATTTTTTTCATTTATAAGAGAAAGGTCTTTTTATAACCCTTTCATGTCAATACAAGTTAAATCATTCATTTTAAGTACATAATTGATATGGATTGTAATGTATGGCATGTGATTCTTCTTGAAGAGGCAGGAATCTTTGCATGCTTTATCTGGGACGGCCAAAAAGAGAGAGTGGCTGCAATTTTCAAGCTTGTAGAGGAGGGAGACCACTTGAGATACGGAAAGAATGGGCGCCCCTTGATTTCTCCTGCCATCTTTGACTGGGCGGCAACCTTCTTCCATCTGGGGCGCATGAAGATCTTTCAATTAGTGAGGGACAACCAATTTCTTTCATAGATGTTTTGTCATGGGACCACATGATAAGTGTAGAAGGCAATGTGCGCCCAAAAAGCTTCCATATAAGGGTGATTGGCATGAAAAAATGAGGAAGAAGGATGTTGGTGCCTAGATTCCTTCCTAAATTGATGTGGGCCGGCTTCTTTCTCTGCTCTGGTGATGCCATGTGTCCAGGAATGGTCCAAGACATGTGTCATTGCATGGTTAATAGGTCTTTTCTTGAGTCTTCTCTTGGGTCTTCAAGGTGAACCTTCTCTTGACTTATTACAGGGCTTAATGAAAGAAAATAACACTTGACACTTGACCAACTCCTAGATTCCAACAATGAATTAGGCTAACTAATACAACTCGACAAGGACTCTAAGAATAAAGAAAAGGACTCTCATAAATTAGAGATTCATAAGGAACTATGAAACCTCTGTCTCAATCTGGCGCCTGCACCAGGCTCCCCCAAGATTTTCAATGGCTTCTCTCTGTGGGCAAGCTTTATACTGAGAGATGAGTGGACATTCACACAAATTTTTGTAAATCTCTTTATTGCTTTTTCTCCACCTTTGTAAATACCTCTGATCTCAGTAAATTTATTACTGGGTAAAATCTCTTCGCCCACCAATTTTCCTCAAAAAAAAAGAAGAGAGATTTAATTATGGAAATCTCTACATTTATCCTTTCTCTGCCTTCAGTTTTGGTGGAATTTGAACGGTATTTATTCACAGAACTATATGTAATACCTGTGATATGAGAGTAACATGACTGTATGTTATCCTTGTTCATTGTGATAATCCTGATGCTATGTGTAAAATGCAGCAGACAATGACCTCATTGCATTGGCTTTATGGTTTTGCTTGGGAAGATCTCCACTGGTGCTCAGAATGACTGGGAGAAAGTAAACAAAGATGGCCTATGCTCAGGTTAGTGGCAAGTTCGGTTTCCTATCTTTTCCTGGGATATGATGGTTTCGAAATGAGCAAACCTTACAGCAGCATGACTGGAGCCATCATCAATGATGAGGTGAGGGAATGGATTGTCAAGGCCTATCAGAGAACAGTAGAGCTGATAGAGGAGCACAAGGAGTACAAGGAACTTGTTATCCCTGATTGTGGAGGTTTTGCTTGAGAAGGAAGTACTGCACCAGGATAACTTCATCCGGTCCTGGGTGAGTGACCATTCAAATCAAGCGAGCCACAAATTATGATAGGTTCAAGCAAGGGTTCCAAGAGCAAGAGGAACAAGAGAGTCAGCAGAGCTCAGAAAGTGCCACCATTGCATAAGATGATGGATCGTCATCTCTCCATGGGGTGGTTGTCCCCACATAGGAGGGATAGTTTTCTCTATGTAGTTCAAAAAAAAAAAAAAAATTCTTTTTGCCTTTGCGGGTTGACTAATTGTATAAAGGTTTCAGCTGGTTTGCTTTTTTAATGTCTTTTTTTTGGGGGGGAAACCAAGTGCCAATCCCATTCATTCAAGCCACCATTCAAACCCTTGATGCTTCAATCCAATGCTTTTATAGCCCTTGGACTTCTCACAATTTACAGCACCATCGACACCAGAAAACAGTTCAAAGCTGTAAATCTTGAGCTGAGGTTGTCCTCTTGAGACATGAACAATAAACAGTTCTTTGTGAGAGCTAGAGTTGTGCAGTGTAACATTGTCTTTCTAGCTTAAAAGTTCAAAACTGGAATATCTGCAAGCAAATTGGTTTCCATTGACAGGTCTTGTCCTGACAGATGGCTGGCTCAAGCTCAAGCTCTCATCTGTGATTGCAGAACGATGAGTGAAGAATTGTTCAGGATCCTATGTTCAAATCTTTATCATTCCTTGGAAAACGAAGTGGTGAGAATGCTAGATGCATCTGTGTGATGCTTGTGCCCCTGAGATAATTAGCTTGATGTGCGTGTGAAACATGCTAGAGTCTACAAGAAAAGAAAATTAGTTCAGATACTGTGTTCGGTTGTCATAACCATGGACTTGTTATTAACTTTTGGAAAAATTGATAAGGTTAAGCGATGGAGCTTTCAGTACTCGTACTATATGCACCTTTGGATGGGAACAACTCAACAAGCATTGCTTTTTTGTCAAATTTTATTTCCTTCCGCATCCTGCTCCATTATGTTATTATATCGTGTTTTGTTTTCTTATCCACCACGCCACCGGAATGACAGACCGGGATCCCTCCCTTCAAGTCATGTTATTAGATCACATTGTCATTTGAATAACATGTTAGTCGTTTTCAAATTATTGGTAAAAAGCAAGCTGCATTCAATTGCACGGATTTTATATTACACTCTGTAGTGTAAGCCAACTCCGTCGGAAGTTGACAGACTAAAATGAATCAAACTATGAATGCTATTATTACCTATGGCGGCTATGATCCACTGTTCAAAGTGTGAGGATTGGATTGCCAGCAGTGTTAATCGCTCGACACGTTCAGCATTTGTTGCATCCACTTGCTTGCTCGCCACCTTTTCCGTAGAAAGCGTCCATCACTTTCCTAACCATGGTCCCTGCCTCCTTTATGGTGGAGCGGCGTTGCAACTCAAACAGTGCATTGTATTCAGAAAAAGAATCAATCTCATATACAAGGCACTACTTTCCTAATCCATGAAATGCTGTCCTTGCTTTTGTCTGAGGAAGAGATTTTTGGAACCCTGGTACCACTTTGTGAACTGGAGCATGGTGGTATCTAGCTGTCCACAGACACTGTGAAGAATGATAATGCATTAAAATTATTTCTTTCGTCGCTTTGCATTAGCTAACAAAAGTTAGAAAGGACATTACACAGAAGGCCCAATCCGTAGCTGCCATGTGGGACAGACAACCCGTATGAATGGATGCCTCGCATGGTAGATATCAATGCCAGCATGGAGGCTTGGTTCTTTTGCATTCAGATACGTGTATGGATTGTCTTGCTAGATTAAAGAACTCAAATTTTAATCAGATCCAGTGGAAGTATGTCTTCTGAAAACGGCGAATAGAATGACCACATTTTGATCATGACGCTAATACGAAATATCCAAATGACACTCGACTCTTGGTGGAAGATCTCTTGCTTGCTCTGCCTTCTGACCAACCTCAGAAGACTTCTTCAGAAACGATGGTTGTAAGTTTGCTTCTGTCCTCAAAGGCCCAACCATGAAATCACACGGGGTTTGAGGCAAGATTCAACCATGGCCCGCCGTCGAGCGTGACTTCGACCACAATTGCATGTACGCAACCATAAAGCTAACAAGGCTTTTATCATTGATGCGGTTTTTTTATTATTATTAATGAACTTCAATCATTGCCAGGCATTTAGCTTACCTTTCTCGCGTACCTGCAGGTACCACCACCAGTCCACAGCTGTGTGACCGAAGCGCGCCAGAGCTTAGCAATGCTCTTGAGACTTTCTCCGTCATTTTCCTACACGACAACACATTATGTTATCATGAGCTCTCCCTGAGCACATGTAAAGCAAAATGCTTTTGATGCAGCATAGATTATAATTTTTTATGTGAGGTTGGGGTGATCGTTGATGGAAGGGTTTGCTTTGGAGACCAGCTGTAAGTGAATCTATGGGTCCGCATTGGAGACTAGCCGCAAGTGAATCTATGTTTTTGGGGACAAATTCAGACATTCTCAGCTCCTCATCCAGTGACTTTCTATGCTAAATTTACTGCTCAATCTAGCCTTATGACCGTATCTAAACATAAGAGCAGCTTGTTAGATTAGTTGTGGGATACGTTAGCGATGATCACTGACTAATGATGATCAGATCCCTCTATGTTCACCAAATGTTTTTTTGAACTGGGCTGAACATGTTCTGTCTTGTTCCGTTCCAGCTCAAAATGAAATTTTCCATTGATTTAATGGATTGATTTAATTGACTCGAGGAAGTTAACGTAAGCCACCCATCTATTCTTGTGCATGAGAAAACGCACGCATGCAAATGGACCAAGGGCTAAGCGACTGAAAATTAAATTATGATTACAGCAAGAGTTCGAAATAATTTACGCCATAGACTGGTAGTAAATTTCTTGGAACAAAATATTAGGATCCCCTAGAAAATCTAGTGGATTCCAAAAGGATATATCACGAATTCACGCTTCTCTTCTACTCTGTTGACCTTGGCTGCTCTGTTTTACTACAGGGCGGATTACCTCCACACCCACGCGTTGCACGTACCTCGAACGAGATCTCCTGGCACCAAGCCCTGATTGGCTAATGTTGCCAACCGCTTGCCTATTTAAACGCCGCTCACCTCTTTTCTCCTCCCCCCCTCCTCCTCTTCTTTCCACTCCTTCCTTTCTCTGCTTGATCTTTTCTGAGGTCTCGGCATTGAGCCTCTGAACTCTCGGCCATCAGAATCCAGTATGTTTATTTCGATGGCATCTTTTATTTTTAGTCAGACGCTTTTTTGTGTCGATGGACAAGGTGGCTTGCATGTTGGGCGACTGAATTCACTCTCTAATATATCTTCTTTAACAAATGAGAGATTAGGAGATTATTTGAGCTCCTTCAATCACCTTTTATTTTTTTTCTGACTTGGATGATTTTATAAACCAGATGACCACTAATTCATCTTCACCTTTCCTTTTTTTTTTAATGATTAGCATATGTTATACTTGTTTATAAGCTGTTCAGTCGAAATTGATCTTGTTTTAATTTAATTTTCTTGCTCCAACTGCAACCGCTTCCATCGTTCTAAATGGGTTTATCTGTGAGTTTTTTTTAAGGTTTGGTAGACCAGAATGGCATATGAGGACCGGTATCTAAATGACCAGAGGCCCAAAATTGATTGCCTTCTCTTTGGTAAGTCCTCGGCTCTGAGATTTTGGCACTAAACAACCTCAAGAGTGAAGCTAAGTTGTCATAGTCTCCTTTTCTTTTGTCTTTCAATATGTAGATCTCGATGATACTCTATACCCTCTGAGTTCTGGCCTTTCGAATGAGGTCGTCAAGAACATTGGAGGTAATCAAAGTTGCACATCCTGACAAATTGTTGGAGATGATGGATTCCTCTGCTTTAATGAAGGCACAATAATATGCCATTCTTATGGATTTTGTGTGCAGATTATTTGGTCCAGAAGCTTGGGATTGAGGCAAGCAAAGTTCCTGATATGTGTAATCTTCTCTACAAGAACTATGGGACTACAATGGCTGGACTAAGGGTATGATTAGCTGCTTCAGCTCTGTTGATATTTTTTAGTTGAATGCTATCCTGCAACGAGTTGCTTTATTCTACTGATGCTGCTTTATTGTGTCGATTGCACAGGCCATTGGTTACACATTTGATTATGAGGAGTATCACAGGTTCTAATTTTCTTCCCTTCCATGGGGTCATGAACAATTGTACAAATCTATCTGTTGATAACCTTTTGCTTTGGTGTCTACAGTTTTGTTCATGGAAGACTGCCATATGAAAAGATAAAGCCAGATCCAGTTCTCAGACAACTGCTGCTGAGCTTGCCTATTCGCAAAGTTGTAAGGTTTTTGACACTTGGGAGTGGTAAACAATAACTGCTTGCATTCTATGATTTCTTAATACTGTTGTTTCTTTTGCCTTTGCCACTTGGAACAGATATTCACAAATGCTGATAGGATCCATACTGCTAAAGTACTTAACAGGCTTGGATTGGAAGGCTGTTTTGAAGGGATCATATGCTTTGAGACTTTGAATCCACCCATGGAGGCCAACAGAACCGATTTATTCGACATCATCGAGTACTCGTCTCGGCCTGTTGCCAGTCTGGAACTGCCGGAGACTCCAGTTCTCTGCAAACCGTCTGAATATGCCATAGAGCAGGCTCTGAAAATCGCCAACATTGACCCTCAGAGAACGGTATGGTTGCTGTCATGCTATATTTTCTGCAGTACTGAAAAGATTGCATCATTCTTATGAGCAATCACTTGAAATTTATGAAGGAAAAATTAATTGAATCTCCTCTCTACAATCTAAGATATACATGCTCGAACAATTATATTTATGTTTTGTGAATTATACTAATTCTCTTTGATGGTGTAAATTGGACTTCAGATTTTCTTTGATGATAGTGCTCGCAACATCCAGGCAGGCAAACGCATTGGTCTTCACACGGTGCTTGTAAGTTCCTTTTGTTCTGGCTCGTGGTAAATTTCTTGGGTTCAGTTGCAATTGTTGTGGATCTATTTTAGCCTACTTAAATTTTGAACTTACACTCATCAGTCATCTCCCACATAATTATGAATCCAACTTGCAATTGGTTGTACCAATTTTTGAGTTCCCAATGAATACTTAAATCTGGGGGCTTTACTTTTGCTGTTTGCTTGCCTCCAAGTGGTTGCCCACGCCTGGTCAAATGCACTAATTACAGTGTATAACAAGGTCACATTGTGGACTTGTTCAGAGCTATTTCTGATCGTTTTCACCAAAATTGTGAATCCAGGTGGGTACTTCTCATAGAATCAAAGGTGCCGACCATGCATTGGAGAGCATCCACAACATTAGGGAAGCACTGCCAAAACTTTGGGAGGAGGATGAATGGCCAGGAGATGTCCTTTGCTCAGGAAAGGTGGTGATTGAGACGACGGTGACTGCTTAGTGTTTCATGTATTCAAGGAGGAAGAATGGGTCATGTGTGGAGGACAGGGCATCGGCAAGGGAAAATATATCCAGGATTTTCCTTCCAATTTCCTTGGTCATTTATATGTAATCATTAGTTTTCTTTCCAGGAGTATGCAACAAGAATTTAGAAATAAATCTCCTTTTTGCTCTTCTTCTCACTTCTATCTATCTACTGAGTTCTTTGGACAGAAAAAAGATTAAAGCCGACTCTGGAAGTGTGCCACTTGGAAGCTGATATTTACATGATGTTCAACTGCCTTAGTGTTGCTTGCAGTTGTAATCAAACAATGGGAACAAGGTAATTAAGAAAGTAATCTCCTAGCATAACCACTTCTGTGAAGCATTCCTTCTGAACCATTGTCACAGAGGAATGGAGAAAAAAAAAAAATGCATTTAGTTAAGCCATCCATGGTGCTCTTTTGAAACCAACATAGGAACAGGCCCTCTTTCAGGATCACCTCTGTTAGAACTTTGTGATTCAAATGCAGATGTGTGTATGTTAGATATTTCATTAACTTCTTGGACAAGAACCTTCAGCATGCATGAAGAACAACGAAATAGGGGTTCTGAAAAAGGTTTGCTCTATTTTTGAGGAAGGGAAAAAACAAAAGAAGAGAATGCTTCTGGTTTTGATGGTAAGTTTATCTTCCATGTGTTGAAAATTTCAAGTTTAATTATTTTATACCTATAAATTAGTAATACATTCATCATTATAAAACATAATGATACATGCCATCCTACACCTAGTACATGGTATCCCACTAATATTGAACTAAGACTCTATATTAGTGATACACTAACTCAAGTACTGATCATACCGATATGATATCAATGTGATACTTATATACAGTTTAATACTGAAATGATGAATCTTTATATATGTATGATTCTTAAGCAACAAGTTTAACTCCAGCCGAGTTATAAATCCAACATATACAATTTAACAAGTTTCCTGCTTCTTCCTCCCGATGTATCAATTGATTGTAGCAAAATAATTGTCAAAGCTTTTCCTTTGAAGCTCACCAACTATGGCAATTTCTGTATTAATTCCTTTTATAAATTTTTTGACTATAGAAAACTTATTTGGTCATTTCATAAAATAGTATAAAAAGCAATCATTTCTTTAAAGCATAAGGTTTTCTTATGGTTAGCATTAAGGAATCAACTATATACTGAAAAGGTTTTAGCCAATAAAAGATGACCGATAAATAATGGATATTCTTTATGTGGCTCTCAACTAAAAATAGATAATCACTTATTTTGTAATTATCCATTCATCAAGTGAGTTTGGCTCCCTATAATGAAAAGACTAAATTCTATAAGGTGACCTACCAACCTTAAGAAAATGTGTCAGAACCTAAGAAAAAAGAATGTTCATTCCACCCACGGAAAAGCTTGGGACAACTAGTTACTATAATGTGTCATCGGATATAAATGGAAAGAAACTTAAAAAAAAATTTTTTTACCTTATTCACTCTTCTTAAAACTCTTCATGCGTTCTAAGAATGGATAAATTTATATTCCTTCAAGATTTTTCTTTGCAGATCCTTTCTCCGACGAATTCATTAACGATGATTTTAGGCCTTAGACCCTGGACCCTTCGCTTATTTTATATATATTGCTTTTTAAAAATTTCTTCTCTTATCCTTTTCTTTTTATTCTCTTCTACCTTGTAAGTATATATTTTGAATAAATAATTTATGGGGAGTCCATGGAGAAAATAGCTTTGCATGGCAGAGCTTGCCATTATTGATTAACGAGTCACTCTAATATGTACAACTTTTGTTCTCTGACTCATTACTTCTTCCAGATTTCTACAAAGCGGAAAAAGTAAAGTATTCCAAGGGTTTTTGTCAATTTTATTATTTACTTCAACGTGGACGGTGCCAATTTTCCTGGGACATGGAAAAGCTCTAAGCTCTGCCTGTTGCGAACCACATCAGAATATTTGTTAGATTTACTTTCTGTCTTTTCCATTGCACCAATTATTGAACTGTCTTCAACATTGGATCTTTCAGCGTTTTCTCCACAAAACCAAGTACCGCTTACGCTTCTACTGATCATTGAGAGAGTCCGAAAACAGCATTTTCGAAACAACAACGTGAGAGAAGGAACATGGCCCCATTTATTCTTCGATCACAGCTTCCACACTTACTGTTTTACTTAATAAACAAACACCACTAGCTCTATCTTTCAACGAAGCTTAATAAACAAAAAAAAAAAAAAAAAAACAAGTACTCAACACTCAAATCTTCAATTGATGTTAACGTGAGATTGGCATCCACCAATCCGCAAGGCGACAATATAGCATTGTCAGCTCTACTTGTCCTACCTTTGCCATCCTTTCTCACTCTTTCTTGAGAGAGTTATTCTCGCTCGCTTTGTTGCACCATTTTATAATGCAGTGGTAAAATTCACCCATAATGGAGTGGTGCTTCGCCATCAGTAGAAGCAATTTTTTAACCATACTTGATAAATATTCTTTGCAAATGTGAATGATCTTGAGAAGTTGGTATGAATTTTTCATTGTTGCCACTAAATGGCCATGATTGTTATCTCTAATTTAACAATACCTTCTCCCTTTCCTTTCTCAAAAAATTTCCATCTCATTCAAGAGCTCATAATTAATCAACTGCTGGAATGTCTTCACTTTTCGAGATTTTTAACTCATCCTTATTTTTCTACCTTTGTATTAATATAATAATTGAAAAAGACTAGAAGCATGAAGAATGTTCTCCATTGTTGAAATTAATTAAAATCTTTTAGCATGTCCTATGCTAGTAGCCCGGCTTCATTTTGAAATAGGAATGTAAGATTATGCTTAGATATTACACGCTATCTTTGAACATTTGGATGTACCAGTGCGATTTTATAATTTAATAAGACTTACATATAAATCAAATAAAACATATAAATATTTTATTATAGAGTTAGATTGGGATAGGACTTGGGTTCAGGTTAGATAAGGGAGTGCGCTTTAGCTCAACCTTTAAGCCCATCCAACAATTGTCCAGCCTTTTCGAACAAGTGGGCTGAGGTAATTGGGTTTGGACCGAGCCCGATCCAAATGGCATCCATTGGCTAGAAGGGCCTACCCACTTAAGTTGTTCGATTTTTTTTTTTTTTAACAAAATTAAATTGCCAAAAAAATTTTTTTGTTACCCCGGAATTCCTCAACTTCGAACCATGCTCGGAATTGCTCAACTTCCAATCATGCTCGCCGTTTCGACCACTGACGGCCACGATGCTGACACGTGTTCCACGTGATTCCCCCACGTACCCAGGATCCTCGCGACGTTTCTAGAGAAGTCCACGGTCTTTTTCCCTCCCTCCTCCCTTCTCCTGGTTTCAGTCCAGTTCTCTCTCTCAGTCTCAGGGACGACCATGGCGGATGCCTCTAGGAGCACAGTTCTCGTCACCGGAGCCGCCGGTAGAACAGGTGAACCCCGTTCCTAATCGTCTCTTTTCTTTTTACGATTCAAAGTGCCTGTTCGTGTTCCGTTTCGATCTAGGGTTCTTTAATTTCTTTACTGTCTCGTGGATTTCTATTGTTAATTAAGATTATTAGGTCACCAAAATCCTTCACTTTTCCGTGATAATTTTATTTTGATAACGTGAATAAAAAAAAAAAAATCCGTCAAGAGAATTTGATTGCGGAGATGCGAGCTATTGTTGATAATTTTATTTTGATAACGTGAATCAAAAAAAAAAAAAAAAAAAAAAATCCGTCAAGAGAAGTTGATTACGGAGATGCGAGCTATTGTTGATAATTCTATTTTGATATGGTGAATCAAAAAAAAAAAAAAAAAAAAAAATCTGTCAAGAGAATTTGATTACGGAGATGCGAGCTATTTTTTTCCAAAAGATTTTTTTAAAACATAAAAAAAAATCTCGCCGTTGCCGGGGATCGAACCCGGGTCGCCCGCGTGACAGGTGGGAATACTCACCACTATACTACAGCGACCTCGATGACTTTTTATCTCAGAACTTCATCCATAACAGACGCACTTTGGTTATAAAAAATATTAAGTGGGATGGATTCGGGAAGCGCTTGTGAGATGCCTGTCCTTTTGGGTGATATGATAGATAACTCTGCAAAAGAGATGCAGAAAAGTTTGGACTTTTTGTGGACTGGGTGATGTGCCATGATATATGGGAATCACATAGATTCGAAGTTGGTGAATCTAGACCTCTCAGTAATAGCCTGGAAGTAGTCACTGTGCATTCGTATAGAAGGAGATTTACAAACCTGCCCGACTGTAATGTATCAGATTAGTCAACTATGTTAATAAAATTATCAGATACAGCAGCTAATGATTACTGGATGGTGATGATGCCATAAAATGAAATGGATTGGACATTCCACCTATGTCCTTACTTATAAAGTTTCTTACAAGATTTTGTATGAAAAAGAGAGATCAATTTTTGCCAAATCTTAAAGTGCTTATATGTGGATCAATGAGAATTTTCACTCATGACTGTGTCTAGTATCTGATATTCGCAATCCAGGCTTTAGAGATGTTTTGGCATTTCGAGCATCTGTATGTGATTAGATCATGTCACTTGTTGTCAAATAATACGGTGTCTAATGAATCTTATTGAAGTTCTGCTGCAGTCATCATTAGTTTGTGTTTTATACTGAGAGTAAAGTGCTTTCAGTTCATGCCATTTTCTTTGTACTCAGCAATTATGACAGAGAGAGAATTGTAAAAATGAAATTTTTGATAGTTGGATTTTCAGACTGCTGAGCATTTGCTTCAATGGTAGCAGCAATGGGACAAGGGTTTGATTCAAGTTGGAGTTAGCCCTTGAGAAATGGGATGGGTATAAGGGTAGAAGGTGGGGATTAGCTCCTCTTAATCTTAAAAAAGAGAGAGAAAAAAAAAAAAAAAAAAAGAAGATTGTCAGATTTTCAGTGGCAATTGGATGATTTTCTTTCCTCTCTGAGTATAAAACTGTTGCTATATCATTTTGAGATTTTTCCCCTCCTGGTTCTTTTTCAGGTCAAATTGTTTATAAAAAAATGAAGGAGAGAACAGATCAGTTCATTGTGAGGGGCCTAGTCAGGACACAAGAAAGCAAAGAAAAAATTGGAGGAGCTGATGACATTTTTGTAGCTGATATAAGGGATGCTGAAAGTATTGTTCCTGCTGTACAGGGCATTGATGCTCTGATCATTCTCACGAGTGCTGTTCCAAAAATGAAGCCAGGGTTTGACCCGACCAAAGGTGGACGCCCTGAGTTCTATTTTGAAGATGGATTATATCCTGAGCAGGTATGATTCAGCTGTCGATTTTCTTGCAAGCCAGTACTTTTACTAAACGTTTTCCCTTTTATTCATTGGCTGAATGTTTGGCATGTTAGGTTGATTGGATTGGTCAGAAGAATCAGATCGATGCTGGTAAGTCTCGCTATTTTCTTATTCATCCTATCCAATTTTGAAATATTATATGCTTTGTTAAACAGTGTCGCCTTCTTGTACAGGCAAGGCTGTTGGGGTGAAGCATATAGTCTTGGTTGGATCTATGGGCGGAACAAACCCTAATCATCCCTTGAATAGCCTTGGGAATGGAAATATACTGGTAAGTGGTTGAATTTGGATATTGTAGCCGTATGTTTTTTAGATTTTCTTAAAACTGGTGGTTGTCAGATGTTTCTGTTTCTCTTCTTGCTTTTTGTTTGGGTCTTCTTGTTGATATGTGTTGGGTCAGTTTGTGTTCTTGGCCATGTCTTTCTGTCCTTGAATTGCAAGTTACTTTGTGAGATTTGATGCTTGAATGAACTTCAATCAGAGTTGAACAAAATTTTTTTGATCTTGTATGCACAGCATTTGATCACCATCACAGATACTCTGGTGACTACTAACTAGCAATATGACATGTTTACCACCCTTGCTGCCATTATGTATGAAGCCAGAAGATCTGTTGTCAAAATTTTGTTTGGTTGATGATATAATTAGACGATGCAACTTCAACAAACTTATGACAGGAATATGTTGGCTTTTGCGTAATTTTCATCTTAGTTTGTTATTTGCATATCTGCATGACTCTCCATCTTCAAAATTTGCCAAATAGTTACAGTTCATCTTCTTTTGCATGACCTCTTTAATATGATGGTGATTGAATGTATCACAACTTCAGATGAAGTGCCATAGGACTTCTTAGATTGCCAAGTTATGCAATAACTATGTTTTAGTATGAAATATCCAAAATGGCATGGAAATATCACCACCTGTGTCACACCAGAAGTTCCTTAAATCCCAGAAGACTCATTAATAAGGTATCATCTGATCAGAAAGGTAGGGTCAAATCCTTCCAAGCATTCTATGCTTCTTTCACTCCACCAATTTGGGTAGTACCCTTGCTAGCAACAAAAACCTGGTATTTAAGATTTGTTCACTAACATATTTTTTGGTTGGTGCCTCCAAAGTACTAATAAGTATTTAACTTGGAGCTATTGACCTCAAAAGATTTGTTTTTTTTCCTTGCAACCACTGTTCTTGGACCTTTAAACAAATTGTTTTGTCATATGCACCTGCTCAACGGGGAATAACGACCGAGTATCAGTACATGGTGAAATTAGCACTTTATGTTGTACTGCAGGGAGCCTTTCTTTGATGCCCAGGCTTTCCAATTTGGATATGGAAAAGCTATGAATTCTTCTTCTTTTAACTGTCACTTAAATTTTATATCTATAGCTTTCCAGTTGTTGCATTAGTTTTATGGATTATACTGTGATGTCCAAAGTAATTAATATGGCTGTTTTTCTCAAGTCTAAATTATCTTTGTGGTGCCCATAGGATTCTTCTGAATACGCATTCATAACCTGGTGTAGCAGGAATGACCTATGTTATCTTGATTTGAATTAGAAGGTTTGCTTCAGAAATGTCTAAGTCCTGATGAGTGTGATGTTTTAACAACTACAGGTGTGGAAGCGTAAGGCAGAGCAGTACTTAGCAGACTCTGGAATACCACACACAATTATAAGGTGTGTCCTTTTTTAATATATTGGCAAAAATCAAAATATACTGCATTAGTTTCTTGGGATGATAACATCTAGTCATTTGACATAATGTTGTTTTAATGTTCATACAAATGACTTTCCATTTTAGTGATTGCACTTCTAATAAGTTGGAGTATCAGCAAAGTCTTTTGGTGTTGGATATACTTATAAATATACATAAATGTATAGACATGTGTGTATATGTATATTTTTATTTATATGATGTTGCTTGCATCAATTAAGGGGGAGTTGAGTGAAGGATAACTCAAATGGTTTGAACATATACAGCATAGGCTAATGAATGTATATAAAAGAGTAATTTGATACATGTAAAATAGAGGAGGGATAGAAATAAACCAAAAATTATGAGCGAGAGGAAGTTGGAAATATTTGATATCTCGAAATTTTATAAAAGTGTGGTCCTAAACCGAGGAGAATGGAAGAAAATGATTTATGTGGCCAACTCAACTAGTTTAAGATTAAGGTTTAATTATTGTTGATGTATGTTGCTTGCCTATATTTTTTTTCAGAAATTAGAGAAGAGGGTTCCTGGTCAAAATCAACAACACATATATTTGGGATCCATAATTCTTCCCCCGCCCCCCCCCCCCCAAAAAAAAAAAAAAAAAAAAAAAAAAAAAAAAAAATCAAAGTGTGAATTTGACATCGAAAAGTCAGAATCTATGGTTGACTTCACACCACCATTAGCAGCAAGGTGACGCCATTTTTTAAGATGCCAATTCTTTGTTCTGTACTCTGCATATAACAATTCAGCTAGGCAAAACGATCAGTTTCAAGAATCCATGCTTAAACCAGAACATCAATTGCACTTGCATTTGTATAATGCTCTCTCTGTTTTTTCCCCCTTTTTTTCACCACCTTTTTTTCTTTTAACCTGGAAAGCAGGGGATGGCATTATTTTATTGCCAGACAATCATGTTATGACAGGAGCAAAACTAGTCACAATAGACTCATGGGCTTTTGTGCATGACACTTTGATCAGAAAAACTTCCAAATTTCTATAGCGAGCATATTGTCTGGGTTGCACGTATCGTGATAACCTTTTAAATGAAAAACCATCTGCTGATCCCACTTGCCAGAAGATTAATAATATTTATGCAGCAAACTGCAATCAAACATTTCAAGTGTGACATTCAAGCATGATATGTGCCCATTTATGGAATCATACATTGACCTGTGATATTCTTGACCAGGGCTGGAGGATTACAAGATAAAGATGGGGGCCTGCGAGAGTTGCTTGTGGGAAAAGATGATGAACTTCTCCAGACAGAAACTAGAACAATTCCTAGGGCTGATGTTGCAGAAGTTTGCATTCAGGTACAGCTAAGTGGAACAATTATATTGATTTGATTTGTCTAATCTAACCATTAAAATTACAGCCAGTAAAGCATATGCTATTTGTTGGTGAGCATATTCTGCCTGATGACAGTAGACTTACATGAAGACAGTTACAGCAGGCAATATGCTTAGATAACATGGCCACAAATTTTTAATTATCATTGTCTTCTATGACTAACTTGTCTGGCATGTACGCACAGCAAAATACAAGTGATTTAATTTAATTTATCTTGGAAAATGGCAGCAACATCTGCCAGCTTTTAGCATAACTTAAAATTCGACGTGAGCACTCATGTAAGCTAACTATTTTAGGATTGCTTTCTGTGACCGACAGGCTCTGCTGCTTGAGGAGGCAAAGTTCAAGGCATTTGATCTGGCGTCAAAGCCAGAGGGTGTGGGTACCCCAACAAAAGATTTCAGGGCTCTCTTCTCCCAAATCAGTGCTCGTTTCTGAGTAGCCAATGATGAGGCTCCGTTAATGGACACCCTTAATCATTGGTTGCTGCAGTTGTAAGCTGAATAACTTGATGACAGACTGAGAAGAGATTCAATTTGATAATAATTGTTTTTATGCTGTGGTTCACTCAAATTCCTTGCTCGCGGGAGTTTGTCTTGAAATTTGGTTCTCATAGCGTCTGGATGCTACAGCCACCATCCTCTCATGGTCGTTGGGACTTTGAGATAGTATTAGCGGCCACGGGAATGTGGGTTGCTCCATGCAAGGTATGAAAAAAACAGAGAGGAACTTATAATCAATGAGAGAATAAGTTGGTGGTGGATTTCCTTCAGCCTTGTCGTCAGCTCTGAATCAGTGGTGATATCGGCAATAAATCTGCTGAAGAAATTGATTTATTAGGATTCCCTCTGGACGACTTAATGGGGCCTTTTCCAGCATCTACCTAGCTTTGAGATTCGGGGATTTTTTTCACATTAATGGCATGTTTTGATTTTTCTTAGATGTCCAAGCGCTGTAGCTTGGTTGCTTCGTGAATTGGGTGGGTTTCCCCAAGGAGAAAGATCTCTTAGGTATGCCATGAACAAGGTTATTGATCTTAGATATGGCATGAACTAAAGATGTCTTTCTTATTAACAAAAAAAAAAAAAAAAATGTTTGCTTTTTTGAATATCATCGGACAAGATTGAGATAAATACTTTATAATCTTTTTTTTATTTTTCCCCTGAAGTATGCCTTTTTGCATTCCTTAAAAGCTTAATTCCTAAAGAAATTTTTGTGTGACACAATTCGTTCCGACAGAGAGTTGTTTCGGATACCTTTAAGTTTTTGTATAAGGCAATTTTGTACACATTTTGTGCTATTGCTTTGGTGACTTATTTAGAAACTGAGATGCGATATTGCTTTAACCTTGATTCAGACTAGAAAAAAGGGCTTGAAATGTTTACGAGGGATACAAAATGAGCAAACATATATTTCAGATGGTTGGAATTTTTTTTTTTTAAAAAAAAAATCTCGGTACTCATATTTAGTTTTCTACTTTTCTATGAAACTATTGAAATATATTACCCTAAAAAGTAGGAAAAAAAGCAAAAAAAAAAAAAAAAGCTGTGAGGAAAAAAATTATGAAGTGAATATTCGTATAAAGTTATAAATTTACTCAATTTTTATTGCTCAAGCAAACAAAATACGACTAACATGAAATTCTAGATTGTTGCCACGTCATTAATAAAAATGACACTCGGATCCTAGGGCTTGGGCAAGAAAGACAATAGAATGCTTTGCCCTCTCTCCCGAGACTCGACCATGCAACAATTAGTGAAGCACAGCACAACACACCAAAAGAATAGCGATCGCAGACAGAAAAAATGCGATGGATGGACTGGAGGAGCATCCTATCAGTCAGATCACCAAACGCCCCAGCCTAGCATTTGGGAAGATCAGACGGTGGTGGAGGCAGCTTCTGGTTGGGGAGAGTCCCATCCAAGACCAACCACGCCATCTTCAAACCCCAGCTCGTGTGGACCTCCAGGTGGCAATGCATGAACCAAACACCTGCATGGAAGCACCAACCCAAGTCACCCAACTGGGCCACCACGCGTATTCGCGAATTCAACCGCAAACTCACCAGGGTTATCGGCACGGAATCGGATGGCGACCCACCCACCGGCTGGCACCCCAACCGTGTTCCTCTCCACCGGGTCCACCAGGTTGAACTTGGCTGGATCCTTCGCCGGATTGTAGTTGCCGAAGCCTTGCCCGACGACGAAGAAGTTGAAGCCGTGGAGGTGCAGCGGGTGGCTCTCGGCCCCTAGAATGCTGGTGTCCTGCATCACCAGCTCCACGGTCGTGTTGAACGGAAGCACCATCAACTTGGTCCCATTGCTCACCACCGTGTTGTTGGGAGGAGTCCCCGTGTAGTTGAACGAGATCAGAGGACTATATGGGAAGTCTGGGGAGTAAACGCCCTTGGACTGCCCAAAGAAGTGGGCCTGGAGAAGAGCCGTGCTCGGCATCGTGAAGGATATATTGCTGACGGTCGCGGCGAACTTGGTGCCGTTGGGCCCTTGGCAAGCCTGGTTCTTCGGGCATGGGCTCGTGCCAAGCCCCACGGTGAAGTAGAAGTGCCTGTCCACGGTCTGTGGCACGTTGGCCGGAAACTGAGCGGTTGCCAGGCTGCGTAATCTGCTGGTGAAGTTTGCGACGAACACAGTGTCATTGAGAGATGGGAGGGTTGGCTTGAAGAGCGGGAGCTTCTTGTTAAAGCTCGCTGAAAAAGGAGATGTGGGGTCTGGGTACTCGAGAAAACCGGCCGCTGTTGAGTTGTCGAAGGTGCCAGACCCGGTGGCATAGGGCCTTGCAGCCATGAGGAAGTTGGCGTGGGGGAAGCTGGGCTTGGAACGAAGGAGGACGTTGGTGGTTTGACCTGGTGCAATGATGAGGGTATCGGTGTCGAAGGGCTTCACGTAAACAGCATCGACTTCAACAATGGTGAGGGTGTGGTTCGCGATGCTGAAGAAGAGCTCGTCGTTAAGTGCAGCGTTGATCATACGGAGGAGGTACGTCTTTCCGGGCTTCACCTTTAGCTTGAATGAATCTGCAGCCGGCCATACACCACCACCCGCCATTGGTTGTTAAAATTTGACCAGAATGCCTAAAAGCTACGAAAACTCCAGGACATATGACTTTTCATTATGGTACCTTGAGCCGAGCAGTTGTACAGGGGACCAGGAAGCCCATGGATGGTGTAGGCATCGGAGACATTAGGACCACCACCCGTCTGAAGAGCCTGGCTAATGACGGCCTCCGTGTCAGCGTTCCACCATTCCCCTACAAATATTACGTAGTTTAATTCCATATATATATATATATATATATATATATAATGTTACCAAGCTTCTAATCAAAGACAACTTGAGAAGTTGAGAGATTGTAACAAGTAAACTACGCTCGCACCTAAGATGATGGGGACTTGTTTATAGGGTTTGGGGAAGGGGTAAGGAAGGCCGCGGGCGGGGAGGATGATGATGGGCCCGTAGAGGGTGGCCCTCAGCCACGAGATGTGAGCGTGCCAGAAGAGCGTCCCTCGCTGTCTCACGATGGTGAAGTTATAGATGTAGCTCTGCCCCGTCTGTATGGGGCACTGGGTCACGTATGCCGGACCGTCCGCCCATCCGCTCCGCAGCTGGCGAATGCCATGCCTGCTCGTTCCATACATCATTTGGTTCGCACGACGTTCATTAGCCCACGTTATTGTTAGAACATTCATTATCAAAGAAAATTGTTCATAGGAAAAACAGAGTGAGTGACATTAGCCCACGCACCAGTGTAGAGTGACATTATGCTGAACGTGGTTAACCACCTTAACCACGACTCTGTCCCCTTCTCTAGCAACGATCCTAGGCCCTGGGAATTGCCCATTGATGGTCACAATGTTCTTTGTGTGGCACAGTCGTGTCACATTGGCCATTATTATCTGCAAACATGATTCGTTTTCAGAAGAAAAGAAACGATCCCATGCATGTTCTGTTGACATGCAAAAATATATCAATATATATATAATATTTAATGAAACTTGTATATAAGAACATACGTCAAATCTATAGTGTCTGGTTATGCCAGCTTGTTGTCCACGTACGCCACCCAGCGAGAGAAGCAGAGCGACGGTCGAGAACAGCAAGGCCGCCATGAGAAGAGATGAAGGAATGAGAGAGAACGCCATTTTTCTGTGGCGACGTGGAGCTCGCGGAAAGATAGCTAGCTAGCCAGATGACTAGAAGAGTGGATTCGAAAGGATAAGTGGATACGGGGTTATGAGAGCTCGGAAGGTCTATTTATACTGGTCGTCATGGTTGTAGCTTGGGGTTGTTTTGTTAGGTGAGTTGACGAGGCCACCTCATGGAATGCTGGCCTAGCTTAGCTTTAGAGCGCAGCAAAAGTCTACCTTCTATTTTATTCGACTTCGCATTGGCCTCCCTTCTGAAAAGGATACAGTTCCTAAGCTGTCCCGAATATTTGGACATGCATTCTGATATATATATATATATATAAAGCTTGCTTGACATGGTGGTGATCGGATTTCTTTCTCATGCAATAGGACAAAAAGTATAGCAGAAATCCCCTTTTCGTTTTTCCTGTTGCTTCCAAATTCAAACTCATGCTGTTATCCTCAGAAAAATTGAAATCCTTTTTTGTTTCCGTATCAGCGAAGAAGTATCGGAAAAAAAAAAAAAAGTTTCCGTATCAAGCACTCAGTCTGATTGATGAACCCCTGAGCGAAATGAAAGCCAGAAAAGATGGGAGGCCCATAAGCACCACAGTCACTGGCTCTCGGGAGCCATCAAGTGATCGGCATATAGTCCCAGAATGACTGGTATCACATGCGTCCGATGTAGAGGTTCCTGAAGGCAATTAGAACTCAAAGAACTGCATCGCTTGTTGTCGAATCTAAAAGGGCCCTTGTCTAATGGGCCAAAACTATTAGACAAGATCACAAGAAAGAAGCCCTTGTTACTGTTAAATTATTATTGCAGATATTGATAGGGTAATAAAAAGATTTGGTGGCAACTTAATGGTTGGTGATGGTCTTCCTCTTGCTGTTCCTTCTTCGGGTTTCGAAGCAAGAGAAGGATGTCTCAACCAATTCACTTCCTTAAGCTATCCGATTGGCTCTTTCGAAATAGCACAGGGTTCACTGTCGGATTAAATATATGCGATAGACTCCACTTTTGTACGAGATACTCCACTTCTGTCTACCTCCCTTATAGTCTGACATGGAAGACGCATGTAACATATGTACACCAACATAAAAAATAAAATCTCAGCTATTCGTTCAATAAGTGAAAACATTAATTACTAACACTAGCACATCTTTGATGCTTATAATATATACCGTCGCCAATCCAAAATCAGTCATCTTCCTCGTTAAACACCTTGGGATCAGCCTATATTGATCTTATTTTTGAGTTTATTGACCACGCCATCTCAACATGATAAGGATAGAGTATAAATATTTGCCACTTGTCACTGGTTAAAAGAAAGAAACTTATTTGTATTTCCAGATGTCTGGCTTGCAATCTGCTGCAGCGAAAAAATTATATAAATAAGGTACTACCAAGAATCACATTTTCCGCAGGGGAAGACGACCAAATTCAACCTTGGCCATCCAATTATAAATGAAGATACACAATCAAGAAATGCACATCATGTACGGATGTGATATGTGCAATCTTACACATGCCTCCATGCTGACTTAGCTGTGATGGTACCATGCTTCAAACCCAGTCAAATTCAAGATCACGACAACCAACGTACACTCATGAAGATTGGCCTCACAAATATGTAAGGCATTTCTGCTTGTTAATAAATATATTTAATATAATAATAATAAAATTCATACATATATAGTAATAATCATTCGAATGATATATATATTTCAGTTATCTTCTATCAATTTATCAACATTCAGATTTCTATCAATAACAAAACTATACAACTATCATTTTCTACTATTTAATATAATTATACATATCCTCAAAACATACTTTAATATATATACTGCATATATATATAGAGAGCCAACCTTACCTCTGCTAGCTCACCCTTGATCTTCTGCCAACTTACTTTTGAGCCCCTGAGTTTGAAAAATAAATAAATAAATAATAATGAGCTTGATAATTCAATAGGTAACCCTCCATTTTAATATAAGTGGATCAAGTCGTATTTAGTATTTAAATTCAATAAATTAAAAAAGAATATAAGTTCAAAATACTCTAACCATATTTCCTCGAATTTCAAGTACAAAATAACATATTACATCTCTTTTCGAAGGCATATGCAAAATATCATACTATGCTTTTATAGAAAAAAAATGTAATACATAAATTCCATATGCTCAAGATAGAATAAAATATTAAATCCAAATCTTAATAAGACCATCAAACATCAAATCATACATGTCGATTATCAATTCTCAAATTTCTTATATCTCTTCACCCAAGGACGATGGACACATTTAATCCTTACGACATGGGTCTGTGACCGCATTTAACCCTGCGGAATAGGTCTGAAACCATATTTAGTCCTATGAAATTGGCCCAAAACCATATTTAGCCTTATGGAGTTAGTCTGAAACTATATTTAGCCATATGAAATTATTCCATATCAAATACTAACACTGTAGTGTAACTTTTTTTTATACCGTATTCATGGTGTCAATATTATATCATACGTAGTTTGACTGAGAATATGCATCGAAGTTTTATAAACATCCAAATGTTTACAAAATAAATAGAATTTTAATTATCTATAATTAATGGTGTCAAAAATATACAATAACTTCTTAACAATATTTTCAATAAATATCACTTCATGCTCAATTCAGGAGTCATAAATCAATTATAATATATATTTAACAGATGAAATCACAAAACCAAAATATCAAACAAAATCTAGCAGTTTATGAATCCCGAAATATAATTTAATATAAAAAATTTATAAATCTAATATAGTCATTGGTTCATCAAAATAATGAATCTAATGTCATATAACATCATCGTAAAAATTTTTGAATTCAACAAATCTTAAATTTGGACATAAATTTGCAATACTACATTTTCTTTAAAATAATTTATTATTATAAAAGAATCAGGAATACTACTTACCTCACGGAGTCTTACAATCACTTTAAACTAACTGTTGGATTGAAATCTCTTGATATCTAATCAACCAAAAATCTAGGGATCAAATCCAAATAATAATTTCATCAACAACCACTCTAATGCTAGTATTAAGAATCCTTCAATTATATAAGAGTCACTCAAAATTTTAAAACCTATCCCCTTAACTTGGCCACATTCCAATTATGCATGATCCCTCATTTTTCTACCTACCCTATGAGAGGCCATAGTCTAAGGATTAGCTTATCGGATTTATTAATGATTTAGAGGGCATGATATGAACTTTATTACTCGAGACCACTCTAGAGTCTGAATCACTGGACCATTAGATCTCTTGAGGTTTATCTTAGGTTAACGTATTAACTCATGAAAACAGAACTTGCAATCATATATCAATAAGCATGATTATGGCACCCTATATCAAATGGCTACCTCAAACTATTATTGGATAGAAATTACGTAGTGAAGCCAAAGTTAACTTGCAAACAACTCATTAGCTAAGCAACACAATTCTCTGAGCAACCCATGAGCATAGTTACCAATAAAGCCTTAAATTATAATAAAATTCTTAGTCGAATCACAGAGAAATTTCTTGGTAAGTAGAAGACTTTCCTCCTTTTTTTTAACCGTTAAACAGAAGAGGGCCCAACGGAGTTAATTCTTTTCCTCAATATTTACCAGAGAACTAAACTAATTTTGTTGAGAAAGAGCTTTACCTTTCCTTTAACCGGCCATAAATCTGAGAAAAAAGTTAACCAGCCAAAGAAAGAGACAGCTAAAAGACCTAAAAGATGGAGAGGGGATCGAGGAGTTCAACCAGGCTCTGCATGAAGGTATGGGTGTTTCGGCCATTTTCTTCCTAGAAATTATAATATATATATATATATATATATATATATATATATATATATGATTTGATTTAATTTATATTAATCGAGACCGGTTTTCTTGCAAACCCCAGACAAATGGCATCTAGGCCTAGGGGGGATGATGGAAATGGGCTTGGGCTTATCCAAGGAGCCCAATGAGTTATGACCGCATCTATTGCCAAAGACGTTGGAACCCTCGACGCCGATGGCGCTCCGTCCCCTCCCTGAGCCGGCCTCCGTGCTTCTGCACTCCCCTTATCTCTCCAAATCTCTCCCCGGACGAAGTAATGGCGCCTTTTGCCTCTCTCTCAGAACCCTAGGTCGTGCTCCCCTTCCTGCATCTCTCGTAATTCGCCAAACCCTAGCTCCAATCTTCGTCTGCTGACGGACCGGAGGAGGATTCTGATCAGAAGGCGGTGCAAGGTACGGTTCTGGTTTGTTCTTCTTCTCTTCTTGTCTCGTATTGTTTTCGTTTCCTTTCGGTTTGTTAATTTCGTTGATCTGTTTTGCGGATTCTCAGATGAGGAGGTTAAAGATCTGGGGTTCAGTGTGGCGTCGTCTATGTTGGAATTTTACAAAAATAACTTAGGGTTCTTGGCATTATTATCACCACAGTTAGATGAGACTTGTTGGTGTCACGGAAGTTAGATACGGTGCCCAGTATCTTAATTGCACTATCTTTCTTCTAAAGAATGAATTATAGTAATATCTGCATTATTACACCAAAATATTTCACTTATATTTAACTGTTGTAAAGTAATGCGTGTAGTATATTTGATCGTTTGTAACTTAGCAAGACATTTTAGATGTGTATGCACTGGTTGAGCAGCATTTTTCGACCCTGAAATTTTACAGATGTGATTTAAGGATATTCTGATGAGGTTTCCATATCTGTCTAAATTTCTGCATAACATCTCTCTCTCTCTCTCTCTCTCTCTCTGTGTGTGAATAGAAGGAAGGTTATAATTTGATTTTTTTTTTTTTTTTTTTTTTGACTTGCTAGGTTTAGATTGTTTATAAATAGGAGAGATTTCACCACTGCAGCCATCAAGCTGTCAGTATATACTGACATGCAGCGAGTACTCGATGCAGGCATATAAAAAGTATGGCATTGCAAAGAGTACAATCTTGATAACTTGGCGGCATCTCTGCTGTTACAACCCTCTTGGTGTCTTTCTTGGAACATGAACACAGTTGGTATTGTGTTTAATTGCTCACTGCCAAGTTGCGTTCTCACTGTCAAGATGCTATTAAATTGATGTGTAGATATTTCATTGTAAATGCAAACCGGGTACGTACTGTAGGTCCACCAAGGATTTTAAACTGGGTCGATTGTTCTTTGTTAATATATTTTACCATATTATTGGTTCTTTAACTGTAACATGTAAGCATACTATGCACATGCTTGTAAGTATATTCCAATATCCATTTTTTTATGGTAGAAATCTTGGATGCATTATATGTTAAAAAATCCATTTTGCACCCATTTCCAGCTAATTAGTTTGCACCTTGTCATGTATTTGAAACATCAAATGAATTTTCATTTTTCTTCTAATAATTGCCTTTTCTGAATTTATATCACTAGTATTTGTTCAGGAAGATACAGTCAGTATTGTTGCAGTAATGTGCTAGTGTACAGCCATATCTATATCTTTGCAATCATGGTTCTGTAATTAGTGGCATATATGATATGAAATAAAAGAGTAAAAATGTTTTTCTCAAGGAATGAAGCTTTGCATTCATGCTTTGCTTGTTGTTTGTCATCATTTTGATTCCTTTAAATATACTGTCTCTTTAATTGTACAGTGTAAGTTTAAATTTTGCATCCATGCATAGATTCCAGTGGCATGTCCTTTTATTCTACAAATATTCATGAATAGATGTTACACATTTCTGTCTTACACCCAATAGTTGTTTGTTTTTTACCTTTCAAGTATTTATGATGAATACATATTGAGGCAAAAGGCCCTTTTGAAAACTAATGGTTGGCCTTTGCATGGCATATGATTGAAGCTATGCATTAAATAGTTAGTGTTTTCCTGGTCATAATAATAACATGGTTTAAATGTCTTTCTATTGTTTTTGTGTTCTATTATAGTTTTATACAAGTAAAAAGGAATCTTAAGAGATAGTTGTGAGTGATGATGACCAAAAGACGAGGCAAACAATGATCTAGGTGCTTTTGCTCCACTGGACTAATGATTGACTTTCCAGATGCGGAGATTAATTTGTTTGATTGCAGGTCTAAACATACCCATGAACCCCCCACCCCCAAACCCTCTCATCCCCACATATCTTTGTGGCAAGCAGTACAATAAACATTAAAAAGAAGGAAAAGAAGGAAAAGATATCCATTTATGTATCGATAACAATGAAACAACAAAACTAGGGGGGAATGAGCACCCCCCCCCCCCTCCCCAAAAAAAAAAAAGAAAAAAAAGAAAGAAAAGAAAAGAAATCCAATTCTCTCAACATGGTCCTTTATATGAATATTATAAGGAACTTAGATGTGATAACCTGGACCCTGGTTGGATACTACCTGCCTGATCTTGTGGTCTTATCCCAGTGTATGAGCAACTACCCTGTCATTCATTCTAATTTCTCCTCTACTGCATCCCTTCTCCTCCCCTTCCCCATGTCCATGGCTACTTACTGCTTATGATTTATCACTTGCTTGAGAGGTGGATCTTGCTACTTTATCATTCAGCGACGCAACAAAAGTGGACTCCCATCATTTTTCTACCATCCACATGCAGTTCTATTTCATATTCATCAGATGTGGCAACTTTGTCTAAACAAGCAAGCCACTGGTGGATATCCATTTGATCCTCTCAAATGGTTTGATGAGGGAGAATCATTTGATCAATGATACATATTTTGCAATTGTTGACAAAGTATGTGTGCATTTTGCTTCTTCATCAGTGCTCGATAATTATTTTTTCACTAATTATCAATAACCTTACTGATGCTATTTTAATTGTTGAGGAGTTCACGCATTGTATGTTGGTTATTTTTATTGAGATGTGTGTTTTGCATGCTTGTCGTTTTTCTCCTTTCATAATAGGTTCAACCGGCAGTTTGTTGAAGGTGGTATGAGGTGGGAGTGGTCTTGATCTGTGACCATAGACTTCAATTGAAATCATTGATGCTGGATAAGTTTGCCATCTCTAGATCTAGCAAACCTTTTGGCAGGTGCTTAATAGCCTCTCTTTCTGCCCCTTTATCTGTTATGTGATTTGTTATTGTTATGAACTGTGTCTGACTAGACCTTCAGCCATGATGCACAAATATCATCAAATCTCTTTCCATTGTTTGCCTTTATCTGCAGTTGTAAACATTAAATTTGCCCACTTGTTACTGTTATTCTTCTAGCAAGCCCTTTATTATTTTTCAACTATTCCTTGGAGCAGATTTGTAAAGATTATTAGGACAAACTTTTCTCAACTACCTCATGTATGAATCAAATGCATAGAAGATCATTACAATCTCCAGAACAATATTATATACACAGAGCAAAGTCAGAAGATGAGGTAAGTATTGGCTGTTCTTTATTGTAACTTAGTCTTTAACTAATAGTTCTTATATGGTCCCATTTGGTTTTGATCACCCATATACTGGTTGTCATGACAAATTGATAGAACCATACATAATTTTAAACTGCAAAATGGGTTTCAACTATTTTGAAAAAGGGCTTGCCCTTGTGTCATCTTTTCTCCATAAGTATTATATTATGGGATTCCTGATGGATGATTGACTGAACCATGCTGTCTTGATCTGCATGGTGGATTGTCAGGTGGTTCCTCCCCACAAGTAAACCATGGTGCTGAATTAATTTGACCACTATGTTGATATTTCTTTATGAATCTACAGATATTGTGATGACTGATGAGGTGTTTATAATGCCAGAGATTTGTGAAGAATGTCGATGCAGTTTGTCTCTTTGCTAATGGACTATAACTACCGCCAACAAGATTCCTAGCGTTTTTCAACCTTTCGAGAGAAACCAGTATTCCACGCACATAGTGGCTTGATGAAGACATTGCAAATAGGATATCTAACTTTTATAACCCTTGTACTACTGCTGGAACTGTCATTGAACGTTTCTCTCTCCAGTATGTAGTAATGTCCAATTGAAAGATCCTTATAGGTTCTTATTTTTCTCATTTTAATGTTGCTGGAAAATATTTTTAAGTATAGAATATATGGTGTAGGTGATGGCATGGACTCAAGCCACCACCTGAGTCGGACAAGTAAGCCACTTTCATGAAATATTGAATGGTTGACAATCTAATTTTCTGATGGTCTTGCCAATGTTAATGATGCAGTATGTTAGACCGCTTACGGAGGCCTTGACTCATCCTTTTGATTACTGGGGAGCAGGAGTTGATGATTTGGCATTTAAAAAAAAGATCCCCTGCTTCAGTCTTATTTTGGTAACTTATTCAGACTGATACCATATTTCTGGTCACTAGCCACTGTAATATAAACCGTACTATATTTGTCAATGCAGGCTTTCGATCTGGACAATGAAGAGGAGATTCTGGGAGGTCAGCTAGGTGGATGAACTGATATAGAAGAAACCTGCCACATCATCATCCTTCATGTGATTTCCCATCTTGTGACAAGTGAGAAAAGCTCATTTTATCTTGGTATTTCAGAAATGAGATCGGTGAAAGGGCAGTCAGACTGTTCTGCCGGATAACAATTCTCGGTAGACTTTGTTACGTGGGAAATGATGTGGAGGCTCAGCCGGTCTTGAGAGGATTGGCGGTCATGAATTATCCCAGTTCGGGATTCTGCAACCGAAGTTTCCCTTCGGAGCAAACGGTGGAGTTGCACCCTTCACATCAGCCAGTGCGTCCGTGTGGGACAACACTACAGAGACACTCCCCAGTGCTCCAGTGTCAGCCTAGTGACAGGTCGACGAAACCGTGCACGATGGTAGGCATGCATTTCCATGGTCAATTTAAGTCAGAAAAACAAGGTGGAAAGAGGCCTGATCTTTGCACTTTCGGATCATCATATAAAATCAAGTGGCGTGGCTTTAATACTATACAATTTAACATGCCGGAATTATGGAAGGCTCGCCGTGTGTTTCCATGTCAGAATGATGAAGGCAAAGCACAAAAAATCGAGCTGCTGTGGGTTCGAAGTCATGTCATTTCTCAAATATGCATGCTTTTGGGTGGACCATTTACCAAGCAGATATGAGGTTATGTCGATTATCAAAGCAACCAGATATCTAGTGCCAAAGTACGCTAATCCTTCATTCATCAAAGGTTCTAACATACATTTTAAGACCACACAGAAACAAGCCTACAAAATATCATATCAGCGACTACACAAAACAAGCCTACAGGATATCATATCAGCGACTGCTTCAAGGGACCACACCATAAAGAAAGTTTTCGCGACTCTTCGGTCTTCCTGAATGCTGCTCCTAACTTCAGCCTCCTCACAGGACCGTATCATCGTCGTTCTGAAAGGAGGGAGGACCAGTCAGCTGTGCCAGAACCGAAAGACCTGGTAAAGGCTTCGCAAATACAGAAGAAAGATCTCACGGTATTAAACATATGAAAACTAGGAGGAAAAATACCTCGACATAAGTCATCGAGAGCAGTGACAGGTCCAGATTAGTGGATGATGATGATGATGATGATGATGATGACGATGATGATGATGATGAGTCCCCATTTACGGCATGCGTAATAAACCTAGGTAGCGTTGTTGGGTTTCCATGTGGAATGGGCATAGATGATGCGCCCTTTCCACCCCTGCAGAAGCCATCTACCATCTTGGTCTACGACAAAATCCTTGTGGTAGCTTGCCCTCACCTTGTCCCTCGCTTTCTTCACTATGTCTGGATTCAGTGGAAGCTGCGTGAAGCCTGCCCGGAGGGTCCTCACCTGCCACTGTTTGTACGTCTCTGGCCTCTCCACCCGTTCGAAGCCTTCGCACGAGATGACATTAAGAGCGTCCCGTCCGAAGACGTCCCTCTCGAGCAGCTCCCTCTGAGGATCTTCCCGTGGCACATTCGTTTCAAGCAAATCAAACAACGCCGAGAAGTGGAACAATGCTTCTCGAAAGCGTGTGACAAAGAAGGGAGCGCTGTAGGAGCCATTCACGATCCCGAGGATGAATACATCTGGATTCATCTTCCTTATGGTATTGAGGACCATGTTTCTCGGGCTATCCACCATCACGGTCTCATCCATAAGACTCTTGAGCCAGAAATTACAGCTGACGATGAGCACCTCATCTTTGTCGATGTTGAGATCCTCGACTCGGACGGTCTCACATTTGGCCGCAATTGCGTGGTACTCGAAGGGGATGCCGAAGCTCCGGCAGTAATCAGCTAATCGACGCCCCGTCTCCTCGATCCGCTCCGTTGGACGGAAACCTGGTTGGGGCAAATTAATACCGGTGATCCGAAGCCTTGGGGGCCCATCAGGCCTAGAAGCAAGGCGTTGGAGAAAACATGGCCATTGGAAGCCGTACCAGATGCCAAAGTCTATGATGTGCACCCTCGATGCCTTCTCAGACGCATCCAAAATATCCAAAATGGTCTGGTGAGAGAAGAAATGACAAATCTTCTTGAACGGGCACGCGGACATGTAAAGATGGTGCGCCTTCAAGATATCAGCGGCAGAAACCCGTTTCGCCACAAGGGAATTGTAGATCCGGCTCCCCGTACCGGCTAGGCGGGCCTGAAGCCCATCAGCAAAGTAGTGGGCCAACCTCTGGTTCGCATCTCCGTAGGGGGTGGAGTGCTGTCTGATCTGCCTCAACAGTTCATTGGCACTTCGGCGATCATCGGTTGCCACAGCCTGAGCGCAGTGGATGAGGATGGTCCGAAGATCCACCACCTCCCTCTTGGGCTGCCTCTTCCCGCGACCCTTCCCGCCGCCGGACGCCTTGGATTGGTTGGTCTGATGAGAGCTTTTGCTTGCCTCCTTCTGCATGGCAGCTCGAAGTTCGGAAGGACCTCTCATGCATGCCGCCCCAGTGTACAGCAAAATCGTATCGAACATCTCGGTGCGAACGGCCTGCTCGGGGAAAACAGCCGACTGTTTGTTGCTTCTCCCCTCCTCCAGCTCCAAATCATCATCATCATCGCTGTGTGGATTCTTCCGACCCCTCGACCCCTGCGACGCATGCTCCCTTTCTTCCTCCTCTGCCTTCACCTCAACCAATTTGTTCTCTTCTTGCTTTGGTTCTCGAGGAGGTAAAGAGAAGAACCCATTGGCCTCCAAATCGATCACCAACTTATGCTCGCTGGGTAGGAACTTGCGCGCCTCCTCGACTCCCCTGTTAAACTGCTCCCAAGCAGGTTGGCCCTGAGCAAGGAGATCAGGAACTGAAACCGAACTTAGCAAAGATTCATTCAATCTTTCTATGAAGTTGCCAGCAACGCTATTTGCGGAGGAAAAAGAAGACCGAGAGGAGTAATCAACAGAAACAGGGTGAGTTTGTAGCTGCTGATACTCGAGCGTATCATAAGGCCAGCTATTATCTACCGCAACATCGTGGCCACCGCCGCCACTGGAACTACTTCCATAGTGGTTATTGGCACTGTCATCAGGGCTCTCTGAACTATGGCTGGAAAGCAACGGTGGCTGGTCGGGTGAAGGACAACTATTCTCAGCAAGGATATCATAGAAGGGCTTCTCCGCAGCTAGAAGAGCCGGGTGGCCTTGAAACTGCTCGAATCTTTCATCCATATCCTCCTCCATGAGCATCTGGCTGATGTAGCTGAGGACTATGTCGGAGAAAATCTCCGCGTCCTCCGCGGAGTCCACCTCCGCGCTTGTGGTCAAAGAGGATGAGCCGTTGGCGTTTGTGGTGAGGACGGAGGAGGGCGTGGGTCCGGAGAGGGTGGAATTAAGGGGGGGGGCAGCATTTGGGAGGTCGAGGAAGCTGCTGTTGTTAGACGACATTGGTGGTGGCCCTCCTGGTTTGAACTGGTCATACAATAGCTGATCGTATGTCACTCCACTCGTCATTCCTTGCAAGTCACGGATGCTCGTCCCCATAACCATTTGAACTATGCGATCCCCTGAAAGTCTGTCTAATCTTCCAAGAGATCACCCCCTATTTTCTTCTAACCTTTTAACCTATCCCCCTACTTCAGCGATTTCATCTACCATATTCTACCCATCTTTACCACAGATTTCTACTAAGAGGAAGGGAGAGAAAAATCAGCAAACAGTAGAAGAATGGGAAGGTGGTTGGCTCTAAACCAATCTCAATGACCTTTTTCCTATCGTTCTTGTTTTTTTTTTTTTTATAATAACCACTAATTTTTAAGAAGAAAACACTCTAAAAATTCAGAAAATCATAGAAAAATCAGAAGGCTGATGAGATGGTGAGTTCTAAACCCTTATAGCGGATGAAGAATTCCATCCAGTAAGACAGCAAATAAAGATCGTAAAATTTCATGCACCAAGAAGGACAACGGATAGATACAGCGTCACAAAATCTAAAATCAATCTCAATAACTGGACGGAACGAGACCACGAGATCATCAAAAGCTCTCACCGGGAAAGGAGCAACCAGGATCAAGGATTCCCGAGGAAAACCAATCAAAGCAAGAAATCAAGACCCTAACCAACGCGAAAGCCGTCGAATTTGCACCAATTTCTGAAGAAAAGAGCTAGCAAGAAAATCCTAGAAACCGATCGAAATCTAATAGGAAGTGTTGGAGAACAACGCACCTTATTGGAACCCTAGGCGGAAGAAGCCAAAGAACGGAGGAGAGGATAGGAGAGACTGAGGACAGAGCTCCGTGGCTCCACGCTTGGGGAGGAACGCTTAGAGCCAGGGGCCTCGCTTATTTAATGCCGAGGCTGGAATGAATAAAATATTTGTAAAAGTCCTTGGCTTTTTCCCACGGAAACTTCGCGGAACCAGCGGTTTAGGGAGTCACCGGCTACCGCCGGTGGTTTCAACGTCTCCCAGTTTGACGACCCAGTAGTCGGCAATTCCTCGCCGCTATCCCGCGCTCGCCACTGGCTTGCGCGCCAAGGATCCCGTTGCCCCGTGCCACGAGGCGGCGTGGGACGCTGATTTAGATGGGCCGGGGTACACGTAGAGAGACAGAGAGAGGGGATGACGTAGCTGTGTGCTAAACGGATCGCATGCACGTGGATGAGGGAAGAGTGGGAGATTTTTTTCCTGCCGGGCTGTTGTCACCTTTCACTCTCCCGTTCTTTCAATCGTCCAATCAATCTTGTGAAGAACAATTTTTACACGGAATTAATCAAATTACGGCCGCTGGTGTATAAAGATGAAGAGCCAGGACAGGTATTGACAAATTGAGAGGCTGGCTCCTTTAGGTATGGAGGAGTTACGTTGGTGAAGTACGTAGGGCCTGTAGATTTTTTTTTTTTTTAATCTCTAATTTTTAGCTCTATTTTCAGTATTTCTTTTATATGAAAAAAAATTTAAAAACGCATTCATCTATTAAAATAAAAAATTATTTTAAATTAAAAAAATAATAATTAAAAAAAGAGTGTGAAAGATATTTGATAATTGATAAGATGGCATGATGCCGAAAAAAAAAAAAAGGATGATAATGGATAGTGAAAATATAGTGAAGAATGTTGATGATATCGGTAGGTTGGTATACTTATAACAACGATGATAATGGATGGTGAAGCAAGAAGTAAAAGTATGTGTATTGTCCCCTCTTTTCTTTTCAAAAAAAAAATAAAAGTTTCTTTCATGATAATAAATATTTTTTTTATTTCCTTAAAATTGGTTCTAAGAAAATATCAAGTATTATAATATATAATAAAAATGATAAGATAAAACCAAACTATTACTAGTTACAAGAAACAAGTTTTTTTTGTATCTAATTAAAATTTATATATTATATAAATTTATTATTTTATTCAATGTAGCATTTTATAATTAATTGTCTTTTCTTGTAAATCTAGCTTAAGTAAAAGCAAAATGGTTTGATCAATTTTTGTCTCCTAAAAAAATTTATAGTAAAACACAATCCTTGGAAAAAAATTTCAGTGATGATAGTGGATGAAAAAAAGGGTGGTTGTAAGTGGTGGAGGTATGATTATAATAGGGGCGGTGGTGCCTATAGTAGTGGAGGTCGGTGGAAGGAGGTGATAAAGGTGATGATCATAACGTTAGTGGTAGGTGATGAAAATGATGGATAATGATGATGATGGTAGTAGAGATATTATGATGGTAGTAGTAGTAGAGAGTAATGAAAAGGAGTGATAGTAGTGAAGATATGGCGTGTGCATTGATGGTAGATGATGAGATTATGGTGATAGTAGTGGAAGATAATAGGTGATAGAGGTGCGGTAATGAAAATATGAGAAAAATATTATTATTTTTAAAAAAATAATAAAAAACAATCTAAAAATATTTTTTAAACCCTCTATCCAATAAAAAAATTAAAAAATATATATTTTTTAAAAAATTTTAAAAAATATTAGATTCAAACATAAAATTTTGTTTTTTTTACTTTTTATAGAAATTTTTTTATTTTTTAGAAAATACGTCCATAGCTAATGAGGCCTACAACTTTTTATTATCATTATTATTATTTCTTCGTGTTGTTTGGCATGCTTTGGAAGGGAGCGGGAAAAGAGTTCACTATTTCACTATCAGTGCATAAATACTAAGTGGGCGATTTAATTTTTTTACTAGAATAGCCCCGCTCGTGAGATGATTTTTGGAATTTGGGAATCACATCTTTCAAAAATTTGACTCTTTCTGCCAAGGCTAGGGGCCCTACATGTCTTGGCCCTCTCGGATAAGGAGAGCAAGCTTTACCAAACCCTAGAAAAGGTCCCCAAGAAAAACCGAAGTTTGAAATTGTATTTTTAATGAATATTGCTTCCTGTCATTGCTGCGTCCACTACTTTTGTTGGTTACCCCATAGATCAATCAATCAAGAATTGATATAATATTTCCTCTATGAACACTAAGTCAGCACCTGATTGCAACGAATGAATAAAGAAGCCACCTTTACCATTTTTCTTTTCTAATTTTCTTTCCAAAAAAAAGGCTGGATTGTCTGAAGCTAATATACAATTATTTTGATTCTATTCATTTGTTTGAATCCAACAACAGCAACCTTCTACACCCCTACCATGCCCCTGTAGGACCGAACCACTCCTTGGTTTAGTCAATGCCTCGTTTTCTCAGACTTGGACCACGCATGCGAATATATCTTGGCAACGCTTCAAAACCTTCTTCATTTTGGAGTCTCACGTCCATAGCTTAGATGGAAAAAAAAAAAAAAAAAAAAAAAACTGATTGAAACCAGGAAAGCAGTCACTAATGACCAAGCCAACAAATAAACTAATGATGTTCTTCAAGCTTCCCGAGACCTCTTCTTGACTAACGTTTTCTTTTTCATAACCCAGCTACGGTGCAAATTTTCTCACCATTCCCACATGGTCAATGTATTACTATCAACGTGGGCCTCATCTCATGACGTAGATTTCTCAAGACGCACCACAAAGTTGATCTACGGCACAAGGCTGTCTACTGACCATCGTCTGGATCCATTGGATGGGGGCAGCATCCATCCCATCATCTCCAGCTACGTACAGGAAACGTTCGAACGGAGAGCAGACGGAAGCCCTGGGGAAGGGGAAAGCCACCAAGTCCAGGACACTGGTTCTTCGTGATGATGTTGTTATTAATAAACTACTAGTCTGCTACCACTATAATACTGGGCATGGCAAATAATACGTAGGATAATATGTGTTAGTCTAAGGTATATATTTTATACGTCGTCCATAAGGGAGGCTCCAGTAGGTCACAGGTTCTGGGGTGGTTGAGAACGAGGCCTCTTTTCTGATATATTATTAAGGATTTAGCTCGGGTACAACCTCGGACTCTGACAAGCTTCCACGTTGGTGCAACACGGATCCCCACTCAACTGAGAGGACTCGTTATATCTAATAAAAAGGGGATCTCAGAGCTCCCTTGATGTTTTATATTGCTTACGCCCCATTTGCACCACCAACATGGGTCGCGTTCGAGATGATGCATTCCGCCACCATTGACGTTGCTACTTGGTTACACCTCCGGCTCTGGATCATTTCTTCAGCATGCTATTTTACTCCCAGGGTCCGAGTTGCATATCTTTGGACGTGAAGTCTGGACCACCAACAGGATACGCATCTGATCTCTATCATATATATAATGCAACACCCGTGCCATAATATGTCGTTTCTTATGCACGTTTCCCTTTATTGTTTCTCTCAGCCACTTGGGATCTTTGGATTAGCTCTTGGCCCTAAATATTGGCTAACAATTATCTTAGGTAGCTATTGATTAACAGCCATTTGAACGTGTTCTGATAGCCAATTCAAACATGGCTGTAAACCTTAAGAGTATGCTTGATAGGAAGTTAGAGAGATAAAAAGTTACTCTTATAATTATTATCTCTTTTTCTATGGTATTTGATATGAGTTTTTTTTTTTTTTTTTCCTCTAGAGATATAATTTTTTCTCATCTTTACCCCGTCAAATTGTTAATGTAAAAAAGAGTAGGTTGATGGAACTAAAGACAAAAACTTTTTAAGGATGAAAAGAAGATTCTACCAAACACATATATTATAAGAATATAATATAATATAATATATCATATCATATTATATATATATATATATATATAGACAAACTTGGTTACATTTGAGAGTAGCCAAGTTTAGATTCGATCGCCTTCTTCATCCTTATATTCATATAATTCATGGATTCCAAAGATGAAAAGGTGGGATGGCTCTAAAATTCCCGTAGAACTAAGAATGGAGGAGATGACTGGATTTAGGTTATTAATATTTTCACCATGTTCATGTTTGAAGAATATTACATTTTTAAATTAAAATTAACAAAATAACTAGTATGTTTATATTAGTATGATGAATCAATCGAACATGAGGAATGTAACATTTCTAAAGTATGAGAGTTTTAAATCGTAACAACTAAAAGTTTGTAGGCAAAAATCAGTTTTTAAAATCAGTTTTGAGTGAAAATTTGAGGGCCAAAATTATATTTTCATCAAGATATTTTGCGGGCAGAACCATATAAGCTTTAAGTAATACATAACCTTTTTATTTTAACAGTCGCAATTTGATGGTTTTTAAGATCATTGATATAAGTTCCTAAAAATTAATGTTTGACTTTTTAACAATCTTTTTCTATATGAACTTTTGGGCTAAATAGCCTATAATCAATTTAAAAGCGACTTAACATATAATTCGAAATTAGAAATTGATTCCATATATTTTATGCGAATACGTGCATCCTAAGGCTCTTGGTTATGTTTTCATTTGCCTCTCAGAACAAATTGGATTCTTGGGCGGTCACATAACTTTTAATTCGTGCCACGCCTAAACATGATTTTGTTGTTTTGGACTTTTAACTCTTCAATATCATGATGTAAGCATTCGTTGGTCAAAATAAACTCACCTCACAGGCTTCGCTCGGAAGAAATCTTGTAAAAGGACATGTCAAATAAATTAACAACAATGACTGGGAGAAGAAAATAGTACGCATGGAAGAATTCAAAAAAGACATGGGTGATAATGTTTCCCCATGAACAAGATAAATCTTAGGACTATTTGAGTATGTGACTTGGGACTTGAAAATTAAATAGCAGCACTTGAAAGAAGAGATTTGAACTAAATCAAGCAAATTATTGAACTTTAGACACCTCAAGAGGGCTTAGCTGCTTCAATTTCTTTTGCAATTTACCATACGCGTGTGAAGCACATTTCCAAGAATATCCTTACAACAACTTGCTCATTTAAGCATGGTATGAATTTAACACACCAATCAATTGATGAAGCTATTAGACATCTAATAAGCAAATCCTTCCTTGTCTTCGTTTGTATGTCCCTACTCCAACTTTAGCACATATCTCATCTGTTCGCATGACTCTCATGGTCCGCTTCAATTATCCTAATGCATTCCAAGCATGCGATAATAAAATTTCAAACAAATAAAAAATTATATATATATATATATATATAGAAAAAAGAAAGAGAAAAGAAGAGGCAGATTGAATTTGACTGCACTCATCTATAATCAAACCCAAATTTGATTATTTTTTTAATCTTTATATCCATATTAGGATTGAAAGTAAGTTTAGATTAGATTAATTTTAAAAAAATAATTAAAATTTTAACTTAATTATATTTAAATATAATTAAATTATATATATATATATAATTTTTTTAGGACGATACCAATCTAGAAGCAACACAAATCGTATGCATCCTTCAGTGTTCCAATGGGCCCCTGCATGGTTTGTGGCAGGAGAACCAGTGGAACTGCGCTTTGAACGGAGACATCGTCTACAGCGTTCCCCCAGTCGCGGGTAACCGGCTTTGACCACGGGATCACCTGCGGCCGCCGGTGGCCAGTTTAGCCGCTCGCTCCTCCCCTCCCCCCGGTGCAATGCATTCATTCCTTGGTGCCCAAGCTTTTCCGCCACCCCCTCTTACCTTTCTCCATTCACATTGACGTCGACGTCCCTCCCTCCGCTGACCGACGGTAACCAGCCTCCTACTAACCTCCGCATCTCTCGCGCCGCGTATTGATAGCTTGGTTTTCCGAAGGAAAAAAAAAAAAAAAGAAAAGAAAAGTCGCAGCTGAGGGCGCGGAACAACCAAGTAAGAGGCACAGGCGAAGAACCGGACTCTAACGTCGACACGTGTGCCGACTTTTCCTACTATTTTAAGTTATCTTCCGAACGAACTTGGAAGAATATTTTTATCCGCATGGTGTCTTATTTTCGGCACGTGCTGTTTGTTCATCGGTGTAAGCCACCACACAGGGGGGCACCATTTCTTGCAATGGGATGGCGCCACGCAAGCAGTCCACCAGATTTAAAAAAGTCTCGCAATGCGCGCCGTTGGAGAGAGAGGAAGAGTCAAACTTGAACTGGTGTGGGAGACTTTGCTTGACGTCAGCATCTTTAATCAATCATCATCTCCTCCTGGGAAATGGAAGGGGCATTACTTTGATTTCGACCGAGGCTAGTCTTCACGATGGCAGGCTGAAAATGTTCCAAAAAAAAAATATGTAGAAATTTCTTCTCAAGTCTGAATTAAATTATACCATCTATATTACATTTGAATGATGAATGGTTAATCTTTTTGCAATATATTTGATATTCATCTCCAGCTAATCAATGATATAACTTTTCTTGATTTGCGCTCATAGATTATTTATTTATTTTTTTTTAATGGTGTTTGCCTAGTGAACCATATAACATTATATTAGCCATCTTTTAAGCAGTATTCAAACATGATCTATTTAGAGGCAAAATTTCAATGGATGTATTGGCTTAGGTTATATGTTCTGCTCAATGAGAAGTATTATAAATTTGACAATTAAAAATGTATTGTTATCAAGTTTTTAATTTAAAATTTATCATAAGTAATTATTATTATTATTATTATTATTATTATTATTATTTATTAAAAATGCATTGATATCAAGTTTTTAATTTAAAATTTATCATAAGTAATTATTATTATTATTGTAATTATTTATTATCTTTTTCACATTCATGTGCATGGCAAATGCTCAATGCTGATATAGCATAACAAGTGTCATCTGAACATAAAATTCATTATATTAAATTTGAGTATGCTCCAATTATACTATGTTCATCCTAACAACTTTTGCATATATAATCTTAATTAGAATATCCATGCCGCTACTTCTGTTTCATAATGATAATATTTTTAAAAGTCAGGATAATCTAAATATTTTTAGAATCCAAGGGAAAAAGTTGATTACTGTATCAAAGATTTGACCACAATAGTAGGGGAAAGAATTGATTACTCTGTCAAGGATTTGGTCACATTGATAAGGAAAAGAATTGATTAGGGTGTCAGAGATTTAGTCTGGCCACACCAATATATCAGCATGCAACATGTTTTAAGGGTGGATATGTTTGCCTGCAGATAATAGCGTTGTTAGATTGATAATTTCTGTTTTAATATTTCAATTTCCTTTTCCCAATACATTGGTCCCGTAGCTCAGTCGGTTAGAGCCTTGCTCTTATGAGCCAAAGAAATTACTTTAATAATTATATGTGTCTTCTAATAATTTTTTTTTTTTGTATTCAATGTGAGCTTAATTAGATCTGATAATTCTGATTCAGAAATATTTACTTCAAAAATTATAATTCAATTTAATAATTTTATATGTTTTCTAATAATTTTATATTTATTTACAAACATTTTAATTATGCAAGCTTAATTAGATCTAATAGTTTTAGTTCAGACTAAACATAGCATTTGATAACTAAATAATTATTTACATGAATCTTTGAGTTTAATTCAAGCTAGTCTTGTTTTTGCAGAGGATGGATATATAGCATTCAAATTTTCTAAGAAGTCATGACTGAAATATGACATCAACTGCCAACAATATGAGAAAAAGAAAAAAAAAAAAAAAAAAAGAAAAGGTTTACACTCTTCGCAAGAACAAAGAGGCACAAACATCTAACACTTCATAAAGAAGAAATTACAACAAATGTTAATGTCAATTTAGCTAATAGTTTCTGATCTCCTAGGTTTGACTTGTATGGATTTATTAAAAATCCACCATAATAACTGACAGTCAGCCATTTAGATCATCACAGGAATGAATATGTAATTGTAGGATTTTACAGAACACTGAATGAAAACTAAGATGGTTTAGGTGGTGCAAGCAAATTAGAAAAGGCGTACATGTTATGCATATAGCATATTCATGCAATGTATTTCAATTGCTCAATCTTCCCTTACCTTGTTCAACTACAATATCTGCAACTGAAGGGAAAAGATGCTGGTCTTGTCACCTGCGCCATAATTGAATAAGTGAGTAAACAAGTGAAGACAAATTCAAGATCCAAGCAAAAGCATTTTAAAATTTGCTTTTTTTTTTTCTTTTTGTCCAAAGCTAATGAACAAGAATTGAAGCCACTTGGATCTATTGTGCAACATTTCTCATAGTACAGACAACCGGACATTAGAAAATACAGATATTTTATATTAAATGTTGGACATGTTTTGTATATGCAAGAGCAACATATTAAGTAAAGTATATGCAACAAGAAATGGGGACATAACAGCTGAGAGCTGAGGGAAACTGATCCAACATTGGAGAGAGTTTTCTCCAACTACAAGGTGCTCTTGACCCAATCGTGTCCTTTAAAGGATCTGCTAACTCATTCCATCTCCAATAATTTGTTTGAAGTATCTTTAAGCTATCCAACCATGTCATTGCAACATATATTAATCAGCAAAAGGTCGTTGCTTCCCTTCAATTGAACATGGAGGCATTGCATATCTTACCCTCAATCATGCAGGTAAAATCTCCTTAAGGAACTCAAGATCAAGTACAATGGGTAAGATCCTGCAAGACAAGTCTTTAATACCTCCATAACATCAAATCATCTTCTGCAACCATTTAGCCATATCTTTTGATCTTGAGGTGAATTTCACCATGAACACTAAAAAATACTCATTAAGACAATGGAATGCCTTTTTTTTTTTTTTGGCTTATTCCTCGTTATGTTCCATTTGTTCCCGATACATACTGCTATTGGCATAAAGCTCTATATTATATTAGGTTATAGTAGTTTAGTGAGTGGATATCCAACATGACCTGAGCCCATTAATTGGTGCAATGGTAAAGGGCTTGGGTCAACAAGTGCAATGGCAAGATCACATGCTGGGGCAGCCACTTTGAGCAAAAAAAAAAAAAAAAAAAGCCAAAGGTTAGATATGACACCAGTATACCCCTCCTAATACCCCAGATTGCCAGGAGCCTGGGACCATAACTGGGTAATGGCCCTTTAAGATCCAGCATGGCATGGTTCCAACTGAAATGGAGAAATGTCCAAATTTGTTTTATTGAACATCTAGCTTGACTCAAGCCTTCATCTTAGGTACTAAACTGACAGGTTCAAGTCAGGAGGTTCATGTGTCAGAACTCAACCTCACCTGAGCCAACAAAGGCTTGGAAATTGAAAGATTCCATGTTCCCATCCTAGGTCATGTCAGTTTGGGATAATGTTAATGTCCTTTCCAGATCTTTCTATACATAAGTTAGAAATACAAAACAGAATCAGGTATGAGATTATGTGCTAGAACAAGTACCAAAATCATCTGCAAGGCCAAAATCCTGCAATTACCCTTACTACCAATTTAACCAGCAAGACTTTCCACCACCTCATTCTCAATAATCCCTACCTAATGAGAAGTAAGAATGTTATTCTATAAATTTTTCACCTAGCTTATAATGATAGCATGATATCACTAAGAGACAAGTGTATCGTACGGAAACATGCTAAATCATCATCTTTTGCAATTGTATGAAGTACTTAGTCTCTGTCTACACATAAAAAAGAAAAGGGAGGAAAAGAAGAATAGTTTCCTTATAAGGAATAACTGAAAGTCATGTAACTTATATACATGAAAGGTTTAATAATAATAATAATAATAATAATAATAATAATAATAATAATAATAATAATAAACTCCATTACTCCACTTTTTAAGCAATTAACTAGTGATACAGCATTACAATAAAGACGACAGCACTGACAATTTTTTGATTTTACCTTGTAAATAATAGCTTTGGTAGTCATGTATAGCTTCCTAGACTGAAAAATCCTTCCGCAATATGTGTCTTCATATTGGCAGGTAAAGCAGCATGAATACCCCTATCCCCCGTGCCAAAATCAGAAGTAAGGAATATAGAATCCATTGAGCTGTTTGATATTTGACATGGTTATCCTCCATCTCTTCAAAAAGATGCACCATAGAGAACTGCATCAGCATACTCATTTGAAGTTGAACCCGACAACAAGCGTCTCTCCAAGATATTTATTTCTATGGCCCCTTCTGGTGATCCCATCTGAAATCAATCAGGTTCATGAAAATAATATCATCCTCTGGAAGGCATGCATAAATGTTCCAAAACTAAAAGCTTAGAAACCATAATCTTTTAGAAGCATGTCTGGAAAGATAGATGTGTTGGTACAATTCAAAGAGAATGCTTAAATCAAGTTTCATCGTATTAGAAACCAATATCATTTTAGTACTGGACTGATACAGCTCAATATGGATCATATCGTGTTAAATTGGTACCGTACCAGTTAGGTAGATCAGGGAGTTTCAATTTATGAACTACCCTAAATCAGGCCAAACCGAACGATTCAGGATGGTTCGCCCTCTGTATGAAATCAAAAGATTGAATCGTCTTAGTTCGATTCGCCTTGAACCATCCAATTTGAAATGATTCAGCATACAATGCTTAAAATTAACTAGTCTGTCAAAACAAAGTCATAAGTCAATCCAATAGCTACGTCCAATGAACAGAAATTTTAACTGTCTCCAAGTTACAAGGTAAAATATGTAGCCCACAGGTCTTTGGTGCAGTTACCGCTCATTTTCCTACTGAAAATATGAACCCCCACTTCTGATTCAATGCATTTCCTTCCTTGCCAAACTACACTACAAAATATGATCTTTTAAACAGTTTTTTTTTTTTTTTTTTTTTTTTTGTACACTAAGACAAGATTGAGGGTACGCTGGCATAGCGTATTCCAAACCCACTAGTTGTTATGAAAGATAACAGCGGTGACCAGGAATTAGATTTGACACATCTTAGATCTCAATGTGGCAGATAAGGTTGGCAACGGTATGCTCCAAGGACAATCCATCATGGCAGAAGACTTCGAGGATAGTGGAGGAAGAAGAGAGGACTGGACTGTATATGAAGAGATGTTTGGATGTTTACTTCATGTTCAAAATCTGAATAGGTAAAGGCGATGAAGAAGGATAAAGCTTAGATAAACCCCATGGAATGCTGACACCGTGCCCATCTGTCAAGCTTTTGATACGAATATTGTGAGCTTTAAGAAGCACCATGACATGACATGATAGCATACGTGACAAGTTTGGCAGTGCCCATGACCATGATCATCTATTGTGAGATCCACACTTTGGAGAGCCAAATGGATGGAAGTCCTAAACTTATTTTAGCAAGTCAGAAAATCATTCCTGTTGACATGCCTTAAGTGCCAACTTAAAGCTTGGATAAGAGATTTTATCGTCATGCAGTAATTCTTTGGGGAGTCTTGTTAACGTCAAAAATTGAACTATAATTGGGCTATTGACCCCATAGAATCATGAACCTCAGCAGTGAAATAAGTTTCATGCGACTAGTTTTCGCCAAGAACATTGCAGATTTAAGCATCTGACCTGAATTTCTGTTGATGTTTAACAACTTTTTGGCACAGAAAAGATACAGAGGCTAGTTTTTCCTAATTTTTTAAGTTAAAGTTAGAAAATAGTCGTTGGCTTATCAATTTAAACTCCTTAGCCCAAGTTTTTGGGGCTATGTCAAAGATCTGTTTCCTTTCTTCCAACAAATGCCAAGCGGTTAACGAAGCAAAAGCCTTCTAATGATGATGATTTGAAAGTTAATTAACAAAAAAAAAAAAACTCATCACCTCGCTTCGAGCTCCAGCAGAGGAGCCTAATTGTTCCTAAAGAGGATTTCATTAGAGTAAATCCCACCACTAACTTTCATCGAAATTTGAAATAAAATTATTCTCCTTTTCCGTTGAAATTAAAAGAATCATCGGAAGAAACTGAAATACCCTAGCCCGGCATTTCGATGAACCGACAAAAATTTCGAAGAAGAGAACAGTAATGAAGCGTACCTAACGGAGAGACGGAGCGATTCGAATGGAAGAAGTGATCGAGAGAAGAAGAGAGCGTCCCCGGGAGAGAGGGGAGAAGAGAGAGCAGGATGAGAGAGGAGTCGTTCCCCCGACTGTGGCGGGCTCCGGAGTCGTACAAGTATCAACAAGATACTAGAAGATATTGGGTCGTTGGATTAATGATCGAGGGTGAGGATAGGTGGAAGTCAGCCAGAGAGGTGGGGACGCATCCATCCCACTACAAGCTAACCGTTGCTGAACCCATTATCATGGGCATTGTACGCCGAACAAAAGCAAGAAGAAACTGATGCCATGCAAGCAAAAATCCACCTTTAGTTCCTTATTATCAAAAAAAAAAAAAAATACAACATCAATTCCCAAGTTTCAAATTCTACTGTTCTGATGATTTCATGGGCTTTCCACCTTTATACTTCAAACCATGATTTAAACACTACTAACATTGTTGTTGATATTAGGGAAAACAAAAAAAACTCTGAACAAATAGATAGGTTAGACAAACTAAAACTCACAATAATGAACAAACATATGCCAATTCCTTCATTTTCTCAACAGCTCAACAGATCATACAAAACTAGGTAAGTCGCATCAAGCGGTCATGAAAATAGCAATTTACAAAGATTCTGGTTAACTGAATAAATCACTGGCCAAGGCCCTTCTTGATCATATACTTCATTGGAATAAGCCCATTGGAAGCCATTTTATGGAACGCATATCAGCAGTAAGTGGCTCAGCAAACAAAAGAAGCGACTCCATAACGTATTATTCTTGGAAAACAAGAAGCCAACAAACGTCGAAGAATCTTCAACAAACTCATTGTTTCCACGAAAAATAATGCAGCAGAACAGAACCTTAGAGAAAACATATTAATTCTCTCTACACTAAATGATGGAATCAAAAGAACTCTAATTGATGACAGAAAGAGAACTTTCCAAGATCCCAGTGTTTCCAACACATGAAGCCATTCCAGCAATAAAAATATACTACTACAGTATTAAACTCTAATGCATAGACGAAAGGGACAGAGTAATAACCAGAGCTACAGCCGAGACAACGGCATAGGCGGCGCAGAGGAAGTAGAAGATCCCATTCTGCCATTCCTCCGATTCATTAACCTCATCCCACCAGGACCTCAGCCCAAAGGCCCCTTCTCGAATCGAAAACGACCCCCTCATCTCCCCCTCCTCTCTCCTCTCTCCTCTCCCCTGCGTCCAACGAGAGAAGAGCCAAAGAAGGTAGGGATCGGGAGACAAAAGAGAAAGAGAAGCTTCTTCGCGAATAGAGAGAGAGAGAGAGAGAGAGAGAGAGAGAATAGGACCAACCGAACGGTCTTGTCTTCCTTTCTTCCCTTCGATTCCATGTCTACTCCTTACCTACGCTTCTTCGGGCGGCAGGATGGTGAAAGCGAGTGAGGGATGGGCACTGGGGCTGGCGTCCCAGCCCTAGGGACCAGATTTGGCCCGGCAGCTGTCGGACCGGCAAGTGGTCCGACGCAGCGCTGAGGCGGCCCGAGGCAACATGTGGAGTAGTCGAGGGCTGTACTGCAAGCGACACGCATCTTGATGGACGATCTGCGGCCAAAGATTCGTTGGACTCTTTTATCGTCCGATGACTCGGAGACCTAATCCAGGCCAGGGCGAAGCGGGCGATTGCGTGGCCTTTGTTTTTTTAAGTCGGATCAGGCCCTGCTTCTTGAGAGCGGATGGCGACAAAGCTCGGAGTCGCTTTGGCAAACGCTTCTTGTATCCCGTTCTTCTCAAAATCCCCTTTCCGATATGCGTTCAACGATGATAGAGTGGAAATGATGCTTGTTTGAATCACTCCCAACCAGCTTCTTGAGTGATTGCTCTCTGGATTTGTTCACAGGTCCATAGATTGCAACCAGTAAGGGAACTCGAAGTAGATGGGCAAGTCCCCAGCTCCCACATGCGCTAGTGAAATTTATTAGATCGATTTAAATTATTTAATAAACTTAAAATGGTTTTTAGATTTTTAATAATTTTTAAAACTTTTTATTTGATACTTGCTATTTAGCAAAATAATGGACTTAACTTGGACGAGCTCAAACTTAACCATAATAGTTAATAGGTATTACGCTACTAACTATTGAGACGCTATTAACTTTCTTGATCGCTTATCCTATATGAGCTATTGGGGTCTTAACATCAAGGAAGTGTTTGGCTGATAACAATCGTCTCGATAATCTTAGATTACTATGCAAATTATCATGTTTGACAATTAGACATGATAATCTGGATAGTAATATTTAATTTTTAATAATCTAAAATTATCATAAATCATGATAATCTAATTCCATCTAAACATGGATATATGAGATTACCAAAATTTAGTAATCTTAACTTTCATCCAAATATTTAATAATATTTAATCTAATTACATATTCAATTAGCACCTAATAATATTTAAATATTTAGTGGCTACGTACTAGCAATTGGATCATATAGCTGAACCAAAATATTGCATTTGATCCAATCATTAGTAATTAGACTTGCTTGCTAAGTGTAAGCATTGAATTTGACCTAATTATTGGTAATTGGATCCACTTGTTGAGCTCAAGATTTGATATTGACTCAATTAATGTTAAATAGGTTTATTGATCGAGTCTAAATGTTGAATTTGACCCAATTAGAGAACTTGACTTAATTTACATCAATTGGATAATAATTGATGTCGGAGGTATTATAAATTAGACCAGTTAATCAAATCTATATGCCAATCTTAACCCAATGTGTAGTTGAATTAGTGAAATACCCAAATTAGGATGTTGGTTTAAACCCAATGTCCAAGCCATAGCCTTAATTATTAAATTTATTAAGATCTAAATGTGAAAACCTTTGAGTTAGCATTTGAGTCAATCAATATTGCAGTTTTCTTAAAGATGATGCTTTTGATGTCCATATTATAAGTTTTGCTTGGCTCCTTGCCATAATCCAAATATAAAAAGTTTTAAGTTAGTATCAAAGTCAACTCATTTTATAGTTTTCTCAAAAATTATATTTTCGATGTCCAAACTATAGGCTCTACCTATATTAAATATGAAAACCGATGTCCAAATCAACCTATTTTGCAGTTTCTCCAAAGATGATGCATCCGATATTTAGACTACGGGCTTTACTTATCTGTTTTGTCATAGTTAAAATATAGAAACTTTTGAGTAGTTGTCCAAATCATCTCATTTTGTAGTTTCTTCAAAGATAAAGCATCTAATATTCATACTATATGCTTTATCCACTTTTTTTATCATGATCTAAATATGAAAACTTTTGAGTTAATACTCAAATCATTTAATTTGGTAGCTTCCTCAAGGCAATGCATTTGAAGTCGACTATAGACCATACTTGTCTTTTTATTTAGGTCTAAACATGAAATTTTAGCCAAACTTTATAGGAGACAGTATCAAATTTTAGCGAGATTTATATATTTGCATTCAAATAATTCTAGCATATTTTTTTTATTATTGAGTCTTATTTCTACTATGATTTTGCATACTTTCTTATTATCAAGTCCTATTCTTAATATGATTTTGTATCGGATTTAATTTTATTTCTAATATAATTTTGTATCGGATTTAATTTTATTCCTATTATGATTTTATATTGGATTTAATACTAAAACTAGGACGAGGATTGTGGTCTATATATATTCCTCTAATCCATTGTAAAAAAAAGACTTTTGATATTAATAAAAATTTATTTTAAGAGAACTTTCTTTATTCTTCAATTCAAATTGCTTCAATTTGTTTGCTTGATCTTTGAGTTTAATTTTTGCGGATCAACGTATCTTTTAATCTTTATGCTCCATCAAATATTATAATAGATGATGATGTGCAACTCAACAGGATAACAAATCACAGGAGAGTTCAAATAACTATTGTGTAAAGCTAATATATCAGATGAATCAAGTTTGACATAATAAATAGTATATGGTAAAGAGAGAATAAGATAAATTAGATATTGCCGGATGTTTCATTTAGACTCATATTTTCACCTTTTGTACGGAGAGATTACTCCAATATTGTTATGTTTTCAAGATATTTTTGTAGCCATTGGTTTTAGATTTAAACTTATCAACTATCATGTGCAAATTTTCAACCATAATTATTTATTATAGGTATTATAATAAATGAATATATCTGAAAAAATAGTAGAAAAAAAGACAACTACATTAAGTTTTTAATTTTTGCTTGTCAAACATATTTTTTTGAAAAATAAATAATAATAATAATAACTACCAAGTAAGTTTTGTTATGAAAAATTAGAAAAATAAAAACATAGGCTACATTTGGTTTTTGAGAATATTTTTTATTTTTTATTTTATTTAATTTTAAAAATAATTTTTATTTTCTACATCTTCATAAAATATATTTGATAAGTAGGAATAAAAAATATTTTTTATTTTTTATTTTTATTATAAATAATATTTTTTTAAAAAGCAAAAAATAAAGAAAATATCGTTTACTATCATGCTTTTAAGTTTTTTATCCTTTATTTTTTTTATTCTATTTATTTTGATTTAAAAAAATATTTTTCCAAAAAAAAATTCTTTTTATTTTTAATCACCAAACATTTTTTTAGATAATTTTTTTTTATTTTTTATGAAATTAAGAAAATGAAAGATAAGATTGCTTTCATAAACTAAATACGCTCATAAACTAATTTCTGCTTTTTATTTTTTTTAAAAAAATAACAATAATGCTAAATGCAATCTCATTAAACTGGTGTGTGTTCTCCTTTCAAACAGTAATTATTATTGCATGAATATAAATATTCCGCTGAAAAAATGGTTTAAGTAGTAATAATTCATTCAATCTAATGCCAAAAACCTTCTCATTGGCAAACAAGGCGAGCCCTAACAAAAATTTCCCGACAAGCTTACCGAGGCAAGCCCTCTTCCACTTCTCTCCACATCTCAACATTGCTCGAGAACCTCTGCTTCACCTTGTCAACAATCTCGCGAGCCTCCTCGACCCTCGAAATACCCACAAGCCCATCCACAAGCGTCTTCATGGTCGAGAAGCAAGGCACCCAATTCCTCTCCATGCTCTTTCTGCAAACTTCCAGCGCCGATTCAAAGTCCCCTCCTCGGCAGAGATGGTGTATCAAACTGAAGTAACAGCAGCTCTCCGGCGCCAATCCTCTCCTCTCCATCTCCTTGAAAAGCCTCTTCGCCTCCTCTAAATCGCCCTCGCAGCAAAACCCCAGTATAAGATGGTCGTAGGTCACCCAATTGGGCTTCATCCCCCTCCAATTCATCTCCTTCAGCAACTCCTTCGCCTCATTAGCTCTCCTGAGCTTGCACAGGCTCTGAATCCTGACATTATAAATCGAGAGACCCGGATGGCACCTGTGCTTCTTCATCAACCACAATACTTTTCTAACGTCCTCGAATCGCTCCTCGCGGTAAAGTCCGGCGAGTGCGATGCTGAAAGTCGTCAAATTTGGCTTAATTGTCATCCGAACCATCTCATCCAAGATCGAATAGAAGGTCCTCGACGAGCCCGATTCGCAGAAAGCTTTGATCACGGTGTTGTAGGTGTTGAGATTGGGAGTGATGCCGTAGGAAGAGGGGAAATCTCGGAAGATTCTGGGGACCTCGGCGTAGTTCTCGGAGAGGATGCAGGCGAAGAGGAGGGCGTTGAGGGATCGGACGGAGGGAGAGGCGGAGGCTTCGAAGGTGCGAAGGGCGTCGTGGAGCATGCCGGCCTGGCCGAAGAGGACGATGGCGTGGGGGCGGAGGCGGTCGGAGAGGGGGGAGGAGAGGAGGCCGTCGAGGAGGGAGCGGACGGAGGAGAGGGAGCCGGCGGCGGAGAGGTTTGAGACGGCGAGGGAGAGGGCGGCGCGGTCGGGGTGGGAGTCGGGAGAGAGGGCGGCGTCGCGGCAGATGGAAAGGATCCGGGAAGGATCCTTCTCGGACCGGAGGAAGGAGAGGGCCTCGAGGGATTTCGGCTTGGCCGAGGTGGAGGGGTCGGCACGGTTTAGAAGCGAGGCGACGGCGCTGGCGCAGAGGTGGCGGCGGAGGAGGTGGAAGGGACGGTGCCTGGCGAGGGATAACATGGTTGTTAGCCCGGTGCTCGAGAAGCGAGAGTCGGAGGTGAACACCTGCGGTTCGGGATAACAAACTAGTACCTCGTTGCACCATCGACGAGCAATGGATGGCACGGTGATTTTTTTTTTTTTTTTTTTTTTTTCGATTTTTTTGTTATATATTTTTAACGAAGAAAACGACCTAAAATCTCATAATAAAGGAAAAGATGTATCTTAAGGACACCAACCTAAAATTTAGTTAGGTTGAAAAAAAAAAAAACACAAATTGATACATTAGAACGGTGAGTCTTATAAATAAATATACAGGGCACTTGAAAGGTTGAGTAGATAAATGACAAGATTGAGGATCATGCGAAAGAGATGCCATGGTGGCATGGGGTATCGATGAAGTTGAAATAGATTGGACTAAACTAAACTCATTATGTATGCCATTTGAATCCGTGGCTGGTTCAATAAAAGATGTAACTTTATCAGTGTTTTTTGGGCTACTAGTGTTCAAAGGAGAGAAGGAAGAATAAACATCTAAAGTAGGTAAAGGCAAGACATGATTAAAAGAATTTGATGTATGTTTAGCATCTTAGAAAGAAAAATTTGCCTAAAAAATCGAACATCTTAACTAATAAAACTTCATTGAGGGAACGACTTGATAATAAAGGTGAGAGAATTCGATTGATAATATATATTGCGATGAGTTTGCATTCTCTCTATAAACTTAAAGGTGAATAGGTTCGAAATCTTAATCTCATTCCACCTCAAGGAGGTGATGATGTTTTATTCAACTACTCCATTTTATTGGGTCGTTCTAATGCAACTATGCTCATGTAAAATGCCTTGGTGTTGAAAATTTTTTGAAGTTCTTTAATAAAAAATTCATGCTAATCATCTATTTGGATTCTTTGAACTTGGCAATGATGTTGTATTTTTACAAAGGAGAGAAAGGAATGAATATGGGATTTGGTTTCCCATTTATGTTTCATGAGGTATACTCAAGTGACAGAGAAAAATGATCAACAATAGTTAAAAAACTTAAATGAAAGGAGAATTTAATGAAATTGAACTTAAAATGAAAACTTGAATGAGTTTGTTCTGCAACAAGACAAATATGACATACATATCTATTTGAAAAAGAAATTTCAGGAATAGTTTTGAATAGATGTAAAGATATGATGAAGAGGGATAACCTAACAAGATCAAAGGATTTTTTTTGTGACTGAAAGGGCAGCAAAAGATGTGAAATCTGGTTGAAAAATGTACAAGCTGCCTTACTTTTTACCCAAGCCAATCTCCACCTTCATGGACAAGTCCTACAAAACACATTTGTCAAGGTAAAATATGATAGCATAATTCAGTGTTTTGTTAAGTTGACTTACAAACAAAAGGTCATGCTTAAAAGTGGATATATAAAGAATATGATCTATGAAAAATGATGGGTGTAAAATGTAGGTGCTAATTTTTGTAATGGCAGCTTACTTTCTATCAGACAATGTGATCATTTTAGGCATATGCAAATTGGCAGAGGAGTCAAAAAGGAAGGAATTGGATATCATATAAATGGTGGTGCTACTGTTAATAACCCACAATTTGAAAAGAAAAGAAAAGCCTAATAGAATTATAATTGCTAGGGTGGCATTGGGCGTATCATCACCCAAGGATATTAAGGAGAGGATTTTGGCATATTGATCTATTGTAAATGCGAGGACAACAGATAGAGTTTCTTTATGACCATTATTAGAATTATTTGATGTAGAAGAGTTCATGTGAGATGTGGTGACGTTAGCTATATGAGAAAATGATTATGGCTACTTCACAGCACCTTTGGTTCTACCCTTTTGTTTGTTTTTGAGCTATAATAATTTTCTATTGTATGACCTTTTTTCTTGCAATAACAATAATAGAGTGACTTGATTTTGGAAGAAGAAGAATTACTCTACGAGTTGCATGAGGTAGCAAAGATTACAGTCTCCATAAGAAGTTTAGCACTATGATAGAGAAAATGTTGCCTTTAAACCCTATTGGTGGTGGTTTCATGAATAGTATTTCACTCCTAAGAACTATAGATGAGTGATTTAAACCCATCAAAAATTAGATCAATCGCTATCTATGTTCGAATTGGGATATAGATTTTGTAGCTCCACATATGCATGGCTCTTTTTGAGAGAGTTAAGTCAATTCATCCCATAATGAACCGAGTCACCCATAATAGATGACAATTGAATCAGAATATTGCTCAATAGTTACTATGCCCTGCATAAGTTGAAATATTCAAGGACCATTGCTTCGAGTTAATCATTCCTCCAAATCTTTCTGAATAGCATGTGTAGCGAAACAATGAAGAGTAGTATTAACTATATCACATTTATGATCTATTAAACCACCATATCATTGACTCAATCCCATAAAGAGCATAGTGGTGATGATCCTAAAGGTCATGGAAGAGAGTCATCTACAAAACGCAAATTTTTTTTTGGTATTAAGAGCCATATTCATGGCTTATGACTAAGTATAGTAGTTGTCTCTTATGAGAGATTTTGAAACCAATAAAGAACCTAGGTTGTCAAAATAATAGATTGTATACGGAGAAAGGAGGTTTGGATCAATGGTCAAAGTGGAGGATGAGGAACTATTAGCACTAGTTACTTTTTCTGTCATATTAGTGCATTAGAGGCCAAAAGAGCATCATCGGAAAGAAATTTGACTTGAGAAAAATGACAACTTAAGTAAAAAAAATAAAGCACTAGGAATTCAAAGGTGAATGATCATTGAAAGAAAACATGAGGATATTTTTCTTACTCTAATAGTATGTTAAGAATGAATTGAGGCCAAAGAATTGCCTTTCTTATTGAGTGCATAACTGATACACATACATATATACATGCATGCATACATGCATATATATATATATATATATATGTATGTACACATACATACATATATATACATACATACATACACATACACATATATATATATACATATACATACATACATACATATATATGTGTGTATATGTATATGTATACATACATACATATATATTCATACATACATATATGCATACACACATATACATACATGCGCGCATGTACATACACCTATATATATATATAGAGAGAGTGTGTGTGTGCGTGCGCGCTTTGGCTAGATATACAAGCCAAAAAAGGGAAAAAAGAAATAATGTTGCCTAATAATATTGCACAAATCATGGGTATAATATTTTTCTTCTATTGTGCTTGCACCAATTATGTCGCATTCTATCTTAGGTCCGAGATTTGGATTGGTTCGACAACCATCACTTCTTGCACAATCCCACTTGTCTCCACACCATCCCATCATACCATCACGTATTGTTCTAAACACCTTAGTTGAACCTACTCTGATACCAAATATACCCTATCTTCTCCTCGCCCCTTTATTATATTTTCCTTCCTTGCTATCATCCAAACTTGCATGCAACTGCTTTTATCATCTCTGCACCAAACCCACGGATCACTATTTTTCATTTTTTTGAATAAAATTTAAATGGGCCCTTGAGGGTGTCTCATCTTTGTCTTTAAAACATAGCACGTAATCCATGCTATAAGACTTCTTCTAAATTTATGCTATATCCAAGATAGAGACGCACCTACTTTCTCAACTTCTTGATCCTTGTTATCCTAATTAAACTTCTTTTTTGACAGAAATTTTCTCAGATAATGATTTGAACCATGCTAAACTTATGAATAAAGATCTTAACATTGTTGGACTCTCAGAAAGAGTTCAAGAGGGAAACACTTCTAAAATTGAGATTTCTATAACGTATATTTCTATTTTACATCATAAATGCTCATAATTATTGCATACCCCATTCTTCCCATGTAAAAACAAAGACACATTTCCACTACATGAGGAACTATGATTCGAAAATAATTATGTTGATTTTATTTCTTGTTGCATGAACTAAACATTGAAATGAAGGAAAGCTTATTTCCATTTCATTCCAGCTGATGAGTTCTTCCAAATGTTTTCTCAGAAAAATTGTCCACTTGGACAAATACCACTAACCATTAAAACTCAGAAACAGGGTTCTTCTCAATTTTCAAACATACCGGAATCATGATCTTAACAATATATGATGGATAATAATCACATATCATACTAAAAAGACAGTAGAAAACTGGTATAAAATCTCAAGTGGACTGTCAGACTGAAGTCCAAACTAGCAGCAGTCTTGTAGCCAACCGACCTTTAAATCAAATATAAGTCACCTGCTCACACGGACGGTAGTATTATATTTGTGCAGGATAATTATTGAAAATTTGGTTCCAAGCAAACCATATGTCTAATGAATTATAAACAAACAATATACAGTTTCAATCGAAACTGAGAGAGCAATTAGTTCCTTTAACCAACAAGTGTAAAATAGGAAAGCTTTTCAGTGGGTGCAAACTTAAAACTGGTCAAGACACATTTTGTTAAGTAGAAAAGAGAGAATCATAGAAGTGATCATCTTGGTCGGCCAACCATGCATCCAAATCTGCTACTAGATCTGAGAAACTTAAAGTCAAATGTAGGCCTTCCATAGCATTAACGGTATCTCTTCTCGAAGGCTCCAAATCAGAATCTTCTCTGTTCTGCAACACCTCTTTAGTTGAACCATTTGGATGTAAGGGGAAGTGACTACTGGAGGCCATGGATACTACACCTACACCCATCTCCGGCACAAAAGGTGACATGTTTGAAGAGACTTCAGGTTGAGAATTCACTGCATTGTTCTTGTTCCTCCTATAAAAAGGATGATTACATAATATCCATATCAAGAGATGAATTGCAGAAAATGTGATACATAACCCACAAAACTATTGTAGGTAATCTCCAAAATATAACAATTTAATCTAACAAATAGACAAATGTCTTCCATCAATAAAAAGATGGGTAAAAGAAAAAATACAGCCACTGGTCATTTAGGAAAACAGAAGAAATCAATCTCTAATCAAAAGATTCTTGTCGCGTGAAACTATAAATATTGACTGATATTATGCATGTGGTCATCTCTTAAACAGGTTAAAAAGGTTTATTGGTTTTCCATTCGAAAACAGTAGTAGCTAACTTTTCATTAGTAAGGTGCATGCTGCTAATGGCTGGACTAGATTAAAAATTGCAAGAAAAATGGAAAACGATGAGGGGCTTTTACAAACAATTGATGGTATTTGTAATTTTGCTGGATATTTGGTGGTGCATTGAAGCAATAAACAGTATATAAAAATAGTGGCCACAAAATCCTTTGAATAATATGAATTTGTGGTTCTCTTAAATTTTGATAACAAAACCTTTTTTAATGTAAAAGTAATTTAATGTAAATTCATTTTATTTCTTCGATTATCCCTTGCACAACAATTTTTTGAATTGTTAATATACATATTATAAACCTTTTTGATGGACTCTTCAATCAATTGATATTATGCTCTTATTTTGTGCTCTCAAAAATTTTCAAAATATCTTTCCAATAAATTACAAACTTTCACCCTAAAAAAGTCAATCTTGAGACCACTGAGATTATGTTTGAGACTATCTTAGATTTTCTTAGGCAGTGAATTCCATCTAATTACTTTCTGCATTATAGTGTATATTATTTTCAAAGAATATGATCAGCAATCTTTACTGGACTAAGAAAGTTCTTAATATAGTTGGTGGGAGTATTGTTTGATAATAAGAAAGCTCTTAATATAGTTGGTCGGAGTATTGTTTGATAATAAGAAATTTCTTAATATAGTTGGTGGGAGTATTGTTTGATAATACACATGCAAACAATTCCTATCAAATTTCTAAAACTGATTATTTTAATCATTTATCAAAGAGATTACAAATACAGAACCCATCTGAATTAGTTGGCCCTACTGCATTCCACCCATGCCTTTTAAACTAAAATATGTCTTTTTCTGACCAACAAACTACATTATGTACATGATATAATACTATATTTCCACTAGCCAATCAGCGAAATCTCTTGGTATTTTAATTATTCCATAAAATTCATTAGAGAAAAAAGAATGAAATCCTTAATAGTTTTTAGATTGCAAACGCTAATAAAAACTCCTTGAGGACGGATAACTAGATGCTCTTACCCATCGCAAGAATTCATCAAGTCATATTGGGAACTTTTTGGTGGAGTCACTTCAGGCATCATTTCATTCACTTGAGAACCTGTTAATCATAGCTTGACATGTGACATCGTAACTATCCAATGGACAATGTAAATAGCAAAATAGCAATTACAGAGATATTTAAGGTCATGTAATCAACATTTTATTGAATAGCCCACATCAAACTAGGAAACATGCATAGAGTTGTCCCTCAAGTGGTTTCAAATGAGAAAGCTTAGAGAAGAAAATTTGAGGTTCTTAACAAGTATTAATAGTTTGGATGGAAGAACTTTGGAGCAAATAATATTGAGGGAAAAAACACAACAATGCCCAGCTTTGACCACTATTGATGAAAAAAAGGGTGGCTTGATTTTTTTCTCCTCTAAAGGGCACAAAAGGAATTAACAAATTGAAACTCAAGCCCTATTTGGACTCAAGTGTTATAGATGCGTGTGAACCAAATGGATCTTGCAGCTTGACGTCCAATGAATCTACCCAATAAAGAACTGCCACTTCAGCCATCTCTTTGAGGGGACTAGTGATGAACCTATTACTCTCATTCTGAGGGAGAAAAGGATGGATGGTTGAGGGAGGGATGGGTAAGAGGGAGAAGAAGGCTGCTCAGCCCTTTTCTCTTCTGCCAGTCTTTACTTTGCCTTGCAACAACTAACACCACCTCATCCTCCACATTCTCTTAAAAGCAAGTTAAAGTATTTAAGAAAAAAGAAAAGGACAAATATTGGGTGTAATAGAGAAGCAGAACATAATTGAAACAATGCCCTAAATCTTAATCCTCCTCCCACTCCTTTCTTTCTCCCAAAATTTCTCCTACTTTCCTTGTTCGTTCACACAAATCCTTACTTTGCCCATATTCATGTGAGAGCCTATGTTGCCATAATTTTGTCCCACATTGATTACGCACTTGATAGATCTTGGAATACAATGTCAAGGAAGCCAAATTATACCTTCTGACTATCTTTTTTGGATGATGTCCTAGGTTGTTATAATTCACCTACAGTCCGACATTGCCGGTAGTTGTTATTTCAACTACATAGTTGTCTCGATGGCTCCCCTAGCATGTCAAATTTGTATTGCACTCCTGCCCTCATCAGCTACTCTAATACTCCTAATGCCTTCCATGCAATACCAACTTCTCTCTCCAAGCAAACGTAGTTAAGAATTAACTTGGAGGCAATGACGAGCCCCTAACCTCTTTTTTTCTTTCTTTTCTTTTCTATTTCCTATCCTCGACAAAGGAGGAGAGGATATCAAATCATAGCTAGGAGGTCAATCTACAATCAGGAAAGAAGAAGATGATTGTATATTAATTTCACCTTTTTATAATGACAAGTAATAAACCTTATCTCAATATTTGTGATCTTAGTACCGATGACCGTAACGTGGTACCACACCAAACCATATCAACCGGTTTGGTACAAATTCCATATCTTTTTAAAAATAGAAGTAATAAATTTTATCTCAATATTTGTGATCTTAGTGTCACACCTAACCGTACTAATTGATTCAGTACAGGTCCCTTTTTTATTCTCTTATTTCTTTATTTTTTCATTTTTCAGATTTCAAGATTATATTAAAATTTATAGATCTTTGAATTATGATTTTAAAGATATTTTAATGTTATTTTATTTCATATTAATCCTAGAATATCCCTATGTCATAACTACCACTTATTTTTAAAATTTATTTGAATTTGGAGTTAGGTCCAAGTTATGCCTAAATTTAAATAAATTACTATCAAAGTAAGACAATAGGAAAAAATGCACACTTGCAAACATGCTATCTTTTTTAAAAAAATTCAAATATTATTTTATCTATTATTTTTTAAAAAATAAAAATATAGTACTGATTCTAAAAATTACATGATCAACAAAAAAAATCATGATTTCTTCTTTAAAGGATATATCACTATTAAATCTACAATATACCATGAAGTGATGACAAAATATAAAATTTTGGCAAGATTTCTTCTAATTATACTATTTTTAACATATCTTAGGTATAAAATGAAAAAAAGAGAATGATGAAAAGGAAGGAGGAGATTATACCTAATTTGGCTTGGATTTGGATCAAACACAACAAAACTCTCTTGTCCTGATTTTTCCTCACAAAATCCACCAAAACCTTCATAGTTTGAGAAGAAAAGATAGTAGAATGGCATCATGTGGCCTTCTCATCTTTTCTCAGTTGCATGATGCTCCAAATCAGCTGGAATCAAGTCATGCCAAGCCAAAATAGGTAGTTTCACTCAATTCAAAGCATACTTAAAAAAAGTACTTAAAATTTCAAGCAAATTTTTAAACCTATGCGACAAGAGTTTCCTAGTTCTACATAAAATGTCTCCTTGCTGCCCTATCCCATCTCCATAGCCATTCCCATAGAGCATCCCGATAGATACCTTCATCTCTCTCCTTCTTTCCTTTATTTCCTTCTTATTTCGTCTATTTCCTTTTCCTTTTTTTCTTTATTTTTTTTCTTTTTCTTTATTTTCCTTGTTCCTTCATTCTTTCCATTCTTTCTTTTCTTCTCTCTTCCTTTCTTTAACCTCTTCCTTCCAATCTTTTTTCCTTTCTTTCTTTCTCTCTTTCCTCTTTCTTCTTCTCTCCTTACATATATTAGTTTCAAAGTCCTACCTCCAACCTAGTCCCATTTTTCCATAGGAAGGGGACCAAACAGCCAGGACACCCCCCATCCTACTAGAACTTAAGAGCCTTACTTTCAAGCACATAGGGGCAACAATCTAATATTCACCAATTATTCATTATCATAGCCTATAGCTCCAAAGCAATAAAAGGCAAAATTTATTATATTGAAAATCTAAGGCAAATTTGAATGGGAATAAGCCAAGAAAGTAAGTATACAAAAATTTATGTCTGAAAGAAGAATTATAAAAATAACTTAAGACCCATAGCACACCAAATCAAGCATGAGAGCAGAAGGAACCTTAATGCTTTGTCTTATTATTAGTTACCAGCAAAAATATTTTGAAAATTGTTGGTAAGACATAAAAACATATATAAAACTTAGGATATAACTTATGGGTTATTGTATAAGAATATCCTAAGTTCTATCATTCAAGAATTACTTACCCAGTGAATTGGTCAACCAAAACATTATGATATAACATTTTCCTAATAACTATAGTGCTTTGTGCTTAATATTCTTAAAATTAGACCTAATTAAATCTCTATGCGGTTTGAATCGCCTTCCATGATACCTACTCAACATTTTCAGCTGGAGGTTTTATCATATGTACAGAACATAACCTTTCTAACAGCACGGCAAAATTTGGATGACCATGTGAATGGTGGAAATGCTCAACCCTATAAGCATGCACATCATACTTTTCCATGCTCTCTCAATCACTCTAAAGCCCTTGCTGTTTTTAAATATTAAATAATAACAAGAGAGAGCCTCGGTCATTATAAAACTCATTCTAGGTGGTTATTTTTGCAGCTTGATGGGTTGTGCATTTTTCTGCCTTCTCAGAATAGGAGTAACAAATCATTCCTACTTTCTTTTTGGCAGTGCTAAAAGATGGCTCACTTAGCAAATCTTCGTTTGCCTGATTTGGTGGACTGAAAACCACAAGAATCAACAAATTCACATCATATTAGAAGGAAAGAAAATGTGAGAAACTTTTTCACACATGGGGTGGGAAGGAAAGGAGACAAGAGTCTTCCTAGGTTATTAAATGGGTGTGTCATTAGCAAGGGTGTGACTTATGCTCTCTCACTCTCATGCATTGTAAAATCATTGCTGTTCATAAACTGTAACAAACAAAAATAGAGAAACTCAGATATTACAAAATTTTTTCACACATGTGTTGTTTTTACAGCTTGACATGTGTATTTTTTAACACCTCAAAATGAGAGTAACAAACCATTTCCTACTCACTCACACATGCGATTGGAAGCAAAAGGATGAGCCTTCCTACATTCTTGAATGGATTGTATCATGAGCGCTAATTAAAGGTGAGACTCATTCTCTCATTCTCTTACTCTCTCACTCTAAAACCCTTGTTGTTTGTGAAAATCTTAAAGAAATAGCAAGAATCTTTCCACCACTTTAAACTGTGGATGTAGCCTGACTTTTAGTGAACCATGTAAAATCATGTGCCCATTGTGTGCATTTTTATTTCTTCACTTGAATTGTTGTTATAATAATTAAAAAAATGAGACAACATTTACAGTGTTATTTTCAAGATGTACTAGAGTTGGAGCAGGTCAGGTGATGGCTGTAAGGTGACCTCTTGATTTGAGGAGTAGAAGTTTGACGACACAGGAAACTTTGGATTGAGGCAGCAGAGGTGCAGGATTTATGGTACAGCAGGGCTTATAAATATAGCACATTGCAAGGGACGTAAATAATGACAATGACAAACAATTGGGAAGAGATCAAGTTGAAGGAAATTGACAATACCTGTCTTATCAAGTTGGTAAGATGATCTTAAATGCACTAGAAAAGCTACAGTTTTAAGTGAGGAAGATAAAGAGTCCAAGGACTTGCTTGAGTTGCAACATCAGGTACTGCAGTTGATGAAGATCCCTTGAGGATGTTCACTTGAACATGACCAAGAGGGATTACCAAAGATAGTTAAAGGATAAAGAAATCCAAACTGAAGCATGTCAGGTCATGGATTTCTTTTCCCTATGGAAAAGTAAGGCCGTGCAATTTTCTTGTAGATGGATTTATTTGAGCTTTTCTTGTATGAATTCAGATATTGCTGGTATGGATTTGTAAACAAGTTCAATACTATGTTTGGATTCCAGTCCTAACGTCTCATAGCTTTGGGCTTGTGCAGAAATCCCATGGCTATGGCTGTTTCACAAGGTGTTTTAGAAATCAGAAAAGGAAACATTCAAGTACAGGGTTTCTAGAGGACCACATGCCAGATGGGAAAGTATGGGATTATACTGAGAGATGATAAAGGAGGCTATGAAGATGGAAGGCTATGACAATAAGAAGAGGGACATTCTTCTACGCATTTCTTCCGTTTAGGCAGATCTCAGTGGTAATATCTTAAATCATTCCTTGTAATAATCACTAGGTGGATGGATATTTTTCCAGTATCGGGCCTCTCTGGGAAGATCCCATGGTATCTGGCAGGATCAAAGATTTTCTTTTTATTTTTTTCCAATCCCACAGGATTTGAATCCTCTCCCCGCTCATCTACCCAGCTCTCCCGCTCCCTCATTTCCTTCACCCTTGTACTCTCATTTTTCAATTGGACTATTTGCTTTAGGGGAATAAATACAGAAACTGCACCACTATATTTGCGTGTCAATTACAAATGGTTGGTGCTGTAAACATTTTAGTAATAGCATGAGAACATCATGGGAAGCTTTTATGCAGGAATTTCCCTGATTTATAACATGGTCCTGGTGTATGATGATGTTTTGACATGACCATATTAAAAAGACAGATCAGCCAATTGAAAAATAAAAGAAACAAAGAAATATGTGGAAGGGCCACAAGCCTGTTAGGATGATTAGGCACAGTTCTGAAAAGGGAAAGCAAACAAGCTCCTAGCACTACATATCAGTCTAGAACATTGTGCATCTCTTTGGCACAAAACAATGTAACCTGTTACACAGCTGTACCGGTACGCACAAATGCTACAAAAAGTATACAATACTCTATCACCCACAACTAGTGAAATCAAAACATACGGCTGATAACTTGATATTATATTGTATGGACAAGGAATTACATTCTTGATAACTTATATGATGACTAACTAAAAACATGACAAGATTGTTAGACATGGTTGTAAGTTTCCCACAAATTATTGTGAAGAATAGAAAATTTCTCAAAAATAAAGAAATCTAGATAGGTTCCTGTTCTTAAGTTGCTTGACTTCTGATGGTGGAAAAAAGCTATTATAAAGAATAAGGAGAAAGAAAGTCAAGTAAATTTCATTTTATTACTTTTCGATACCATTAATTGAAGATTGCATAAGTTCAAAGATGACTGCCAAACCATTTGGCATATGATTGACTTAGAGATGAAGATGGGATAATTGATATGCAGAATCTGTTTGAAGTTGAGAGTTGGCTTAATAGTAATTATAAAGTTAAAGAGGGACAGCGTTAGGTGGATAGACCAAGGGACATTTAAAATCGGAAAGTAACTTCGCTTGTTAGATAACATCAAATGTATAAATAATTAGCAGAAGAGAGATGAATAGATCAAGTGAATCTTCATGCTATTATTACGAATAAAGGAGATAGTGAAGGATGATGTTGGATGATTAAGTAGAAGGGGCTTATGGGGAAGAAATAATTAGTAGCAACTATGGTAGCAAACTAGATACATCATTAAAAATAAGGAAATAAATAAATGCATATGTTGAAGGACAAGGTTCATATGATAGTGACAGATGAGGTAGCATATGGATCACTTGACTAGGTGGTGATATGACAAATCTCACATTGCATAGAGCTTGGTTTGTTTAAGCAAAAGATTTTAAGGTTATGCAGAATTTCTTATATATATATATTGTGCTAGAGTTTGTGAAAACTATTCATATTTTATATTTGAGTGAGGAATGTGGTCGGACAACAGAACATGATCCATTATTCACTTCAAAAGTACAAAATTGGTGTATACCCGAGTCCAAAAGGTTCGAATTATTCATCTACAATCTTTAGTACTAATAAATAAAATGATCATATAAGTTTAACATTCTAAAAAAAGATAATTTTTAGCAAAATTTTCAATTTCAAGGACATGAAAACAATTACTGTAAAAAATATGTATAAAATTAAAAATTTCATTTGAACAACTATTCTGAACATTTTTAAGAGAGCTATGTTACCTGTGGTATGATGAATGCCATTCTGATGGTCTTGCTGTTTAGACTGCTCCAGTAGTTGGAATTGGCACTCAAGCAATTGATTGAACATGCTGATTTGTTTTATCAGCTCTAGCCTTGCATAATATCCGCTGAAAAACTCAGGATTATCCTTTTCTAGCCTCCTCCACACTACAACATCATCATATTTTGAATGTTATACCAAAAACTTTTAAGTTTTTTTTATTTATTTACTTTTAACGACAAATTTGTTTCAAATTATAAGATATGTGAGAACTGAGAATGATACATGTAACTTCAAAATATAAAATGTTCAGCCTACATCTGTAACCTATGGTGTCACAAATCCTATATATAGAAGAAGTAAGAACCAGAAAAAAAAATAGTGCCAAACTATATTTCCTATCCAAGTTTTAATCTAAAAGTTGAGCTTCACATATCTCAGCTCAGCAGATGAACACAGCAGAGGAGATAACGTAAGACAGATACTTGGAAAAAAGTAGGAAAAGAGTGGTGAGGAACAAGTCCATTAAAGGTTTCTTACAAGTTGTATGACATGAGGATGAAGTAATAGAGAGCCAAAAGGTACAATATGGCATATTAAATGAAGGATTTCGACTTGATGCTGCACCCAAGGTCACAAAAGGGATGAGGATGAGTTCAGCTAATTTGAACAGAACACACGAGAGAAGAAAAGACCACAAAAATCGTCTTGTAACAATATAGGGCCCACATAGCATGGCCAAAGCTCATGGATATGCCTGTTTACTTTTACTTATCAACTAATATAACACAAGAACTGATTAAGCATTTTAATCAAATTATTCAAATCAGAAATTAAAATATAGAAAGTTTCATTTTAAATGTCATAACGTGTTTTAACTTGAATTTTTTTATACAACTAATTACATAGAAATGGTGAGAACTTTATAGCATGAAAAATCAATAAGATTTTTTAATTGAAGACCACAAGGAAAAGATCATAACATATTGTGCTTAACAAAAGTTAAAAAAAAAAAAAAAGCTATTAGACTTACCTAGATCTGTAAGCCAAGGCCCCATGAGGTCCTTCTCTTCAATATCCCTCACCACCTCCTCTTTAGCCATGTACCGTTGCAAACATGATTCAATCAAACGCTGACCCTACAATACTCTATTAGTTCGACAAATGTATAAAGCAAGATAAGCAATGGTAATTTAGTAAACAAGGAACTACCTGTGCCAAACTAGCTCTATTTTAGTGCAAAATGTAGAATATTAAAATTAATAATGAACTGTCTCACCTGTTTAACAAGTGTATGAAACTCGTCCAAGTTATTACGACTTGAAACCAGTTTTGAACCGGAGACCGCCATCAAGCCCTTAAATTGTTCCACAATGTGATGCTTCTTGTTCAACAAGAAGAAAATTAAATTTAGATGCCAATAAAACCCTTAAAAAAAATCATACAAAAGAATAGATCAAATCAATGGACTTTCGATTTGAGAAGGAACTTCAAGGAGAAGGAAATCAAAAGGGGGAATCCTTTGAGCTAGGCTCACAAAAAAGCTCTTGGATTAAGAAGATTTCTACTGGTTTTCTTTTAGAAATTCAAGAATGTGATAAGTAAGATAACTTGAGAGCTTACCAGACACTTTCATGCACACTCAATAGATTTAGTTATATTTAAGGTCTGCAAAATTGGTATCGAGATATGTATAGATATATTACTGGTTTGATATAATATAGGATGGTATGGTATGGTAAGCATCTCGTATCAAGATAGAGTGCCAATTCTTTTTTCATTCTTAATCACTTAGTATTAAATGGTACTTTACCGATACGATATGTCACTATGGGTCAGTACAGATCGGCATGGCACACCTTGCTATACTTATGTTAGTTCAATGGTTAAAAAGGATTGTAACCGACGTCAAAAACCTAGATGCTCATAAGCTTGCAAAATGGAGACTATAAAATCTTTACCAAATTACTATAAATTTAGTGGTGACTCCAGGACATGCTTAACTTTTGTCAAAATGCTCTTCTGGAGGATCAGTTGATTTTAGACAGCGTAACTTGTGCTCATGAACTAATTTATTGGTATTGATGAAGTTTGTCTAAGGCCTTGTGAAGGCATAGATAACTTGGGTGGGGAATGAGGAGCTACAAAGAAAATTTAATTGTGGAAGATGCAATCCTTCATCTCTTCTTTTGTTTGTTTGGGATGCAGGAGTGCTTGATAGGATGTCCATAAAGGCTTCGGAGGCAGAGCAACTGACGGATATGGGATTCTTAACCTACAATGTCTAGATGGTAGTATAATCCCATTTTTTCCCCTGCAGATGGTCGCCAGTTAGGATATCTTTGAAAAAAAAATGGATTTCGGACAGTTTCGAAGTCTCATCAGGTTGAAAATAAACTTCTTGAAGATTTTATGGTAAGAATAATGACCGAAATATAAGACGAACAAGTGAAAAGTTTCATCATAAGAAGGGCGGGGGCCGATATATATTGTAAAACGAATCAGAGATAGAAGCATGAAGAATAACAATGCCGCTAGTGAAATTAAAACTAATAATTAAAAAAGAGAAAGAAGGGCACGATGTAGTATCACCTACCTCAAAGGAACGTATGGTTCTCTGTTATCTGGAATTGCTTTGTTAAAATTCACCCTCTGTACTTCAGAAGTTCAGAAAAGCATCAAATCTTTTTTGGTTTTGGATCTTCTCCAACCTAATATAAGAATCCAGCCAAGAGCTCTAAAGAGAATCGGATTGGAGTCGTTTGACGAGCTGAATCTTCGACTTTCCATATCTTCCTACAAATAAATCAATTAACCAATTCGTACTGGCGCCCAGAAAGGAAAGCACTCAGAAAAAGACCTCTAAAAAATGGCCGCCCGATTTTGGCAAGCCTACTCAGATCCCGCGAAGGAAACCAAAGAAGAAGGAAATCGTCGGAAAAGAATTAATAGCAAGGGTTGGGTTTGGTTTTGCTATCATCTCGCCGAAGAGAGAAAAATATATAAACCGCTACTCGAACTCTCCCTCTCCTCTTCGATTTCTTCTTATGCCGTCTTGCATTCCGTTCTCTTCCATCTATTCTTCGCTTCTTCAGCCCCGTTTGTCTTGAATTTTGATGTTTTGGAGAGGAAATTAAACAAAGTGGGGGTTGAGGAGGACGGCGAGAGAAATGCCAGAGGTCCGGTTGACGGAGCCGGAGCGAAAACGAAAAAGAAAGCAAATGGGGAAGGCGGCAGTCGGGCCGGAATGCCGGGCAGACGGAAAGTAAGCCCGTCCGATCGACGGTGCCATTGGGAGGTTCGGGTCCGGGTCTCAGTAAACTCGAACCAGATTTGTTTGACGTCCAGCCAGTTGTTTCGGATATATTATTAAATCTAATTTCTAATTACGTACCAGATTATTATTCGGATCAGTTAGCGAAATCATCTGTGCTTTAATATATATATATATATTTTATAATTCAAAAATTAAATCATGGGCATGACCAAGGCTAGCAAGTGAAAGGGCTATCTGCAAGCTAGGTTAAGTTTACCTCAAAATTCAGCTTAAGATTAATCCAATCAATTAAAGGACAAGTTAAGCTAGAACTAGATTTAACTTGCTATAGCTTGATAAATTAGCTCCAAAATTTAATACGTTGATAATTTTTTATATATTATATTTATTATTATTATTATTATTATTATTATTATTATATATAAATAATATATAATTATTTTATAATTATTTTTGCAAGTTAAATTACATATTTAAGATAAAATGCATTATAAATCTCGAAAGCTTTAAATGGTCTTGGATTTTCAATACATGTCTTAAACAAGTTATTCACAAATATCTCGAGCTTGATTTGAATGCAAAACAAACTGAAATAGAGTTGTGCTTAACTTAAGTCATTTTCAACTATTCCTTTGTTTTTAATCATGACTTGATAGTTAACCATAAAATAAAAACGATCAATAAAAGTTTATAAAGATATATAATCTAATGTCCCGCACAAAACAATCGAATATGTTCCAAAATGTAATTATTATAAAATAAAGCTCCATGTACTAAGAATTTAGAAACCGAATCATATATAAACAAAAACTAATATTTTTAAGCATAAATCTTGTTCAGCGTTTTGAGTTTTCAATTTGATGGCCTATTACTAATTTTAAAATTATTAACCTTGCCTATAAGGAATTAGCATAAAGTGTATAAGTATAGAGAGAAGGATGGGCTTTACTTCTCTTGAGTCCAAAATCAATGATGGAATGATTAAATTAAAGATCCATACTATTGTTTATGACATATATTAATAAAAATGCTTAGAAACTAAAGATCATATGTTTTCATGATCTCTAGCTATTTCATCAAGTAGATATTTTAAAATTATGCTAGCCAATCTTTTATTATGATAAATTCTTTAAAATCAAATATTTTTCAAACTAAATATATTTTAACATTTGTAGTTTAAGAAGTGAATTATTAATTTAAATATTTTATCATGTATTTTATCATGGTAATAGAATACAAATTATCTGTTTTCATGTCCACATAGTAGATGGATTA